>QRDG01000506.1:180500-763916 GCA_012064385.1 Puccinellia tenuiflora
AAAGAACAATCTAATGCTATCTTGGCCCTGGACCCTAATAAAGAAGAACAAGTAATGGAAGAACATTCGCACTGTCATCATGGCAATAATATAAATCATTTATTTGACTTGACAACAGCCATACCAAAAGTAAACACTGTTTATATGGAGTTCCAACTGGGAGCAGAATGCATCAACTTGATGGACTACACCACAGAAACTGCATATGTACCGGTGTAACAGGTAATACTTAATGATATGCTTCTTCAAAGAAACAAGTACTTCAGAATAATGGCACAGACTACAGTCACAAATGATGGGAACTTAAGAGTTCACAACTCCAGCTCACAAGAACATTCTTTCCTGCAAGACAGGCAAAGGAGAGAGGAGAAACAGCGATGTGCAGATCCAATCCAAATATCTAATGATTGGGGACAAGTCACTTTCCCCTATTATTTCCCTTTTTGCCGATAAACAATGATGTATATAACAATGTACAGGCTACAAATCAATGCAATAGAACCGCCCACCCAACCTACCAATATCACCTACCATTTCCTATCTACATGACAGTATAACACAGGTATCTCCCTTTACTTGCAAAATAATCAACACACACACCTCGGTACACCGATATCCACGGGTTAGACTAAACTCTCACCAGGTCAGCCCTAAGCGACAAATTATTCACTTTGCACTACACTTCGAGCCCCGCTCGCGTCTTAATCGGCTTTAGCTTCACTCCCATGCTCTCGGGCGAAAGGAGCTCCGGGGATATACAGAACGGCTGAGGGGGCTGCGTGGGCTGCTGTTGAGCTGGCTTGGCCTGTAGAGGCCGTACCCCATGAAAAAATATTCCATCGGTATAAGCATTGCGTGAGGTTGCTCTTCTGTTACGAGCGACCCGCATGCTTGAACCTGCAACATATGTTTAACAGAGATGGTTTGAAAACCTGACATTGAAATGCTAAAACCTTAAACTGGTGAGGGTAAATATAATCTTTACCTCAACTAAAGCACAATATCTCCTGTCGAGCTTTGATGTCATGTGAACAGCCTCCGCATGGAACTCAGAATTCTCGCCGACGAAAATCAAGGTTCTGCACTGAAGTTGCTTCAGCTCTTCTGTCAAGTCATATCTCCTGGGAATCATTGCCATATTTGTTTCAGTACACTACAAAATAAGTTGACTCCAGTTATTGATGTAAAGAAGCGTAGAATGTGCACATACCCGTTCATTGTCTGCACAAATCGCCACACGTTCATGTTCTGCCGCTGATCTAGCAACTACAACATATGAAAGAACAAAAGTCAACACTTGACAGCTCGGAAGAAAAACAGACTAACAAATAGAGGAAGAGAAACATTATGCAGTACTTACGCTTCTACATGCCTGCACTATGTCTGATTCCGGTAATTCTGAGCATCCCCGTACTTCCTAACGATTCCAGGATATACATTGAGGATACGTTCAAGAGAAGCAAAAGGATGTCATGTGGAGTAAATTAAACCAGCAGCAATTACCTTGCTGAAGTACCGCTGCAGAAAGCTCTCCTTGACCAACCCACACATCCCATAGTAATACAACAAATTTGACTCCACCTACAAATATGAATTTATCAGTACAATCCTTTTTTTTAAGGAAATAGAAAATATGAGACCCACTCTGTCATATACAGTAAAGTTACCTTACTATACAACCACTCAGTCCAAGTGGGAGCTTTACATAGAGGTGAAACAAGTATAAGACCTAGTACACGCTCTCTGTACTTTGCCTGCAAAAGGAGTGCATGGCTCAATAAAAGTTTTCACAAATAACCAATATACAGAACACATGTTTCGAAGAAACACCTACCGCAAAGAGAGTAAGAATGTAAGCACCCGCAGTGGCACCTAAGCACATCACAGAACCTAATCTGGAAGTTTAAATTTGACAAGAGAGTCAAAAGTTAATCCACAATGTACAGGAGAGATTGATTGACCTTGAGAAAATATCTGAGAGAATTTGATAGAAAGTTACCCAAAGAAATCAAGAACATCCGCAACCTGATCTGCCAGGTAATCAACAGACGGTATAGGCGTATTCGATGAAATTGGAGCAGCTCCCAACTACATGATTTTCACAATAGGACATGAGAAAGCTAGTTATGAGAAAATAAAACTACAGATCATGTAATGCGTCATGTTATAACTAATGTCAGGCTTAGTGTCTGCAACTACTGACCTCATGTCCTGGGGGACTGATATGGTAAATGCAAAAATTGTGAAGAAGCAGTGAAGCAGCTTCAGGGCAGAAGAGTAATCCTTGGAAGCAAGACATATCTAGCCAGAAATGACATGGAGTTAAGCGCCTGAATTTCAGATTGCTAGAATAATTTACAGGAAGCTCATGCACTTAAAACTACTGTATTGTACTTACGATTTAAACCGACATCTGGATATGTAATAAGGGCAGGCTTGTCATGATCACCATACACTGCAACAGATACAGCTCCATGATTTGTTTGTATATGATGTTCCTGAAGAAATAAGAGGAAAGAGGCAGTGTTAAAACATAAGTAAAGAAGAACAGTGGGGAAACTTAGTCTGGAAAATAGCCTTCAGCAGGAACTTAATTCTGCACAGTGCAGTAAATCCCATAAAATAAATAAGCATTCCACAGTGGCAGGCAGCCATGTATCACATGAGCCTAAATAATGCAGAGATTATATCAGCACGACGAGAGATGAATTACAAAGCATAAGCTAAACTTAGTGAACACCAGCTACGAAAAACATAATGCTGTTAATGTGAGCACCATCATGAAGACACTATCAGAGCTAAAATACAAAATAGATGTGCCAATCATCTGGAAAATATAGATAAGCATGGAATTCAGATGGTACTTTGGGGCCAATTGCTACAGAAACCAACAATATGTCTAAATCCTGAGATGAATGAATATCCTGATAGCTTAAGAGAACTGACCACCATGCATAAATCTCCGAAGCTTATACAGAAAATATATATTGGTAAATCAATTAAAATGTACGCTTGACGCCGTCATGCACTTTCTGTGTCCATACAACAACCAAGCTGTTATGCGCCCAGAAATACCCACACAAAGAGAAGTGGTCCTATAAACTTGGTCAAGACAGAATTGAGTAAGTAACTATTATTGCAAGGTTTCTTTCAGGACCGGAAAAGGTGTCAGTCCTCCCCTGCCGCTTGAAGTAACGAATTTCTCCAAAATGACGCAAAGGTGATGACTTCATGATTGAAGGATCTTTGTTTTCTCTATATTTTACTAAAAGCTAATAAGATGCTAACAAAAGAAAAGGTAAATAACAGTTTCATCATGCTGAGTGGTGCTAAAGCAATGAATCCATAACCATATCATTTCTTCAAGGACAAAGCAAAGTACAGAGCAAAAGCAAAACCACATGCAGTCTCTTCACCAATACAGAAGCAAATAGCCAAAACTACACTTGTCAAGAAATCAATAAGCCAAGGCCAACAGAAATTAAAGTTCCTTCTATCACGGGACGAATGATTGTTGCCCAAGTGTTGTACAGAACACTGATTTGACAGCCACAACGACACAAGCATCATATTAAAAATCGCAGAAATTGAGGTGACAGTGACTTGTAAACTGCACTCGATATTTTACTCAATGACTTCAACAGTAGTCCACGCGGTTAAACAAGAACGTCGTCCAAACTGCATGAAGATTCTACAGGCATATAGTTTGCCTTCAGAGAAAGAAACCAATAACCAAACACATATACCGATTTTTATAGAGGAGGTGGCGAGAGGTTGCAATTCGAGCTAATTGCGTTCCTAAAGAGCAGACTAAAGAGTTCGCATAGTGCAATATAGTCGGCAGAAATTTATACTCATAAACCAAGCAGAAAGTCCAATCAGGCGAATAAAGAACCGCTCGACTAAAGAAACAGGCGCTATGAGGAAAAAGTGGCGGTTAGGACACCTAAGCAACAGGCAAGAGCGTCAGCTCAGAATCTTTTCGTGCTGAAATTGCGCGAGCACGCCCCTCCGTCAGGCGATTCTGATGAGCTAAAATCAGTTGAATTACTTAACTAGAGAGCAAGGACCATGTGACCAGGGCCATAAAACTCGGGAATTTTGTCAGGGACATACGTAGGCAGACGACGACGACGACGCCAGGAGACGATGCCGCGAAAGATTCACCATCCCCTAGCTAAATATGGCAACCGCTTCAGCAGACGACGAAATGCACCATGCAGAATCGCGGGGTGACGAAACGATCAGGACCGGCACGCCATAAATACGCTTGGATTGGAAAGCGCCTGGTTTTATTTATCGGTGGGGAATCCCGGAGCAGGGAGACGCCGAGACAGACAGGACAGAGCCTCTTCTTCCGATTGGAGTCGCCAATTCGAGCTCAAGCCGAGCCCTCCTCTGGCTGGACTCCGCAGTCCTAGTCCGAGTAGAATCAAGAATCGGAGCGAGAGAACAGCAGCAGAAGAAGAAATCAACTGAGCAACTAGGCAACAGCGACGCCACAAAATCGAACAACTTCCCGCACAGGAATCGCCCGGAAGTCCGTCCTAAACCCAATCCAGGCAGCCAAATCGCGGAGCGGGTTTCACAGAAACGGGAGGCGGAAGAGGACGGACTGACCTTGCCGCCGAAGGAGATGCGCTCGACGTCGACCGACACGACGGAGCCGCCGGAGTCCCCCATCCCCTCCGCCCCCCTCGACGCCGGGCCTGCTCCCTCTCCCTCTCCTCCACCAATAAATGTCCGTTTTGCCTCTTTCTCTCTCTCCTCCTGTCTTGCCGTGAAGGAGCAGAGCACGCGCACACGCACACGCACACGCTCCTCTGTCTCTCTCTCTTGGCGGAATGGCGTCCCCCTCCTCTTCAAGGTTGAGGAGGCATTGCTATATTCGCTCCGCGATCCTGCACTTTCCTAGTATTGCAACCCAACCCCCAGGGTCTCCGAGGTTAGAACTTAGAAGAGTCCAGCTACGTTCTAGTCTGCTGACACCTGTGCTTGACTAATTGTCCATGAGCTCAGCTGGGCCTGCCAACTGGTTCATAATCTAAAATGTCATGTGCTAGCAAATACATATATGCAGACCAATAACGTATATGGATATATATACAATATTATAATTTGCGGTTAACATGTCTATTGGTTGCACATTGGCGAGATGAGGACCGAGATAAATTTTGTGAATCTTTGTATTCCCACGGGTACTTTACAGGGCATGCACGTAGTTTAATAAAAAAATTGATATTAAATTTGATCAATAAAATATAAATTATATGTCACAAAAATTATACCGTTGGATTTATATTCAAAAAGAAGTATACAATGATATAATTTTCATAATGTATGATTTAAATTTTATTGATTAAATTAATGATCAAAATATTTTCTTAAACTACATGCTTGTCCTATAAACTGTATAGAAGGGAGTAAGATACACTATTGAATGCGAAAATTCACATTGCCTCCGGAACTCACATGCTCCTGGTAGATTAAAAATAACAAAATAGTAAAACATTTTTTAAAAATTTGAACAAAATTGGAGGCAAACATATATAAGTTTTGAACATATGTGCAAAGTTTCGAAACGAAATGATATTTATGGTGCTATGCGCGAAGAAACAAAATCAATAGCAAAAATAAGATTCAAAAATACATTTCGAAAGCACTGATTTTGTTTTTTCGCACGGAGCACCAAAATAGTCATTTGGTCAAGAAACTTTGTATATGGTTATTGAAAATTTATTCAAAATTTTAAAAATAATTTATTTTTTTATTTTTTAAAAGAGTTAAATGCACTGGCGGTCCTAATTCTTTTCCCGCAGTGTTACTTAGGTCCCAATTCTTTCAAAATGCACATTAAGGTCTCAATTCTTTTTTAAGTTGTTCAAGTGAGGTCCTTGTTTCGTCTAACCAGCGCTGGCCGGCCTGTGTGGCACTTTGACCATTGACACGTCGATAGTGGGCCCGAGGAGACCAAATGATCGGACGCAGATGTATGCAAATGCCTACTCCGGTTACTTTTTCTTCCATATCTTGGTCCCGTTCCTCTCCACCTCTCTGTTTCGCGATTCCAAAGGCGACCGGCGGCGGAGGCATTTATAGAACGAACGTCCTGGGTTGGCTACTGTTTGCGACACTAGCCGAATGGTGGTGCGAACTCGACAGCAGGGGCACGGCACCAACAGCAGCATCCCTGTGGGAAAGGAGGTACAACCGCCGATGGAGCTGTTGGAGCCGGCGAAGATGCCATCTTTGCTGGCCGCTTCGTCACAGATGAGCTTCCGGTGCCAGACATGGCTCGTGGGAGAGTTCACGGGAGAGATGGCGAAGGAGAAGAAGACCTGGGGAGTGGGGAATGAGAGGGTACGGGATTATAAGGGCTCATATGTAAAAGTTTCCAACGGCCAGACGCCCACTGTCGACGTGTCAATAGTCAAAGTGCCATGTAGGCCGGTCAGCGCTGGTCAGACAAAACTAGGACCTCACTTGAACAACTTAAAAAAGAATTGGGACCTAAACATGCATTTTGAAAAAAAAAAAGAGACCTATGTGACACTGTGGGAAAAGAATTGGAACCGCGGGTGCATTTAACTTTTTTTAAAACTATCAGAAACATATGACCTGGGGAGGCAAAATACCTATCTCTATAGAATGTACTGTTTTGTGTGTAAATGTGAGCATCGATATATGGCCCATGTCGGGAAGAGTCTTGCCTTACAACTCTTAATTCTAACCTACCTTAGGCTCTTCCCTTGGTTGTGTATATGGATAGGTTCAAATTTTGATCAAACCATTGCTAGGAGATTGAAATAAAATTTTAGCATGAATGAATCCACGAAAAAAAAACACTATTTTGAGAAGGCACATCACAGTTGCAAAGACACAAGTACAATTGATCAGAACATTATCCTGGCACTGGAGAAAAGAACCCCTAAGGGCTTGTTTGGCTATCCGGGTTAAATAGCCCCTGACCGGGAATCTAAAAAAACATGTGTAAAACCTCGGGATTTTATTCCCGACCTCTGGATTAGGGGAAAAATCTCCCCGGGAAAAGGCCGGGATCCCCCCGTGATTGCAGTTAGCAAACAAGCCCTAAGTCAGGCAGTCTGTGGAGAGCACATGAGATTTGAGAACAAAAGAAGGGCTAAACCGAAAATGCGCTAAATACCCATTCCCCACCAGCGGCTGCGCTCGCTGCTCCAGCCGGCAGAACGGGCCTGCCTCTCTGACTTCCGGGCCCGGTCGATTTGTGTCCCCACATGTCATCGAGACCAGCACACGCGGACAAGGTTGGGGTTTCCGCGTCGGGCTGACCAGCCGACCGTTGGCTGAGGTGTCATCCTTTGCCTAGGTGGCGAGTCGCGATTGGATGGACCACGGTGTACGGCCCCACGCCCAGGTGTCGGTAGGAAACAGCAGGACGAGACACGTCGTTGGCTGTCATCTATCCGCCCACATGTCTGTGAGATGTACATCAGCCCGACCTGCGTACGCGTGGCAGGCTGGCTGCCGTTCACTGGGACCCACAAGGCAGCGTGTTCATTCATTGTCCTCCTCGAAATGAGGTTTCGTGGGCGGCCGGGACAGTTACTACTTGGAGGATATATATACAAATAGAAGATCGGTTCTTGGTGCTGGTTTGTCGGCAATTTCGTGTGAGAGATCGGCACGGCATGCATCCTTGATGAACTCGCTGTAAGCAGGGTTTTTTTTTTCTTTTTAGAATAGGAAAAACAATGTTACCCCGTTACACAATTTTGTAAGAGCACGTAAAGCATTTGTAATATGTCAATGATTCGCACGGCCAGGCGAAGTACAACTGAAAACGTAGGGTCACTCTCATCAGTAATAATAACAAAGAGTCTCGCTAAAAGAGTTGCACCCTAAACCCATGAAGCAACAACTTCCTCCGTAAAAAAAAAAAAAAACATCCTCTGTTTCAAACAGATAGCTCATACATTCTGTTTGGTTAGACCATATCTAGCAGATACCGAATAAGATTCTCGGTTATCGGAAAATAGGGCGGCCTGGAAAAATATATGCTGACAGCTCAGTCACTATTTAATTGGCTCTTCATAACCCTCCGCCGCTCCCGGTCTAATTTATGTAATTTTAGTTTAATTTCTGTTTTAGTTCTTGATCGGCTATGTAAAATATCTCACGTAAAGAACTATCTTTCATTCCCGTTCAAATCCTGGATTTGTTCAGCGCTTGCTTCTCGTACTGGATAATCCGTATCCAGTTTACCGGATAGGATTTATTCGGTACGAGATTTTAGGGTATCAGCTAGAGATGCTCTTACGACAAGTCTTTAGCCAGTTGTTACTGTATGTCTTAATATATATTATTTCCTCCGATTCATGATAACTGTCGTTGATTTAGTGCAGCTTTGGACTAAATTATTGATGCTTATTATGAATCAGAGGGAATATACGTTATACATTCATATATGAAAGTACTTAATGATTAACGACATTACCTAGAGACTTTTGTGTGTAGTTGGGTGTGTGGGGGTGGGGGTGGGGGCTACATAGATCGGGGCATAGTTCAACAATTATGTAAACTAGATTAGTAATAGGCCACTGCGAGGCGCTTGGAGCAGCGGCGGCGACGTTCACTCGTTGTTGTGGAGCTACTCCCAGTTGCCGCCAATGTTGTTGTCGGAAAGAGTGTTGGTCTTCTGGAAGCGAGCCTCCATCATGCGTCACCGCTCCTACCCCTGCTTACGGTTTTGAGTGAGGTCCGACTCGCGGGGGCTCCACACACCGCTCCTCCTGGCGGGAGAATTTCGCTCGACTTCCCTCCTCACGTGCACAGTCGAGCTTGAGCTGGCGGATCGTCTCCGCCAGCTACACCACCTTGTCGTTGTCCTCCTTCGAGAAGACGGTATAGTCCGTAGAGGACGGCATCACGGGAGGGGCCGGCCGTCAGACTTATCATAGTTTTCACGGGAAGCGGGACTACAAGCCTGGAGTGAGGCGGTGTACGAGCTTCCTGCCTCACGGTCATTGTCGCGCTGATGTACCGACAATCCAACAACGGTTGTTTGTCGGCCATCTCGGCTCGTGGCTACGACGACGTCCTCTAGCTCTAGCCATGTGACTGTGGAGAGGTGATAGCGTTGGCTTTGAACACGCAGGGTTGCGGAAGCCGCTTCACCACCCAACGCCAGCGGCTTGAGTTGTACGTCGGCCACATCGCCAATCACACGAGAGCAGGAAAGGAGGAGGTTTTGATAGATCAGACCTCCGGCAACCCGGATCTGACAAAAAAGGGACGAAAGTTGGCCGAAGGCGTAGGGGCGGGGTGGCGGTGGAGGTGAGGAGGCAAAATATGTTCGCAGTAACCGCAAAACCGTCTTCGAACCCCATAAATATACGGGACGGCGGGGTGGTTTAGGGTTTACCACGAAATATTTATGTGTTAGGCTGGTTTAGTCTGGTCATGGTCATATTTCGGGCTAAAAATCTCAAATCGCGCGGATTTTCGATTTTTCGGACCTTTTGCGGTATCTGATAGAGTTGCTCTAACAACGACACACATGTGCAAGTATGCCACCGAAATTACTAATTTGTTTCTATACATGATTTTTATCAAAGAAAATGTTTCATGTGTTCCCGTAATATTGACTAGCTAGGGTGTATCGTTGATCGAAGTGTATCCTACAAATTAATACGAAAGCACCATACGTGTCATTTGTGGGCACACTTTTTTTTTGCGGGGTATATACGTAAGCACCATACGTGTCATTTGTAGGCACACTTGGCAGCAACAGACGACACCAACTAATCCCACGGTACGTTTTGCTTTTGGATAGAAAGCATGAGCTGCGAATCATCGGAGTTGTACCAAGATGAGGCGGTAGTAGGATCGATTGGTTGGCGCAGGAGAGGGTACATCTTCTTTCTACTTTGGTCTCTATCACACGATCGACTTAATTCATAAACATTAATCTTGTTTTAGGTGAGCCAATCTCTTTCGCTGTTACTGTCGCACTTTCTTTTAGAAAGGAAAAATAAAAGGAGGGATGGCAAACCCAATGTTGCTTTCATGGATACACCGTGTCCTGTGGAGTATGTGCCATAAGGAAGATGTGTTCTGCGTAGTAACAAATGGAAATTGGTATTATCATTTATTGGAGAATACAAATGTACATCCTTTATTGGATTATTTATCAATTGTATTAGGAGATTGTTTTCCCTGTTTACAATCCACTTGAGAGTTCATGTGAACTTCCTTCTGTCCTTTTCTTTACTCCGTCTCTTCTTTTTGCTTTTGAAGAACTCTCTTTATTAGTGAAGAATTTGCTCTTTCGCACAGCTTCTGTTAAGGAAGCAAGGACAAGAATTTGTGCCAATATTCCGAAGCGGCCAACTCTTAGGTCCCATTGAATTATGCCTTTCTTAAGATGAAAAACTGCTGGCACTTGGTTGTCAGTCTGTCCTACAGTTGACAACCTGAAAACTTAAACATATCTCACCCTTTCCACTCATTTCATTGCTTCTTCTATTCTTTTTCTCTTGTAGAACACGTGGCCTCAGATTACATTGAGAATTAAGATAGTTTTGAAAGGGCCATTAGAAAAACGGAAGTCACTAGTTTTTTTTTTTTTTTGATAAAAGGGATTTTCTCCCCTGCTTCATTAACGGAAGTCACTAGTAGCTAGCTCAATATAAAGCCTCTGGATGTTAGGCTTGTCACCACAATTCAGCATTACCTACCGTAAGTTAAAACATCCATATCATGTCACCATCCATAGAGCAGGAAGGTAAACAAATTGGATCTTACACATTGTCACCATAAATTCCATCGAGTACCATTTCCCGCAGAGCCTAACAGATGTGGAAGCAATGCAGTTTCTCCCCTCTTCATGATTAAATTAGTCAAACATATTGTTTATGTATACAAATTATACTTGTCGTTTCTACTCCGCCAACCCAGTAGGTGTCACCAATATACAGACTTCAATTTGCGCAATTCACGCCGTGAAATGGACTTGTCATCAGAAAATTATCAGTTAACACTTGTCCTCCTGAAAATTAAGCATCCTATGATGTATGCTCAAGTCTCCATCTAACATGCAGAAACTTTTCATTACTCATATAGCTCCAAACTATCATCTGCAAAATTCCTGTATTTTTCATGTAGAAATCACGTTCCAAAAAGGACTGAAATTCGGCAACCAGTGTTTGTTCACTTGGGAATTCGGCACCAATGGTCACGTGGTCAAAGGGTTATTGGAAGACCAACTGAACATTCTCATTGGAGGTCCCATTTTGGAAGAGTTGGTTGGTAGAGCATGGTGTTTGTTCACTTGTGAGGAAAAGTGAGGTTCGTTAGAGAAAGGCACGCTAAGACTAGTCACAGTGGGGAGTATCATATATGTGGTATCTTATATGATACTAGTCTATGATACTACTTACACAATGGATAGTAACATATATGTGGTATCGTAGAATTTTACATTTATTAGGTTATAGACTCATCTTATCTTGAAAATCGTTATGTTACGGTATCTACTTATGATACCACTACCACGTCTCTCCTCATTAATTACAGTGACACGTCAGCTTTTTGCCAACGTGGCATGCATGATACTACCTATGATACTCCCACTGTGACTAGTCTAAGATACAAAGAAGTTTCAACCATGGAGGCAAGGACCTGGGGAAATCGTTCGCTAGGGGCCAAAGGGACAGCTGGAGAAAGAAAAGGGTAGTCGAATCCAAATTATTATGTCGTGATGCTGATACACTTGCATCGGACTATTTTCCATGCCATTTCTGTAAAATTAGTGCATCAAATTTATCTTTTTTTAGAGAACAAAATCGTTGAAAATGAGTTCCCTTCACCAAACCTGGCTACACAAGCACCAGCACGGGCTGCATGGCAGAATTGACGGGAGGCCACATGTTTCTGAGACGGAGAAGATCACGGAATTGTGTGCACAACAATACAAGCTACTGTTCTGTCTAGCCTTTTGTTGCTTCAAGTAGTACTGCTAATTCTAGTTCATTGCATGCAAAAGTTGCAGACAATTGGGGAGATGTCTTCGCTCTGAAGAAAACATGGGCAAATGTGAGTTGGCAGTGCCTAAATATTGACCAACTGGAGAATTCTAGCGTCAACTCTTTGTTTTTGCTGTTGAATTCGGTTGAGCGTGCAAATTTGAAAGCTGCAGCCGTCTCCATCTGTTTGGGCCCGGGAGGTAGGGTTCCACCAGAAAATAGCTTCTCTACGGTTAGAGAGTGCGTGCCATACTGCCATATAGTAGGCAGCAAAATGCCACCTCAACAAGTCTTTGGTAGGTGAAGGTCATTCATGGGCCAAATTCTCTAGGTGTGGTTTTATAAATCGGTATGCCCATCACTAACCATAAAGCTTCATTATAGTTGTGACACCTACCTAACCATATGCAAATATTTTTTTGGAAGGACAATACTTCAGATGGACAAAAGAACTGATAACCTGATTGTTGTTTCCAACAAAAGAAATACTAGCTTTGTAGGCTGAAACAAGCCTCACACATCATCAAACCACATTAGTTTTTTTATGACAATTGAGTTGCTCGTTCTGAACAGAGACGGTTGAACTAACTGCAAGGGCCTTGAGCTTTTTAGTAGGAGAGCCTACATGTGCCTGACTTCACCGGTGTTACAGGCGATAGCAAAACAATGACGAAATTAAATAAGATTAAACCAACGGGGATACGAGATTTTAACGTGAAAAACTCGAAGAGAAAAAATCACGGGCGCCAGCCAGCAATACTACACTATTTCGGATGAGGTTACAAACACGCAGGGATTTACAATATGTGGCTTATCCCGCACGGCGGCTTACAAGAGGTATTTATAGTGGTCTTGACCTAATAGGTCGGTAACATGTGAACTCTAATCCAACTCAGAACTCGTACCGGCGACGGGACTCGCTTCGCTCCGTCGTTAGCCTTCTCTTGGATCACCATAAAATAACAACCGGATCTACAGGCGACGTAATATTGTGTACTTGGTCGGAGAGTTGCGCAAAATGCTTTGAGCATATGTATAGCATCGTGTGGAATATTCCAGGTTACCATTGGAAGTACTGGGCTTATTCTGCTTGTTCGCGTGGTTAACTGCACATGGTAGCGCGCGGCGTGGCTAAGAAATGGAGAAGCACTAGTCAAACAAAGGTGCAAATGATGTCTTCCAGCCTCTATTATTTATGTGTATGCTATTAGCCTCCAGGTGACATTTTATTTCTTCAGATGGTCCATTGTATGGTTCTAAACTATTACATACCAGAGCTATGCAATTGATCCTGAAAAATTCACAAGTTAAGCAAGACTGTTGATGTGTAGCAGGTTTACAGATTTCCACATGTAACCTTGCTTTCAGATATTCAACGATAATTTATTAATGTGTTTTCTTCCGTATTCTGATTTGCTATCATCTAGTGCTGCTGATTATTAGTTTTATAGCTACTTGTAACTGCCGGGCTCTCAGTTTGTACAGAATGTTTAGTTGCTTTACATTCCTTCCGAACAATTGAGATATCCAATGTATTTTCTGCCACGGCTTGTTGCACATGTAAACGCTGTCATGTTTTCTGGTAATGCATCTTTTGTCCTGGTGAAGAGATGCGGTGGATGCTGGAGGACCAAATGCTGTAACTTTTAGACGGAGCTTTTGCCTATTGTGTGTAATAGGTTTTGCATCACTGAACAGATGTCGAAAACAAGACGCGGCTAACACAACCAGGGTTCAACAAGTTATGATATAAACGAATGAATTCAAACTGACATAATATAGCTCAGAAAGAGTTATACAGCTCACATATTAGATAGTCAGCGTAAGTAGTGAGGAGACAATTAGATGAGATACATAAAGGAAGACTCCCGAACAGGGAGTCTAGAGGGATCCATAGTATCCATGATCCTAAAACAAACAAAAGACATTTCATCCGGGATAATCTAGACATACCAGTGAAACATTTCAGGTCATATAATTCTCTTCATCTCCCATGCGACCTCCTTGCACTTATACGCCACCCAGATGGACCACCATGGAGTTTCCAAAGATTCTTCTTGCTGGAGGATCTCAGCCTGCCTGTTTGGGGTTTTGCTTTCTACCTGGCATATCAAATTTAGCATGTCATAAGAGCATCTCAAATAGGTGCCCTAAAATAGCAGCCAAAAAACAGGGTGCTTTAAAATATACATCATCAAAAACATGATTTTTTAGGGCACCGAAAGTGTCCAACTCCAACAGGTAATGTATTTTAGGGCATCACTTCCCAAGTAGGTGATGTAAAATAGCGCCGCCGTGCGGCAGCCTACACTAAAAAATTGTGTAAACACAAGACTCATATGAATATAAACATGGTAAAATAACAATAAAAAGTCAAGAAACCATAAGATTATTACATAATTCATCAACGTCATAACATCCAACAAGAAAAACATAGTTTGAGCAAATTATTACAATAAAATTCATAAGATTATTACAATAAAAATAGTTTGAGCAAATTATTACGACGTCATCAGATCATTACATGTTTTGGCATCTTGTTCTTGTGCACCATTGTTAACATTGCTATATCCTCATCGGATACGGGACGGAAACGATACGAAAACGAACATTTGTCGGAACATTATGGCGGTATAATATGTTGATTCGTACACCAAAACACACACATAAAGAAGTACAACCAAACAGCTTGCTAAAATGTCTTATATTATGGAACAGAGGGAGTAGCTAAGAAAACAAAGAATTGTTTACAACCTCGACAAAAGACAGTTGAACATAAAGAACCACACACAAATTTTAACACTTCGACAAGCACGAAAGTTCACAAAATTTGTTAGGCTATGTATACGGAAACTTTCCTTATTCTTTTTTACAGAATTTCTTTTTCGTTTATGTTTCTGTCGGAATACGCTTTATCGTTTCCGTTGTAGAATATTTCGTTTCCATTTCATTTCCGCAAAATTCCACTTCCGTTTCCTTATTTTGTTCCTGGTTTCTGTTTTTACGAAAACAACCGAAAAGTTTCCTTACCGTTTTCAATCCTACCCGCGGTGTCGCGACGGCGGCGGAGGGGCGGCGGGTCTCAACGGAGGGACGACAGAGCGGCGAACGGCCAATGGGAAAACGGCGGGGTCAGGGCGGCGGTGGGGTGGGGGCAAAGGGACGGCGGGATCATGGCGGTGGCACGGGGTGCTGGCGGGTCCGCGGAAGGCTAGATGCCAGCGGAAGAGGGGCGACTGCGCCGGCGACGATGGCGCAACCATGTTTCAGTCGCGGGCGGAACTTTCCGCCTGACGGATGGAGTCGCGCGCGCGGTTGCATGTGTTTTAGGGCATGACAATTGGTGATGTATATTTGCATCACCTGAGCCAATTTTTACATCGTGCCCTAAATTTTTTTTTTTGTCGAAATTACATCACGGACTGCTGTTGGAGACCACTTTTTGGTCGTTGGTGATGTAAAAAAACTGTTATTTATTAGTTTGCATCACCTATTGGAGATGATCTAATGATTGGGAGTAGACTCATCCATAAACTACTAGCAGTAATATACTGAAAAAGGCCAAACTTGATAAAGATGTGAAGCTCTATAAATAAAGTATAGCAGTAGAACGCAGCAACACCCAAATGAAACGTGTCACAGAAGAAGTCATCCCGCAACCTGCGGCGCGTCATGACGAGGCGAGGCGTGGCGAGGCGGGCGGCAAAGGAGAAGCGCGTTGTCGGGACCCCGGACTAGCTGTCCGAAGTACCCTTGTGCCTACAACATCAGCGATCCCATGATCAGTGTGTCGCTGAGCACAATCAAACTGGTATCAATAGAACATCCATATACATATATCAAATAAATATACTTACTTGAGTGAAGTTATAAACTTCAGCATATATTTGCAGCGGAAACATCAAATAGCGGGGAGCCCAAGTCTCTTGCCATAACCCTACAGGCAACTGATTGGGAGAACGTCCTAGTCCGCATAGCCGTCATCGCAATCCTCTTCCTTGTACTTCTTCTCATAGTCTGGCCAAGACAATAGCCAGGGACGAAACCAATATGAGTACATTGGAATGTACTCGCAAACCATCCGGTATTTAATTATTGGAAGGATTAATGCATAATAATATGGTGGGAGGCTCTAAGGTATTCCTTTGTTTTGCCAAAAGTATTTTTCTTTTAAAGAATAGATATCTCCATATCCTTGTTGAAAAAGATAAGACATTTGAAAAAGTAGAAGTTTCTTTCAATAGAAATAGTTTTTCTTCAAAAACTCCTCCAGAAGGATCACGACCCGTCTGAAAGTGCATGGTTGATCCCATGCATGGTTTTGGTAATTAATGACAATCTCTATGGACTAATATTTGCTTTGAGCTCTATGTGTAGGTTGTCCTTTAGCTTGTGTCAAGATCATTTGTTGATCAAGGCCAAGCTTGCTTGTCTCCATTGGTTGGAGTCAAGGTCAAGGTAGAAGATCATTTGTTGATCAAGGCCAAGCTTGTCTCCATGTGTTGGAGTCAAGGTGCTTTGCTTGATCTCCATGTGTTGGAGTCAAGCTCAAGGAAAGAAAAGTGTTGGGTTGATCAAGGCTTCGTGCGGGTTGATCAACTCTCAAGTTCAAGTGAAGACATGCCAAAGATTGCTCTCCCCATCTTGGTGTATGGGGGAGCGTCATGTGTTTCTCCACCAAGCGAAGCGCAATCAAGAAGATGGTTCGCCTTGAGGAGATGCAAAGGTATGATCTTGGTAGGGCTTTTATTTTACCGGTCTCATATTGTTTAGTGAGAGACCGGATTATAGGATAGATAGCCATACTATCAAGAGGGGCTCTCGACCGAGTATCGTGATCGTATCGTTCGTGGAGAGCTCAAACCTTTGCATCCATGCAATCATCTTTATTGGTTCTTATTTGGCTTTTATCCATGTGAGAATTCAGAGCTTGTGTTCATCTCCATACCAAGCTCTAGTTCATCAAAAAACGGATCTCATGAATATCTTCTTGCGTTTTTTATATCGGAGGTTTTACCGGTTTGTCTCTTCTACGAGAGGTCAAACTCTCTCCTTATGATTTCCTCCTCACATGATAGACTATGATGTGTATATACATGATCTTGTAGGGCTTGTGATTATCTTCGAAACAAGCCCAAGATCATAGAAAACGGAGTCTTGATGAAAAGCTTGTGCGTTTCGGTGTTGGAGATTTTGCTGGTTCATCCGCTTGGAAAGGTCTCACCATTCCATCCTTACGCACAATCTCCTTTGCTTGTTTTCATATTTTCAGTTTTTGTAGGGTAAGCTCTTGTCGTCCTCTTTCCAACAAAATTGGATTCACTCGATTCGGACTTCATTTGCAAAAGTTATGACAGTTCTGGTTTTCCCTGTTTTGATCTACCCTGTAGAGGGCCCGGAATCTCCGCCCTACCGGAATCTCCGGCCCTGTGACCCGGAATCTCCGGCCCCCCTGTTTTCGCTGCTGTTTTGTGTTTGCTGTGGTGCGCCACTGTATAGGGGTCCGGAGTTCCCCCGGAGATGGACCGGAGTCTCCGGCCCAAGGGACCCGGAATCTCCGGCCCCAAGTTTTCTCTCCGTTCTTTGCATCTGTGTGGTGCGCCTCTGGATAGGGGTCCGGAGCTACCCCGGAGGGTGCCCGGAGTCTCCGGCCTGGCCGGAGTCTCCGGCCCCAAGGACCGGAATCTCCGGCCTCCCCGATGACCCAGCAGGCCGGAGTCTCCGGCCACTTACTCCGGAGTCTCCGGCCTGGACAGGCTCCAACGGCTAGTTTTTGGGGGAGGCTATAAAAAGCCTCCTTCCCCCCCAAAACCTGGCTGCTGACTTTGCTCACCTGTTCTTGCTATTCCCCTTTGCTCTAATCCTTGTGAGCTTGATTCCTCTCTTCCCCTCCAATGATTCTTGCCCAAATTTAGGGTTTCAAGAGAGGAGATCTAGATCTACCATTCCACCAATCAAATTCTCCTCTAAGTGAGGGGAACCTTGTGGATCTAGATTTGGGGTTGCTTTGTGCTCATCCCCTTTGTTTTTCCTCTCTTATTCCCTCCATAGCATTAGTTGCTTTGGTTGGAATTTGGGAGTGAAGGATTTGAGCACTTTGTGTGCTCTTGCCTTTTTGCATTTGTTGCATCGGGTTGCTCTCTCCATGGTGATACGTGAAGTTGAAGGTTGAAGAGCTTGTTACTCTTGGGTGCATTGTGTTCCCAAGAGCTTGTTGCCTCTTGGGTGCATTGTGTACCCTAGACGGTTGGAGGTGCCGCGAAGACTTCGAGTTGTGAAGCTTCGGCACGAGTTTGGGAGCCCCCAATTGAGTTGTGGGTGTGTGCCCCAAAGAGAAGTTGTAAAGGGCTCCGGAATCCGCCCCGAAGGATTCCGATAGTGGAAGGTGAACCAATCCCTTGGGTGAGGTTCATCGGAGAATAGGGTGAGGCCTTTGTGGCATCTTGAGTAGGCCTCTTGTGGCGAGCTCACACCCCTCCAACGAGACGTACTCCCTTAACAAGGAGGAACTCGAGAATACATCCTCGTCTCCGCGTGCCTCGGTTATTTCTATACCCGAGCTTTACTTATGCAATTTACATTGTGATAGCCTTCGTGCTTGAAGTTCTTTTCTATAGCTATCACCTTGTTGCTTGAATGGCTTAGCATAAGTTGTTGGTGCACATAGATGAGCCTAGTAATTAGGTTGTTGGCTTGTTAATTTAAACACATAGTTTTATTCCGCAATTATCAAGCCCCTAATTAGAAAAAGTTTTAATCGCCTATTCACCCCCCCCCCCCCCTCTAGGCGACATCTCGGGCATCGTTTGTTCTTTCACCGTCGTGAAACCTTCCCCTTCCATTCCCGCCATACCGATCCCTTGGTATGATACCAACAACATCTCCATTTTAGAAACACAAAGCTTTGCACATAGGTCTCAGTAGGGCCTTCCAACTGTCCATATCCGAGGACTCGGCTATTCGAATAGTTTTACACTCTGCAGAGGTTGCACACTTTACCCACACCATCCGGTAAACTCACCGTGTCAGCCACGTCCTGCCATACAAGTTGTATGCGAAGTTGAGTAACCGGTCATAACCTTTCGCTATGTCCATGCTAGTACAAAGTTCCTCTCAATGGGTTTATCATCCCCGGCACACCGTGTGGATCCAACACATCCTTTTATCAAACCCGGACTCCACATGTCCTTTCATCAAACCCGGACTCCACACTGCCACGACGGGAAACCCACCGTAATCACCCGGTATGATACGCGTACACTTTTATTAATCGGTTCGAGGGTCCTTGGACCCTTAGGAGGAGTTTGAGGCACCTCATACTAACATGGACAAACTACGAGTTAAGCCCCGTTCCCATATGTGGGGTAATGTGGTCGCACAGGTTTCGGCTGGTCGACGTAAGTACTAAGACACAATGTGCATTTTTCTCAAAACCTTCATACTCCATCTTTTCTCCAGATCCAAAGCTAAGCATTTAGCAACATCTTGGGTAAAACACAAGTTCACCCAAAGATTTTCATAAAGAGGATTTTTGAATAAAACATTGGTTTTTTCCAACCTAGAATTTTTTTCATTAAATACTACTATATAAGGGGGGCCTAATTATGGCATATAACTTAGGTAATATTTAAAAAGGGTTTTAGTGGCACACACCACTTGAAAACATTTCATGCATCTTAACATATGTAAAACATGCTTAATCAAAATAGTAGGACAAAGGGTATGATCAAATGGATGGCTTGCCTTGGTCAGCAATATGTCCCTAGACTTCTCCTCTCTGATCAAAGAAATAAACTCTGATTCTTCTCCAATAAATCCTTCCCATGGATCACTCCAGTAGCGTTTATATCTAGCGTCGCAAAAGGGAAAGAGCGCAATTCAACATACAGTAGGACACTCCAACAACAAACATCAAGCAACACTAACAAACAACAATAATGAAAAAAGATTATTATTTAACAAACAAGTTTGGCAATCACCAACACTACTCATGTTTAAAAATTATGATTAAAGTTGTGATCAAGCATCTTTATTTAAACAGGAAATACTTCAGACAAAAGTTAAGCCACCTATTATTCTCCGTAATTCTAAATATCTTACCAAGCTAAGGTAGAGATATTACTAGATACTCAAGCTAGTACTCAACCTAAAGACAACCAAGTTAATAAGCAAGACCAACATATTATTCACACAAAATAATTTAATCATCAAAATAAACAAGCAATACATGCCATTACTAAACTACTCAATCAAGCATCACAACAACTCTCAAGCATCACACATAGCTACTGCACTCACTAGCAACACAATTTGATTTCAATTTAATTGAATTAACTATTATTTAATTTGGTCTTAAATATGGCAGAAACTAGTGGTGCATGTTTAATTGCATAACTTAAGTTCTGTTGATCACAAAAATATGAACTAAATTTCTAAAGATAGCTACTAATGTGTAGAAGCTAACCCAATTGGATTTAATTCAATTTGGGTTATTAAACTCCGTACATAATTGTTTTAATCCAGAATGCTAGTTTTCTTGTTTTTGCTACAACTCAAGTTAATCTTACTGAAAATTTAAATCCTCTTAGGGATAACTAGTATTGCTTAAATGTGAGCTAACAAAATTGGTTTGACCTCATTTGGATTAATAGAGTATCAGAAACAAACAAGTTTAGGTTTTATACCTTCTATGGCATTTTGAATATCATTATTTATTTATTAATCTAAATGGGGTGAAACCACTTTAGTGAGTTAGATAATTTCATAAGCTTTCCAGAACATATTCATTTTCTTAATTGGATTCCTAGATATCGAGATATTAATTTTCAAAGTCTTGATAAATTTTCTGGCAGAGAAAATTCTCTTTTTAAGTTAACAACTTAACTAATTTGATAATTTCCTACTGACTTAACCACAATACCAAATGGAATCAATCCAGTGGCATTGGGTAGACTAGTTGATGTACTTTTGATACCATTTTATTTTGGTATTTTTGGTTAAACCAAATTTTACGAAACATCTCCCAAAGATGGTATAAAAATAACCATTCTGAGTTTTCAGTTAAAACTAACACATTTGTCATTTTTTTTTGAACTGGAGAGATGTCCAAAATGAACGTGGTCTGCATCTATGTTAAGATGGCTTCTTATACTAGCTGCATCATTTTAGTTTGCTATTTTTAGGTCTCTGGTTAAATAGGAATTTGCATGGGAAGTTGGCTATATCTGTTATTTCATGTGGTGGAAATTATTGTTTAGCCATTTTGCTTGGATTATCTCTTTTGTATAAATTTAATTTGGGGTCCTACCACTTGATCATGTCATTACTATAACCATACTAACACATTATACAAAGTTTAGTTTCTAACTAAATCTAGGTCACTCACAAAATCCAGTTGAATCCAGCATGTTTTTAACAGCCTCAGACAAAACAGAAAAACTGCACTGGATAGCAAGTTTAGCCAGACAAATTACTAACTTGGACTAGTCATAACAAAAATCTATTTGCTGGTTATGAAATTAGATATTCTCCTCTTTCCAACAAGCCCAAATTTACCACTTTTGGTAAAGTGGATCATCGGGAAAAAGGTTTCTAAATTTGGCACAAATTACTGCAGTTTCTGACTTAGAAGATTTCACAGTATTTCAAAACGGGCAGGAAACAACCTCGGCCGTTGATCGCGAGATCGACGGCTGCTGTGCATCTCCTAGCTCAGGACGTCCAGAACACGTAAACAAGCATGGATTCGACGGGGAGGAGCAGGCCCTCACCGTGGGGGCTACGGGAGGCGATGCGGAGGGTGCATAGGAGTTGAGCGTGCTTGGGGACGATGGGGATGGCAGTGGTGCTTGATGGGGAGCTTCCAAATGACGGCGAGGTCGAGGACGTCCGCGACGGGCACGCCACGGCCTCCGAAGCTCCGGTGTCCCTGGTAAAAAAACAGAGGCGTCCATGAGATAGACCTCGAGGAGGGAAAGACGAAGGTGCAGAGAGGGAGAGGAGAAATGGACGGAGTCGACGGCAATCTTTTGCGCAGGCTCGCGGAACCGAGATGGACATCTCGCATTCCTCGCCGGCAGAGGACGAGGGAGAGGTGGATCTTGCTGGAGGTGGGAGAGAGGTGGTGTGGGGGTGCAAATGACATGGATAGGGTGCAGGATAGGGGCCGTGGCCTCTTATAGGTGGGGAGTGGCTCGGGGCAGCGGCCGGCAGGGTGAGGCGTGCTTGGGTTGGCAACGTGCAGGGCGAGTGAAGCACGGGTGCGGCGCCAGCGGGTAGAGGGGGTCGTGGCGCGCGTGCTGGCTGTCGGGGCCGCCTCGGGCGGGTGTTGGTCGGGCCGGGGTGGCCGGGTTTAATGGTGCACGCCAGGTGCTCGACAGTTGTAGGCCTGCAGTGCACGGGCGATTGCGGGCCGCTCAGGGGGGCCAGGAGCAAGGGGTCGAGTTGGGGAGATTCTAGGTGACACGTGCGAGCTCCAGGACATGGTGTTCCACTAGTTTGCTTGCTGGGTGACCAAGTGGACATGGTGGAGGACATGTCCATGGTCTAGGTGTTCTAGGGCTTGGGAGAGGGAGCTTCTGGCTTGAGGGGGGGCCGGTACGGTGTCAGCAGGGTGGCAACGCACGTCGGGGTGAGAGGGGGAGAGAGAACACGAGGGAGAGGGAGTGAATGGCATGGCAGCTCGGGCTGCCATGAGCCACCAAGATTTGGTCGGCCACACCTCGCAAATGATGGGGCCAGTGGTTGGGACAGGCAAAGGGGGAGGTAAGAGAGGTAATAGGAGTGTTAGTTAGTGGTGTGAGGTGCTGTAAAAAGAATAGGAGAGGTTTTGGGCAAGGTTTAGATGTTAACAGAAAATTCAGAACACTGTTATTATGATGGTCATAAAACCCTCATGGCTAAGTGTCCAAATGGCTACAATTATCAAGGAGAAAGGTACAGGGGTGATGTATTACTTATGGTGATCACAAGGGTCACAATTGCACGAAGGAACAAGAAGGTTTGCTCGGTTTTGCAAGGAGGCAAAAAGAGAACAAAATAACAGATTCAGAGTTAAGACGAGAAATTTTTCTAAATTATAGAAAAATATATTTTCTGCCAAAAGTTTTAAGTGATTTGAGGGTTCAGACGAATTCTATAATTTTCGTGAAAGGCATGGGATTGAAGTACATACGTCAGAGAGTGAAGTTGACATTTTTACGAATTTTTCAGAGATGATTAAGACACTAATGCATGATGGTTAAAAGTGAACCTATTAACAGTTTTTCAGAAACTGTTACTAACTAGACATCAAGACAATCATGGAATAAGAAGGTCTTATTCGCAAAAGTCTCAAACAAAACATCGTGGTGAGAGAAATTATACCAAGGATGGATGCGGTGGTGGTGCATTTGTTCAGAGGCCAAGATTTAGAATAAATATAGAGGTGAGAAAATGGTATTAATTACAGGAGTGGGAGGTCACTGTTTTTATTAGGCTACAAGGTGGACATGGAAAGGTAAGCAATAGAGTTTGAAAGATTTAAGTTCTAGCTTGGATAGCAAGATAAGATGGAATGCAAAGGATCTAAGATGGTGCCTTGTGAAAATTAATAAGATTTGTGATATTTGTGAGGCTCCAAAGATGCTATCTTGTAATAGGAATGAACATAGGTCCAGAGATGTTTTGGTCAAGGTTCTTCAAGATTTTGAATTAGGAAAAGTGATATTGATGCTCATTTACATGACCATGAGCATGCCAGAGATTTTTCTCAAGATTTTAGGAAATACTTTTGTTCACAAAATAATTTAATAATCAACTCTAGTCTTTTTGAAAATAGTTATTAACATTATTTAACACAAGCAAGTCAACACAAGTCAAACCATTCAACAAGACAAAGCAAACAAGCAAACTATCATCAGAACCGAGATCACACAAGTCAACCACAAGAATAAATCACACCACCATTTCCATAATTAACAATACTATCTTGTAAAAATGATCACACTCAAGTAGGACAAGATGATGTTTTAAAGAAATGTCTCAACTCATAACTTAATTGTTTTCAAAAAGTTTTGAGAAAGGAAATAGGTGGGGTAATATATTTCCCACTAGTGTTGTTTTCAAATGGAGTGGAAATCAGAGTTTATAAAATAGGAGTTGCATACACATGCAAAATATCAAGGTTGATAATTAGATAGGAGATAACGTATAGATCCCCATATTTTTGGGGAACACATAATTTTGGAAAATCACTTTTACCTTCTCAATAATGGATGTTTTGGTTGTTGCCAAAACCAAGCATCATTGAAATGGTCTTGGGCCAAAATAAGAAGGAAAAGATGTATGGAATATATTCTTGTCATAACATGATCATCAAAGTTTAATATGATTTTACTTGGGCTGGGTTCTTGGATTAATATTTACTAGTCAAACAACATGAACAACAAGTCATCCAAGGTCAAACAGAACAATATAAAGGAAAACACAATCAGTAGTGACGTAATTTCAAAAAGTTTTTGTTGGTTCTGAATTTTGGGTCTTGTTAATTCTTATTATAAATTTGGGATGTTACACGCGTGTGTGGCATTCTCTTAGCGTGTGTTTGGTTCCAAGAATGTAGAGGGATTGGGTGGGATGGTACTAGTTTTTTAGGCGTTTAGTTGTAAACTGAGGTGAATGGTTCCACCCACCTAAGAGGATATTCCCTTAATATGCTGTATCAAATGACTCGGCCAAATCGGCCGCACCAAATGGTCCACGTTTCATAATCTCTCTATTTTCTGTAAATCTCCTTTCCTCTCCCCGTAAGCCGTCACCTGCCTCATGCTCGCTGGCGGCCCGCGCGCCGCAAGCACGCTGCCGCCGGCCGCCACCAGCTCAAGCTTGCCGCCGCCGACCCGCGCGCCGCAAGCACGCCGTCGCCGGCCGCCTCAAGCTCGCTGCCGCCGGCCCGCGCGCCGCAAGGACGCCTCCGCCGGCCGCCTAAAGCTCGCTTGCCGCGACCAGGTCAAGCTCGCCGCCGAGGGCCGTCTCGCACGCTCGCCGCAAGCATGCCGCCGACGGCCGCCTCAAGCTCGCCGCCACTGGCCGCCTCAAGCTCGCCGGCCGCGACCAGCTCCAGCTCGCTGTCGCCGGCCCGCACGCGCAAGCACGTCGCCGGCGGCCAGCCCGCACCCCGCTAGCACGCCTTACATTGTGGCTAATTATCTCTAATCGGTTCTTAACCTCTTGTTGACCTACTACTACTAGTAAACACATCTGATCCATTCACCTCCTATCCCTGGAAGCAAACAAGAAGTGGAATCACCTAATTTGGACCATTTCATCTCCAAAATTTGGGCCATCCCATTCTATGCATGTTGGTCCATCAACCAAACACACGCTTAGTCTCTCTCTTTTCTATGTCTTATACAAGTGCTAGTAAAGCTCACCTTATAAAGTGGTGCAACTCTCATCCAACGACTAAACTAAACTATAGTCACACCACTTGTATGTATGAATGGATCAATGAGAATTTCAGAATTTTAAGTTGGGCTTTGAACCAAAGGCCCACTAGTAAAACTCGTAAAATTCCAACAAATTCAAACACACTACTTGCACTAATATACTGAAAAGGACCAAACTTGATAAAGATGTGAAGCTCTATAAATAAATTATATATAGTAGTAGAACGCAGCAACACCCAAATGAAATGTGTCACAGAAGAAGTCACATTGCTCTATCTTTTCCTCCATCCTTATAAGAATTGTTCACCATTAAATCAGCAACAGTAAAAAAAATGATCCCCAAATTTCTGACATTTTTACTTGAGTATTGGCTGTATATCTGGTTCAATCTGATGCTATCAATTCGTACGTGTCCATGCTATATTTATACAACGTGTTAACACCTCACTAGGATCCTCACATGATCCTAGTTGGCATTGTAGGCCTTGGTTAAACCAACAGTTCTCGTGGAGCTAAACTCGCCTACTTTGTGTATAGTCTTGTTCCTCATGTCAACAGTAAGCACCCAGGCCGTGTGGTCTTTGTCACGGTGGTCAAGCTTCGTGAGGAAGTAAACAATGTCATCATCTTGCAGGCTGAGGTTTGGTAGGCCGATTTGGAGACTCGACAGGGTTGGCTGCGCCGTATCTGCGCTGACACGCGCAGCTTCGGAAGTGACGATTCAGGGATCTGAGAGGAATCGAGCTGGTAATCGGTGTTCCAATCCTTTGCCGAGGAACTGCTAGTCTTGATGCTCCATACTGTGGCCTCCCAACCATGGTAGGTGCACTGGCTGTTTCTGGCAAAGCCCGGCTGGACGCGGGGCATCAGCTCGACATACCTGATGAGGCCGTCGACGAGGGCAACGTCCCGAACAGACCTTGGATCGCCATTCTCCAATGCCTCGCTCTGTGGCGGCAGCCTGACATAGCGAAGCCTGGGGCGTTTGTCAAGCACGTCGCAGTAGACGATGTTACTTGAGAGATCGACCCAGGCGGCCAGGCCACCGTGCCTTTCTCTCCTCCGATGGTGATCGTCTTGCTCCTGGCGTGGTCTGGGTATGTCTTGGCTTTGGCTACCACGGGCTTCTTGCTCCAGGTTCCGGTGTCGGAGTGGTACAGGCAGAGCTCGGAAGTTTTGACGCACCCGAACCCACGACATTGTGCGGCGACGACGTACAGTTGCTGCAGTCGTGGTCGTCCTCCGCTCCATGGTGGTCGCTGCGTTTGTTGCACTTGCGCACGATGGCGAGCGAGGGTTCGTTGAATTCGAGGTTGCCACGGGGCGGGAGGTGGGTGAGCGAGGGGGTGCTTGAGCGGGCGTCGTAGACGAAGTACTCTCGCTTGCGGGTGAGCATGACATAGGATGGATGGTCGCCGATGACGACGCGTAGGTGGAGGAGGAGGCCGCCGTTGGACTCCGTGGCGATGATCTTGGGCTCCATGGCGACCTCGGTGTGGTCGAAGAGGTGGCGTCACTAGTAGGACACTGCTTATAGCCGTCGGACTACGGCTGGCGAACACAATAAAAAGTTCGCGAGCAGTATATAGTACTGGCGAACACCAAATATGCGGTGCGCCAGCAGTAATGGCGGGTTCGAGTGGCCCAAGCGGCGCCAACTTCCGCTGGCGAACACTGTTTCCTGTTCGCCAGGGGTACCACGGTACCGCTAACGAACACTGTTTCTTGTTCGCCAGCAGTAGAAGCGACCCATAGCAGCGCTAACTACCGCTGGCGAACAGAAAACAGAGTTCGCCAGCGGTAGCATGTGCATACCCGCTAGCACGCGTCGCGCCCTCTCTCTCCTCCTTATCGCCTCACACCCGGCCCTCTCTCTCCTCCTTATCCTCTTATCTCTAGTCGTTCTCCACCATACACACACACTCGTTGTACTGCAGCTCGTCTTCTGCCGCACCCACCACGCCCCTTCTCCCACTACGTTCCTCTATGAGCTCCCCCCATGGTCCTCCACTCCCCTCCGCCCCGTGCTCCTCCACCCCGTGCTCCTCCACTCCCCTCCGCCCCGTGCTCCTCCACTCCCTTTTCTTCCCCCGCCACCGTCCCATCCAGATCCGCCGCCACCAGCGCCGCCCCTCCTAAATCGAAGCTGCCACCCCCTCCCCTCCGACGCCGACGAGGCGGCCGCCCCAAAACCCTAGATCCCCGCCACCATGACGTCGCTCCGCGCCGGCCTCCTCCTAGCCCTCGATGTCCTTCTATCGGCCATCACAGCGGCGGCCGCGGCGTCGCTGGACGCAGAGCCGATGAGGGCGGTCTCCACGGCCCACGACACGGACCGATCGAAGCTCCTCCTAGCCTCGGTTCTCCCCCAAGCACCCGATCGAAGCTCCACGACTGCGCCGTCTGCAACGCGCGCTCGTCCGACCCCTCCTCGTTGCGGTGCGCCTGGTAGTGGTCCGCCACGGCGGCGAGCTCCCTCGCGAGGATTACGGAACGTGTCGAGGTGGACTGCGGTGGCGAGCAGGAGCGGCCATGACCGGCGGCGGCCCGGCAAGCCCGGCTGGCCTGCTTTTTTTATAAAACCTAAAAACGTTATCACTGGCGAACAAACAAGTTGTTCACCAGCGGTAAGCTATTACCACTGGCGATATGAGCGCTGGCGAACCACTTGTTCGCCAGCGGTAGGCAATTTAGGTTCGCCAGCGGTAGGCTTTCTCCTACTAGTGCGTGGACGCACAGGTAGGAGACGAGCGGCGGCGGGGCGGTGTACAAGGTGACCTTGAAGTACCCCCTGCGGCCCGCCATCTCGCAGACGGCGGTGGCGGTGGTGGCGTTGTCGCGGTCGGCGATGTAGGCGACGTCCTCCATGAGGACGAAGGGCGGCCGCTCGACATCATCGGGGCAGGCATGAGCGGGAGGATTCAGGTACGGGT
This sequence comes from Puccinellia tenuiflora, assembly GCA_012064385.1. Taxonomy (NCBI): domain Eukaryota; kingdom Viridiplantae; phylum Streptophyta; class Magnoliopsida; order Poales; family Poaceae; genus Puccinellia; species Puccinellia tenuiflora. The sequence goes on from QRDG01000506.1 coordinate 208,866, forward strand.
AGCTCTTCCTCCTGGGGAAAAACATCGGTTCCTCTTTTACAGATCGGTCTTCGTCTTCAGATTCTTCATGCATCGACATGACATCGTCGCCGTCGTCGTGCGAGCCGTCCGTCGATTCCATGTCGCTGCCTTCGTCTTCAGAGTGCATTGATCTCTGATGTGTGGATCCAGTGACCTCCGCACAGGAATTTAAATGGGAGGAGGGGTGGCTGGGACGATCGGAGTTGGAGACGGAGACGGATTCGGGACGGGATTGGAGTCGGAGTGAAAGGGGATGGTGGTGCCAGGCCAGCCGCCTCCTTTCGGCCTTATTTTATTTTAGGGAATTGAAAGGGATTATCCCGAATCTTAAAAATCCCGAGTAGGCCGTTTACTTCTCCATGTTTGGACAGTATAATCCCAAAATATCCGAACAAATCCTCTCATTTATTCCTAAATTAAAAACTCAACCTCATACTAATGTATTTTTAGGAAAAGTATTTAACCCCTCTCATCCCCAAATTTTCTGGGGTGGAAATACGAGAAAAGTAAACAAGGCCTTCAAGAGAGTGAGCGGGGGAGGGGATGGAGCAGTAGCGGGGGATTGCCCGCATCAACTATTCTACTGGGCCGGCTTTGGAGGCCCAATTACAGGTATAGTCTTTTTTGTTGTTTTCTTTTGTTTTTTACATTTTTATTCAATTTTCTTTAATTTATTTTACTCCCTCTATCCCAGATAAATGTCATCGGTTGTGCTAGGAATTTTACATGTTTAGTTCTTTTCTTGGACACTTAAAGCGCATCGGAGGGAGTACATGTTTTCTTTTTCATCCTCTATTTTCTAGATGAATATATGAATAACTGTAACACATGAAAACTTTTCAATTCCTGAACATTTTTTCGAGAGATATGAATAATCTCAAATGCAAGAATACCTTTTAAAATATATGAATATTTTTTAAACCTACACGATGATTCTTATATTATAGATGAACCCTTTTTTTTACCATGGAATTTGTTACATGCATATTCAAAAAATTGTTCATGTTTTAAGAGCATATTTATTGCATCCAAAAAAGTGTTCACGGGTTCAAAGCAAAAATGTTCATGCATTTTCAAAAAAATATTAAGGGTGCGAAAAAAGGTTCACTGGTTAAAAAATGTTCACGATTCGAAAAAAGTATTCATGTACGGAGAAACAAAAAGGTAAAACCAAAATGGAAAAATATGCATGTATTACCTCCCAAAAAAACAGTAAAAATACTTGAAAGAAAGGAGAAGAAACGAGAAAGGAAACCGAACGAAAAAGGAAAAAAAAATAGGCCGGCCCATGCGAGAGCCTAGCGCGGGCGAGGCAATCTCAAAAAAAATATGCAGATAAAGTGCTGGTTTATTTAAAAAATATTTGTATACTCTTTTTGAACTTTTATTTTATACTCCCTCCATTCCTAAATATAAGATGTTTTAGCCTTTTGCTAGATTCATATGTATCTATATGTATCTAGACACACTTTTACTTATTTTACCTCGCTTCTAATCAACATGTGAAGTGGCTAAAACATCTTATATTTAGGGACGGAGGCAGTACAATACATAGCATTACTTCTTCACTCTTCTCCTCACTTGGAAAAGTTTCTTTTGTGTTGTAAGGGCAATTAATCGATTGCCTCCTAACTCAAGAAAATACCCAACCTCGCTTTCTCTAACGAACGTCACTTTCATCAGTTGGTAGAGCATACTACTAATTTCAGCTCGTTGCATGCAAAATTTGCCGATGCAGACGATTGGGGAGATATCTTTGCTCTGAAGAAAACATGGGCCAAAGTGTGGTGACTAAATATTGATCAACTGGACAATTTTAACTGCAACTCTTTGCTTTTGCTGTTGAATTCAGTTAAGCGTGTAAACGGAAAGCTGCAGCCGCCTTCATCTGTTTGGGTCACGGAGGTAGTGTTCCACCAGAAAATAGGGAGCAAAATGCCACCTCAGCAGGTCTCTTTGATAGGTGAAGGTCATTCATGGGCCAAATTATAAATCGGTATGCCCATCACTAACCATAAAGCTTCATGGTAGTTGTGACACCACCTTATGTACGTCTCTAGCCAAACATATGCAGAATATCTTTTGAAGGAACACATAAATAATATAGACTTCAGATGAACGAAAGAACTGATTACCTAATTGTTGTTTCCAACAACAAAAAAGACGTACTACCTTGTAGGCTGAAGCAAGCCTCATACATCATCAAACCACATTAGTTTTGTGATGACACGAAACAAACATTGGGTGACTCAAATCTCGTGACAATAGAGTTGCTTGTTCTGAGCAGAGACAGATGAACTAACTGCAAGGACATTATTAAACAAACAACATGTGAGAGGCTCACTGTTTATTAAAGTACCAATATTTCATACAATCATTATTGTTATGTTTCGCTAGGGAGCATGAAAGATGCGCGAGTGCTCAGGCTTTGGACAGGCCATTCTCTGTTGTTGTCATGGAGGAACTGGAAGCATGCGAAGGCCATGGCGCGCCAGCCATCACCGCTTCGATTTCCCAGGTCTCTCGTGGGCAGTTTGTCATATTCTTGCATCCTTGCGCCGTCACATACTGCAATGATGGAGTCTGTTGTTAGCGTGGAAATGAGGACGGTTAACATACAGTGAAGGTAAATGCGATGTGGATGCTATAGAAAGGACTGTTGTATTTGGCTTACTTGAGAAAGAGAATGAAAACAACAACTAACACATCTGTACTACAGTACGAGAACGGGGTTGGTTGATTTACTTGGAAAACAGCATTTGAGGAATCTATAGTTCTATACCAATCCCAATTCAAGCTCCACAGGAGAGGTGTCACATTTGAATGCAATATCTGTATGGTTATCAAATTCCTTGTGTTTCACTACGGATAATAAAATAGATGTAAAGTGGGAAACAAGATTGGTAGAGCACGCATCAGAATCTACTCAATATGCTTATCGAGCTCCTTGAGGTTCACTAGGAATATAAGGAGAGCTTTAAAGTTGATGGAAACTTGTCGGGACATCCCAAACTCGACTACGAGAAATGAAATAGCATGATCAACTGCCAAGAAAAGAGTATTTCCAGTCCACCTTATAATTTTAGGAGTTCCCAAAATTTCAGGATATGGAAATATCATACTAGGCTACTAGCCACTATGGTGCATATAGTTACAGAAAATGTAATAGCATCAGCAATACATGTGATAGTGGCTTTCGGCAAACTAATGGTGAATGAATTCCTAGGTTCACTAGGAATATAAGGAGAGCTTTAAAGTTGATGGAAACTTGTCGGGACATCCCAAACTCAACTACGAGAAATGAAATAGCATGATCAACTGCCAAGAAAAGAGTATTTCCAGTCCACCTTATAATTTAGGAGTTCCCAAAATTTCAGGATATGGAAATATTGTACTAGGCTACTAGCCACTATGGTGCATATAGTTACAGAAAATGTATTAGCATCAGCAATACATGTGATAGTGGCTTTAGGCAAACTAATGGTGAATGAATTCCTAGGTTCCTAGTCACACTGATTATTGGACATAAAGCGGTTACTTCCTGTGGAAGTGTGAATATACACTAATGTTATGTAAGACTCATTATTGATATTAAGAGCAACCCAATCATGTTTTTTCTTGTTAAAAACTAGTTTGAATTACCTGAGGCATCAAGTGGAACTCCGTGCACTAGTATTACTTAACCAAATATTACTTTACTCTTCAATTACTATCAATCCACCAGTTACCTTTTTTTTCTTTTTAGTGACAATCCATGTGCTGAAATTTATTGGCCGGTTACCAGGGAAAACCACGTATAACAGTTCTCTTGTTAACTGGTGAGTGAAGTTCAAAATGGCTAAACAGTTGGTTGTGAATAATACACCCTCAGGTTCCCTAAAACCTTTCCTTTTGGGCATGTGCAAAGTCAAATTTTCGAAATTTTGACTACCAATATCTTTACAAATATTTTTGAATCGATTCCTCAACTTCACATGTAAATGTATCTCAAAAGGTACTTTCACTGTTTCACAATACATAGTTTCGTGTGGTTTTAGCAATGCATTACAATAGAACATAGTGGTCGAAGTTATTTTAGAGACTGTCAATGTCCAAAACGACAATTATTAAAAAACCTGAGGGGGTAGTTAATGATAACCATGTCAAAAAAGCCTCACTGCTTTGGTGTAACACTTGGTTCTTGCCTTCTTGGAGCATGGTGAATACTCAACAGAAGTCCCCTTTCTACCCCAAATAATAAGTTCAAGACACAAAAGATTATTCAAGGTTCAGACTTGCCCTAACTGAAATTCAACTCCCACAGGGCAAATATATTTGTATCAAGACTGTTTTCCATGGTAGCACATACATCTATTTGTGTTTCTTGTAACCAAGTCTTTCCCAGAGTGAACATTAATAGAAGTAATGTATTGGCATTATTTGCTACGTGCTACAAGTTAGATGCACTATTAAAGAGAGTGTGCTTGTCTTATCCATTTATTATGTTGTTTGATTATGCAATGGAAAAGATTAACGAAGACATACCAGATCACTTTCAATACGAACACCACCAAAGTTTTTGTACTTTTCAATCTCTTCCCAGTTGAAGAATTTAGAGGAAACTGGGTCATCTCTAGCAGGCCTAAGCAAAGCGTCAATGAAATAACAACCTGGCTCGACCGTAATAACCTGAAATGCAAACCATGGGAGCTCAAATGTTTTGTTATAACTATCATCCACCCTTCTCAACATGAGTGCAGAAAGCATGGTACTATTAAACGGAGGATTCCTGATCATCTCCTGTTCAAAACTACACAAACTATGTTTTCCTTCATTCCTTTTCTCCACTTTTAGAGACAGAAATATGCTAAAATATCGAGGCACTTGAAATATATGTTATAAAACTTTCAAGAGATTCCACGTAAGTTTATGATCATCAAAACAGTGGATTGTATACATCAAGGGTGGGTCCATTGAGATTATTATATAACAAGTAGATAGACCTCAAACAGAATGTATCTCAGGGCATTTATGCTTAACACAACAAAGTAGCTTGCTTATGAAGAATTAACAAGAACAGAGAAGGGAATAACTTTCAGAAGTTGAGAAATTCCATACACATCTCAACAAATCCAGAACAAGCAATTTACCTATACATGATGTCGTACAATTAAAAGTATAACCACGAAATCAGGTAAATGTGAAAAATAGTATAATAAAGTTTAAATAAACAAATGGTGAACAAAATTTTCATTAGTCTGTGAAAGAGAAAACATATTAACACTGCCCCAAACAGCTCGTGTATTTTACCAACTAACATGGCAACCCAGCGACTTCTAAAACAAGTGTGCATAAAATTCCCAGAGCATTGAGTGCTACTAAATCTGCATAAATTAATCAGAAAGTTAATTACTTACCATGCTTTCTTTAAGTTCTCTTATTGTCCGCAAGGAGCTCAATCCAGGCTCCTTTGGCTTCTCTAAGCCCTAAGGTCAAGAAACAAGCATTCGTTTCAAGGTAAATATGACATGATTCACAATTAACACAGAAATAATATCGGTAACGTAAAGTTCATATCTAACCTCGGGGTAGCCACCGGGATCATGGGTGTCAATTCCAAGTAAGTGGCCAAGACCATGAGGCATGAAAACCGCACCCAACCTTCGAACCATCATGTCACCAATATCACTGAAATAAATGGTTGAAATCAGCATCATAGCTTTACATATAATCATATTGAAGTTCAATAGCACAAATAATTAGCTCTCAAACACACACCCATGGATAATATTTTCTTTCTTTAGAGATTCAAGTATTGTCTGCTCTGCCAGCCTGCAAAGAAGTTCAAATGATGCTTAAACCATTGAAGACAATGATAGACAAATAAAGGGAGAACAAATATGAGTTGGTAAATCAACATGATACATTAAGCCAAAGGTATTGAAAACATGCTTCCAGGTAGATCTGGTAGATCCCCGAAACCCAATTCAACAACACAGAAACCAACAATAAAAAATCTCGAGATCAAGCACAATTATGATAATATGCGATCGAAAATTGTGCTCTACAGGACAACTCCATCAGGGATGATTGCAAGTTGCACAGTTCTATAAGTGAGAACAGAGCATTCTTACTTGTGCATATCGATCCATTTCACTCCAGGCTTCATGTGGGATATGACAGCATTATGAGCCTTAAGGACGGCCTGTAAAATACAAAATACAGTAAGTCTTGTATCAAATAAAACCTTTCCAGGTTCCAACCCACATACGAGAAGAAAAGAACCAAACTGGTCTTATCACCAGGTACTTACATTGTATACTATTGTCTGGTTGCCGTTGAATTTTCCATTTATCTACAAAGACATAGACTCATTCAGATGACATTATATTTATGATGTATAAACAAAAGAATGCTGCAGTTTATATCAAGGTTTGTTGGAAGGAGAAATACCAGTCCAGATTCAAATTATATGACAGACAACATACAGAGGAACGGAGTGAATTTCTATCAGCTATAATCTGAAGTCTGCTAAACACTTACTACATCAACAATAATCCTTATATAGCATTGGACTGGAGTGAAAAGAAACGGATATCTTAGGGCACCCAGATGAGCAGTGACCAGGAAACGTTCAACATTAGAACCTGGCGCTATTGTCTCCTATTAAGGGCCACTCAATCGTTTCTGAGAAACTAGCAAATCAACACCATAAGCAGTTCATTCGAGATTCAAGACAAGGATGCTATCACAAATAAGAGAATCCACACCTGAGCAATATTGAACAGGGAGAAAAATCTCTGCACCAGCTTACTACCAATTATTGGATGAGTGATGATACACAACGCAGATAATAAATAAACACGGTGGAGGAAAAAAGAGCACTAGGATAGCAAAAGTATGTTATCCAACCCACTACAAGAGAAAGGGAACAGCAACGAATCCATCTGCTATATCTTCAACAATGTACACTATGTAAGCCTTGCCAGCTTACAGACCGCATATACATTTATTCAGAGAGCAAGGTAAGGATATACTTTGGGACAGTTTCCAGGAGTGGCTTTTTAGACTATGAAAGGACCTTTATTTCAAGCATTTGTTTGAGACCAAGTGCCATGTTAAGAAAAAATTACCAGGCATTTCTTTAATGCCAATGATCTCATAAGGAGAAAATGATTAAAACATGAGCATCAAATATGCAATGACAACTCGTGGCAATGCTTACCACAGTAGACATTGGAAAGAGTATCGAAATAGACATAATATTCCAAACTACTTACTGGGTATGAACATGTGATGTCAGAGCCATAGAAACTATATTCAGCTCCCATGTCCATTAGAGCCATGTCTCCATCATTCAGCGTCTGAAAATATACAAGATAAGTATCTACCAAAGGGGTGAAAATATACAAGATAAGTATCTACCAAAGGGGAAAACCGAAACTACATATCCTGATAGGGGACAAAAAATAAACCTCCCCTATCGGTAGCTTAGATTCTTATTTTAGATTCTTTGTTAATATCTAGTAGATCTTCTGGTTCATAGTTTGATATTAGTGTTCTGTTGGTGCCAACTGGCTACAGTCTTCCGACGTCTAACTACACAAGTTTCATTCAAAATTGTCTAACTCTCACCAGGAGTCCAGGATCACTACCACCCAATTTTCATGCACATGCTTCACTGCTAATGAGAGCTTATTTTCTGCTAACAGGCTAATGAAAGGTAGGCAACATCAGACACCATTCAGTTCACAGAAGTCATAGGTTATTTGGTTAATTCAATGAAATACCTAACCAACCCATGATCCTCTTATCAATATGTATGAACTATGAACACATACATCGCCTGGAGCAAAAGACTGTTGCTCAAACTTATAATATTTCAAGACCTCATGGTTCCTAACAAGTTGTATAGTTAACAAAAAATTCCTCCAATTTTTTTTTAACAAAGAACAAGGTAGTTGAACTCTACTGTCTGAAACTGAAACAAAGCATACCCATTTTCAAGTAGTTAGAAGTATTAAAATCAGCCATACATAAGAGGCTCGATTGCTATGGACAACTTAATCTAAATTTGGTGAATAGTACAATTTACAAACTTGAGCAAGTAAAATAATAATAGAAATAAGTTAGCCAGACCATAAAGCATAAAAAAAGAACAGTACCCGGTCATTTGGAGCTGCTGTGTGCCCATAATGTAGAACAGAACTGCAATGATAAGCAGAAGAGTTATAGGATACAAGATAGTCCAACAAACTCAAATGCAAATTTGCATCTGTGAAGTTTTGACTCTTGAATCTTGATAGCAAATGCAATCAACTTCAAGATGACCGAGGGCAGAGTGGTATGCCTATAAATCCAGATGTCACATTGGCCTATTGCTTTTAACTAAAAGTGCATTCCTACAAAACTTTACATAATTATTCACTTAATCACATGACTCAACAAATAGTACGGTGTAGTCGACTTGACCTACAGAAATTTTGTAGAGCGGGTAGTTTATTCTGACACTAAGAAAGATAAGAAAGCTCTATACTAGAAGTTCATGGTGTTGGACACGTTGAAGAAATACTATCTGAGCTTTAAGTAGAAACAGTGAATAGAACTATGGTGGGGACATGCATTACATCAAAAAGATAGCAAAACAATTTAAACTCTTGAAGGCAATAGAGGGTTCATGAAACGAATTATTATTTGCTTCACATCAGTAGAATATGCAAACTCACCTGTTTTCTCCGGTAGCACATATACATGTGTAGGAGCAGTGTCGACAGGCCCCATACATATAAGCATGATGAAGAAAGATGCTCTCTAACTGATATTCCTTCATGCCTGGTTTTACCTGTCTCATAACCTTGTAAAGTGAAAGTCAAGAATTAGATACATTTAATTTTCCTTTAGAAAATGGTAAGTAAAGGAGTCAGAAACTGTAACATCTGAAAGATGGATAGCCCATAGGTAATATTTCGACGAATTAGCTCTCTAGAATAGTGATTTATGACATTATGGGTGCATACTTTGCTTATGAGGTGGGCTGGAATCTGCTGCGGCAAAACAGCTCAACACTTATGTTTGCAACCACATAACAGAATAAGGTCAACCCATAACAAATATTAAAACCATCCATGGTTTAAAGTTTGAAAAGTTGATTAGATTGCCATGGCTTGATTCTACAGAACTGTACAATAACACAGAACGACATCTAGAACTAAAACAAGAAAGAGGTAAAATTAATATCCACACTTGGACATCACTCAAAGCCATCCATGATCATCAACTACAAATGCTACGAGTGCCCAAAATGCCGAAACCATATTAGATACATGTTTTTGCATCTAATATACATCATGATGATGAATGCACTCTCTCGATTTCCATGAATCATATGATCTTAGTTCTACAGAAACTAACAGGGGAAAAGATAGAAGAAGGTGAACCACAATTCGTCAGGTACGAGCCTTCAATGTTAGTAGGAAAATGAATAGTAGAAAAACCGATAAGCATAGTCAAATATAATATCGCACAAACTACAATACCAATGAAGGTACTACAAATAACACCAACGAAGGTGAAACAATCATTGACATAGAGAACTTTGTGTACCTCAATGTGTGCTTCTGAGCTAACATCATTAGCATACTGAATTAGGGCAATCTCCATGTCAGATTTGATAACACGGCATTCAGTTACGATCGGGTGAAGCGTACTTAAATCTGTGTCAAACTTCTCGATCCCCTAGCATAGACAAAAATGAATCTGTGTCAAACTTCTCTATCCCGTAACATAGACAAAAATGACATGGTAAGTTGGTAAACCAAGATACATAACAATATATAAGACAAAAGGTGTGTAAGACATTAACTTATTTTTATAGTTATGGATTTTGCTTCAGAGTATAACTGAGGTCAAAACGAGGAAAGAATGATAATGCAATAATAACATGAGATTGAGCTTTCTAGCCAAGCTTTTAAAAACAAACTCAACATTGATTATTTTAAGCAACATGACTTTTTTCATGCTAGTATGGCTAGTTATATATCACGTACTTCAAAACTAGCAGGCTTTGAGTAGTTTCCACTGTCACTACTCTTTCCATGTAAGAGAAACAGAAGAGGCTTCCCATGCTCATTGAATTTATCTTGCAACACCTGTGCAATCTCGTCAACATAGAAGACCACATCGACCTTGTACCGATCCTGTACAGATTTTAAATAGTATGTGAAATCAGAGTAGGAGCACCGGAGAATACACTATTTAGAACATCAAATACCTTGAAGTGAGATAATGGTTGTATTTCACCCATCCAGACAGCATACTCAGCTGGCAATCTTGGAGCAAATAAAATCGACTGTCCAGAGGCAATGTCCTTTGTGAACAATACAAGGCTAGGTTAGGCACATAGACTCAAATAAGCATGAATTCATCATCATAAGCATGTACAGGATGACTTGCAGTAGTAATGTAGTATTATATCAATGATCATTCTCACACTATCAAATAAGAATTTAAGAGATCGTCAAATTTCTTAAAATTATATAATCAGAGTCGCTAGATAAAGGTGTGAGTGTAATGATATAGCAGAACAAATGATGAAACGATAGAGGGCATAGGTAAAGTAAATAGACATTCAAGGAGCTCAAGCTGAACCTATCCAAGGTTTATAAAAGACGAAACTAGTCTCATTGCCACACGAGAGAGAAAAGAACCTACGACTGCTCCATAGAATCCCGGCTCCCGCACTCCAAAGAGGTAAGCGAAGTAGCTCTCCTGCCTGAGACATTGTCAATTGACACTTCAGTCAGCCATCCTAGGAAACGGTAAAATGGAAGTGAGAAAATACAGATACCGAACAAAAGGGGCTCACCTGAAGAGCTCGAGGTGATCGGTGCAGTATCGATTCTGCTCCTCGCCACCCTGCAAAAGGATGATAGATTTATCGGGGGAACCAAAACAAAAACAAAAAACATGACAACCCAAACAGGATTGAGAGATTGAGAGGGAACGCACCTGGAGGAGGGCGAGGCCTTGGAGAGGGCGGGCGGAGGCGGAGAGATGGGCGCGGAGCGCGGCGACGAGGCGCTCGCGGTTGCCCGCGTGAAGCTCCATGGGAACCCCGGGTGGAGCAAGAGTGGAGGGGGCCGCCATGCCGCACCCCAAAGCGGCAAACCCTAATCCGGGCGAGGTGCGCCGCGCCGTACTCCTCCGCACGGAGGGCCGCGGCGACGATGCCTGGCCTCAGGCAGGCGATTTTCCTCTTTTCCCCCGTTTGCTTCTCGCGTGCACGAAGCCTAGATCGAACGGATTTTTCTGGTGGAGCTAGCTATAACAAAGGAATCGATTTGGTTACATAGCCCGACTCGGCTTGACACGCCACTGCCAACACGACGCAGACCCGATCTATTCATCCGGTTTACACACAAACCAAGGAAACATTCAGACCCAATCCTTTTTCCTCTCCTCCCAACAAACGGCGGCGGAAAAACTAACTACTCCACATGTTAGCCGGCGGGAGCGTTGGTTCCTTCTCCCTCCACTTGCCGCTCCGGAGGCATGAGGAAGGGGACCTTGTTTCTCTGTCTAAGGGCGTCTCCAATGTCTATGTTAAAGAAAGGCATAAGATGGGTCCCACTCAGTTTTCTTATACCCAGCTAAAATCTGTACAATGTTTATCACGTCTTGGGCTTAAGGTAGACCCCACCTTGCAGCTTTTTCCCATCCCAGCATGAGACTCCTTTCCTTCGCGCGAGCTGAACCAAGCAAATTATTTTGGCCAAGTATCGCATGCAAATAGTACAAAATGTGTCAGTGCAATAGTGTTTATATTGCTTTCAAATGCTTGTGGACGGGTAGTATGGCTGTGGCCGGGTAGTAAGTTTTTTAGCCTATGACCTAGTGTCACAATGTATATGACCGGGTATTAAGCACACGTTTGCTCTTATGACCCAGTCTTATTCCCACATTGGAGACGCCCTAATAGTTTTGGTTAGAATCTGTCTGCTGTGGGGCGTCGTTGGGTAGTGGGAGCGGCGGCCAGGCAAATAAATCTGCCTCAACTCTACTCCCACACCGGCGACGCCTCGGAGTTGATTGCAACGTGTGCTTGTCGGTCCTTCAGATTGGCAGCTTGGTCTTCTCGTCGTGGTGAGATCTGTTTCTCGGTGTGTCGCTGGCGTTCGTCATTATCTACGACGGTGCTGGCGGCCGGGGCAAGGTGGTTTCTCTGGAGCGAGGATGTTGGCCCGGAGGTGGTGAATCTGTCGTTCTTTCCCGACTTCGTCGATGGGAGGCGGCGGATCTTGGTCCAAGACAGCACGGGGTCGTCCCCGATCGACATGCCACAGCGACATGTGCCTTGCTGCGTGCAGCAGCCCTGTTCATCAACTCACAAAGCTTCGTTGGCGATGGTGCTTTTTTGAATCTTGCAATGGTGGTGGCTCGATGTCTCTTCCAGCGTGCGTCTTGGCGGCGTTGGAGTTGGGCGCCGGCCGCTAGGTTCGATGGTTGCAGGAAAGGCTAAGGTTCTTTTTGTATTTCTTGATCTTTTAGGATATTTTCTCCAAAGTTTTCAGGATAATTATTTTATCTCGGTTTGTCTCTTAGTGCCCACATGTGTTGCTTCATATAACTTGATTTTTGATTAATGAAATAGGTGCTTGCTCTTAAAAAAACCAAGGAAACAAAACTTGCTAACTGAACGAACCCCGGAACTGGCGTACAATTCGGTCACGACGAGAGAGCATCTCTAACCGATCTTTAAAACGGCCCGGCCATTAAAATGGTCGGGAAAAATAAACCGAGCAGATCCCGTAGTTTGGTTAAAATCGTAAAAGTAAATTAACGCTTTCCTCAAAATAACCCCTGACCATGATATATCTTCGGTTTTCTCGTCTCAACTTAGCAGGCGTGAATCCGGTAGCTTCTACTTCATTTTTTTATTTTCCTCGTCGCTCGGAAAACTTGGCACGAGTGAAATTTCAGCTCCCGCCCTTCCCACAAACCCCGCCGCCGATTTGGGGTGATATATTTGTCTAATCAATTCACACCCAGTTCCTATACCTTTTGAGCACATGTGATAAATTGCGGTGCAAGGCTAAATCTTTCCCATCTAATTATAGTTCAAGATAAGCTTTCAGCCTCAAACACTAGTAGATGTGCCTTTTCTCATTCAAATGTGTGCTATTGCTTCCTCTTGTCCTGCAACAACAATGAAATTTCTAAGCTATCTTACATGGTGGTACTTATCCAAGTCAACCAACAAACAACATTTTCGTGGACACATTAGTGCTGCAATATTCTATTTTTGGAATAAGCATAACATGTGTATCATCTACTCCCTCTGTTCCACAACATAAGATGGTTTAGACCTTTTCCACATCCACATGTATACACATGTATCTAGACATGTTTTAGTGTATATGTTCACTTCTTTTAGTTCGAATCTAGATAGCATTTGAAACATATAAAACATCTTATATTATGGAACGGAGGGAGTATTAAAGAAGGGTCACCGGGTACAACGTCGGGTAACAACCAACGACAAACCACCGCAGGGAGGCCTAAACTGACTACTCGCACCTAACCCACTTACACGACCCCAATGCAAACGCCTCTCTATTGTGCAGAATCAATCATGCCTAGTACCATGCTTCCCTTTCTTCTTGAATTATCTTCAAGACGTCCGCCATTGAGGGCCTCGGTCCATCGAACACTACCCCCTTACAATGATTCCATAACTCCCACTATACCAAGATGATTAGGGTATGGTAGTTCTGCTTACTCACTATCGTTAACTTCATAGCTTCTCATCATCCACGAGCTTATCGTTCTGAGATGGACCAAGCTCACATCACTAAACGCTCATGACACCGCATGCCAGATTGTCTGGGAAAGGGCACATCCGATCAGAAGGTGATCTAGTGGTTCCTCATGCTGGACATAGAAGGTGCAAGCCGACTAGTGGGGAAGGCCTCACGCATTTGTCAATTCAAATTCTAGCACTAGTTCTTTGAGGCAAGCCACGCGAAGAAGTGACAGTTCTTTGGTACCCTAGACTTTCATATATAGTTATGTACTCCTCCACTGGGAGTACAACTCTACCCGCGAATAGGACAACATTGGTCGACCTAGACGATCATATTCCCAACTCCAAAGCAGCTCGTCTTTGATTCTTGGCCGCAGGCAAACACCATCTAGCCACTAGTCCATCTAGAAAAAAAGGGTGCCTTTGTGAAAGTGCATGGTTTCCCCCATATGTGGTTTTGGTAATTAATGAAAATCTCTATGGACTAATGTTTGTATTGAGCTATATTTGTAGGTGTGTCCATAGGCGTTGCTTGATCTCCATTTGTTGGAGTCAAGGCTTAGGGAAGAAGATTATGTGTTGATCAAGGCTAAGTGCGAGTTGATCAACACTCAAGTCCATGGGAAGATATGCCGAAAAGTGCTTCTCCCATATTGGTGTATGGGGAGCAACTTGTGAATCTTCACCAAGCGAAGCGCAATCAAGAAAGGTGGTGCGTCTTGAGGAGATGAAGATCGTCTTCATCGACCTCAAGTGGTTTAATGCGCAAGGCAAAGGTATGATCTTGATAGGGTTTCTATTTTACCGGTCTTGTCGCAAAAGTGGAACATGGGGTTCCCCTGATGCGGTCAAAGTGGGTCCATCGCACATGGGCCCACCAAGGAGGCACTCAAGGCCAAGGCATAAGACTGGCAGATGCCCCCCCCATCTGCCCCATGGCGTCCCGGCGCGCGCGGCATCGACAACCAAGGCAAAGGACCCGGGGACCCTCCGGGCCCCCTCGACCCGGAAGCAGGCATGGAGGTCCCGGGACCCCAACGCCCGGCAGGAGGCCAGGCTCACCCCGGGAACCAACCTCCAGTGCGCAAAGAGGATAAGCTTGCCAGCCCTGGCTGGAGGCTCCTAGAAGACTTGGGCGCCAAGAAGATGGAGGCGCCAAAGGGGGCAGAGGCGAAAAAGCTGTCAGCCTCTGTCCGCCCTCCCTGGAAAAGGTGGGCGACCTCACCTACCCCCTCTGAGAAGAATACTTGGACGAGAGGAGGCCACGTCGCCTCCTAAGGAGAACCCGGAGGGGTTTTCCCGCCAAAACCCCTCCGGCCCCAAGGGTGCACCTGTGGTATCCCCTTAGCCTATAAAGGGAGGACCGAGGCACCCAAGGAAAGGGGACAAGTTCGGGGAGAGAACCAGCACGGGAACAAGATCACAAGACGGAACACCATCGAGTTGGAGGTTAGGCTAGGTAGTGCATGAGTCCAAGGTTAGCTTAGGCGAGAGGTGATCTCCTCCGGGCCAGGATCTGCTCGTCTTCAACCTCTAGCCAACACCTCCCGGGTTCTCACCCGCGACCACCATTGTAAAGCTACACCATGATACACCTCTCAATCCAGACATGCAGGAGTAGGGCTGTTAGCCTCCGGGTGGCCTGAACCTGGGTAAACTCATTGTGTCTCTGTGATGCTTGCTAGTACGTAGATCTCGAGCGTAGACGAAGCCCCCGGGCGGAAGACGTCACCCAGCCTCCTTCGCGCCCCATACCGAACCTAAAAAGGGGGTATCCTTTACTCCCTGTGTCCGTGATCCAAGACACGACATCAGGCGCGCTAGGTAGGGGGCGCAAGTGCTGATTTGTTCTTCATCGGCTTTGTGTTCTTTGTCGAGATCTTCCTCAAGTTCTTCATCGGCTTTGAGATCTTCGAGGGGGTCTGCTTCGAGTTCTCCAGATCTTCTGGCAAGATCTTGGATCGTCGCTTCGTCACGTTTGACGTCGAGCTCTTCGGTTGAGGCAAGATCTGCCACGAGCCCCTCTTCTGTTCTGTCGAGATCGGGTGAACGGGCACGTCTTCGGCCAGCAAAGGCCATGTCTGGCACTCGGGAGGTCCGTGGTGAGCCGTCGCAGCAGTCGTCGCGAAGAAGCTGGGGGCTGGAAGAAGCGCTGGGCACGGCCCGAGTGCTTCTCTCCTACCCGCCAGAGCAGTGCAAGAGCGATCCCCGAGCGAGGTCCTGGATCGCAAGTTTGGAAAACCTGCTGGACTATGCTCACCACTACCACGCTCCTACGAGTTCTGCCCCGACCAACACCCAAGCAGCTGCCGCTCCAGCGCCAGCACCCCCTGAGGAGGAACGACAAGGGGATCCCCATGGCAAGAGGCCCATGGATCCCACCCGCGAGGCCGTCAACCAGAGCTCCAACCCCAGGCGTCGTTCTCACGAGGAGATGGAGGCCCCGGCGGATCCGCACCCTGGTGCGACCGTTCTTGACCTCTATCGCCTAGAGCAAGGGCCTGAGGAACCATTGCGCCGATACATCTGGAGGTTCCGGGGTGTCATCGTCCATATTCCCCTGGCTGACCTGCAAGAGATCTCCGTTATCGCCGTCTTCCATGCCAACGTCCGCAGCCCGATGATGCGGGAGAGGCTGAGAACCCGCACGGTGGCCACTCTGGAAGACCTGTGGACCATGGTTGATCAGTGCGCATGAGTCGAAGAGGCTACTTCCTTTCCACCCCGTGGAGTACGTTGAAGCAAAGAGCTCGGTCCGCGCGAGGGTACCTGCGACATCCGGAAGGGCACCCGGACAAGTTACCACTTGGGACTCCGTGTAATCAAAAAGATAAGTTATCCTTGATCTGAACCCTTGTCATGTTTTGGCTGTCTATTTTGTGGGAATAAAACTATGTTTGAAACTGGAAACGCGTCTTGTCCGTCGATTGAGCACCCCAGGGGGCTGGCTCTCCCGGGAGTACGAAGCGGTGAGAGACCTGGTACTACCCGGGAGGAGTACGAGCCGAGTGGGTGAGCGACCTTTCGGGAATCGGTAGGGCCTGGGGAGATGTGCCTGATCAGTCAGGATCTCACGGGTAAGCTTACATCTCAGGAGGATCTCTCAAAGACGTGGAGAAAAAGAAACATGATAAAGCCAAAACACCCGCAAATAGAATAGCATAGAAGTTTCCTGAACAATGCAGCATAAGTTAAGATCACATACAAAGACTGACATAACAGTTTTTGGGCACGAGGTGCTCGAATGGTATGCAGGGAGCCTAGTGGGGCGGCAGAGGATACATCTTTGTGGCCAATGCGGCCGCAAGGTCTTCTACGGCTTGGAGCGAAGCCTCGGAAGGCTTGTCGACTACGAAGTTGGGCATGGCGGCGTTCGGGTGCGCCTCCCGGAACGATGCCATCACACGCGCTGCCGTATCAAGACTGGCCCCGTTCCGATCCGTGCGAAACCGGGTTGCGATCCTGTTCTTGGCAGACCTCACGGAGGCCGTCGTCTTCTTGAGGAACTCGGTCACTTCGGGGAGGCTCCGGCAGTCCGGGGCCAACCCGGAGAGTTCGGCGTGCCTGTCCAGTTGGAGCACCCGCGTCGCCACATCTGCGCTGGCGGCGATGATGCTCTTGAACCCGTCTTCTGCCTGTTGGCGGATTCCCACCAGCTCCTAGGACGCCCGGGAGTTTTTCTCCTCCAGTTCGAGGAGC
This sequence comes from Puccinellia tenuiflora, assembly GCA_012064385.1. Taxonomy (NCBI): domain Eukaryota; kingdom Viridiplantae; phylum Streptophyta; class Magnoliopsida; order Poales; family Poaceae; genus Puccinellia; species Puccinellia tenuiflora. The sequence goes on from QRDG01000506.1 coordinate 226,366, forward strand.
TTGCTCGTCAGCGATGGCAGTTCCTCCCCCTTCAGCTTCAGGGACTTCTCTAGCTCGAAAGTCCTCTGGCCATCCAGCTTGGCCTGGTCCCACAGCTTGCGGGTGGCATCTCTCTCCGCGAGGAGACCCTTCTCGGCGTCTTCGACTGCCTTCCGAGCCTCTGCCTCTTTCTGTTGTGCTTCCCTGGCTCTCTCGTCCAATGTCGTTTGATGCTTCTTCTCCGCCTCAGCGAGACGTTGCTCGACCTCTGTCTTCAGCCTTTCCCTCTGAAGCTCCAGGGCTTTGGCCTCCGTCGCCAGTTCAGCCTCTCTGGCTGCCAATCGCTGCTCCCTTTGCGCGAGCTCGTCCCGCTTGCCTTTGTTCTTCTTATCCATGCTTTTCCACATGATTGAGAATAGGCTCCACTGGTGGGACAACTCGGTCGCTACTCTGTTGATCGCCTCCTCGGCGTGGGAGCTGGCACGCGCCAGCGCGTCTTCCCTGGCCTCAATCTCCTGGACTAGCTGGTCAATCCCACGGATCGCGGCTTCCTTGGCGTTCGCCTCCGTAAACGTAAACTCGGGGGCTGCCCCCTGCGGATCCCCGGGAATGTTTCTCCTCCCGCTTCGCGTGGAGAAGTTCGTCTTGATCTCCGCCAGCGCGGCCATCTCGGCGCTCGCTCCGGAGCATGTCGACAGGGTGACAAAGGTGTCCAGCTCTTCCCCTATCATAAGCGAGCAATCTAGGAGGTTCGGGGTGCCCGGGCAGTTCATGTTTCCTGCAACGGTCGGACTTTGCCCAGGCACCGCCACGCGCTCGCCCCCCGGGCGCGCATCCGTCGCCTCGGGTGCGGCTTTGGACATCTCTTGGTCCGGAGTCGTCACGGCGTGGTCTCCCATCGGGAACCCGCTAACCACCGAAGTATCTATTTCAGCAAGGCACAATGATAAGTCGTTGGGGGTGGGACAAGGTTAGACTTGTCCGATTGGACGAGGCTTACCTGCCGCCTCCAGAGTCCCTGCTCCTCCAGCCTTCGCGGGGGTCGGATGCGTCCCGGAGTTTTCCTACGCGTCACCCCCAAGCATCTTCTCCGAGCTGGGAGCAGTCTGAGTCCCTCCGGGAACACCGGCGCTGGTGGCCTTGTCGCGTTCCGCCGCCTCCCGCCGCCTCTTGCTGGCTTCCGGGGAAGTTTGGCCCCTGCCACGACTTTTGGTTAAACTTCCCGTATGTGCGGCTCGCAAGTTCAGTAGCAGTACAACAAGGACAAGCAAGAAGAAAGCTTACCCGAGGGGTCGCTTGTGGCCCAGCGACTCGGGCGTGCCTACGGACCCGGCGGAGGAGCCGTGCGGGCTCACAGGCATCGTATTGGTGGCGAGGGAAGGCTTCGGGCCGGCGACTGGCGCCGGAGCTGCTCCTTGCGCCGCGGCGCGATGACAAAGGCATCGTCATCGACCTCCATGCCCACGGGGCCGCTCTCTTCTTCGACCACGAGCGGTGCCCGGGGGCTCGTCTTCGGACTCGGGACCATGGCGGGTCCCTCAGTTGGGTGCGGGGAGGAGTCCTTTTCCCCCGCTCCCTCGTCTTCATCACGGGCGGCCTCGTCATCGTCGTCATCGTCGTCACCATCATCACCGTCACTGTCCTCGGTGGAGCCGGTGAACTCCACCTCGGAGTCCTCCGTGCTCTCTGCCTCGGACTCGGAGGCCTCCTCTTCCTCGCCGGAGCTAGAGGGGACCTTAACCTTGCAAGCTCTGACCTTGGGATTATGGGGCCCGGCGTCGTCTCGGCCCACGATTCCGAGGGCGTTGCACTCCGGCATCTCCGCAAGGATCTCTGCCTTCTTTGGGTCCCCGCTCAGAGGCAGGACCCCCTCTGGCAGCTGGTATGGCGCGTTGGGGGGAAAGATCTTCCTTATGGCGTCAGAGAGGGCTTCGTCGCTCATGTCGGAGTTCCGCAGTCGAGAAGGGTCCCGGAGACCCTGGAAGTCCCAGGCCGGGTGAGGCCTCTTCTGCAAGGGGGGCCAGGTGGTTGCGCAAGGCGTGCACAACAATGGCGGCCCCGGAAAATCCCCCGCTCCCGCAGAAGCTTAAAGCGGGACACCGCCGCCGAGAGAAACACGTCCTGGTGGCTCAGGCCCCTCCAGAGTTCATGGCTCTCCGGGTGCTTCTTCGGTTCTTGGAGGAACTCGTGGGCCTCCGGTACGGCGACGAGGAACCAGTTGTTCCTCCATTCCTCCCACTTGGACTTAACCACCATCTCGGGGTAGAATTGCTTAACATTCTGGCGGAAGCAGAACGTGACCCCGCCCGCCAGCCATCCCTCTTTCCCCACCCGGGGATAGAAGAAGTGTCAGAACAATGCCACGGAGGGCATTACCCCGACGAACGCCTCGCAGGCGTGGGCGAAGACGGCCAGATCCAAGATGGCCCATGGAGTAAGATGCAGGAGCCTCAGATCGTACGCCTGCAGGATCTCAAGGAGGAAGTCTGAGAATGGGGGAACTACCCCCATCCTGACGAAGATGTTGAAGATGGGGACCTGAGTGGGTTCCCGGTCCTCGGCCGGCGGCAGAACCTCTGTCACCTCGCGGGCCGGCATGTCCCCCCTCGCCTGTGACGCCACCGCCCCGAATCGAGCCTTCATCAGCAACGCAGGATCTGAGGCATGGATGCTCGGGAACAGGGCCGTTTGGCGGCGCATGTCCGCCGTTTCAACGGCGCGTTCCGACCTCTTTATCGACTTCTCGGACCTCGGAGGCGGCTGCCTCCTAGCGAGCGAGGCGCCGGCGGCCTTCTTCTGGGCGCTCTGTTTGGTCCTGGCCATCGGAGCAGAGGCGTTCAGCGCTTGGTGTCACGGCGGCCAAGAAGATTTGCGGTGTGCTACGAAAGGTGAAGACGAAGTGCTCTCCGGCGGCGCTTCGAGATCTCTGTGTTTGGGAAGGAGTAACGGCTATAGTTCCTTGGAACCGTGGCTTATAAGGCTCCCCACGCGTCGCGTCATGGTCCCACCGCTCCGGCCGACGCGGGGACCGAGGAGGCTTTCCGTTCGATCGTCTCCTCCATGTGGATTCAAGGCGAGCGTTGGCAGTCCGCGCGGATCGCAACGTTCAGAAGACCCGTGGGACGCACACCTCCGTAGTGCGTGGCTCAGACGGATGTGGCAAGACGTTCAAGACCTGACGCGGGGGACCCACTTTGACTCTTTTTTGGTCATAGCCCCGGCGGCAGAAGGGCGTGGCCGCCGGGACTATGCCCGGGGGCTACTGTCGCAACAGTGGAACATGGGGTTCCCCTGATGCGGTCAAAGTGGGTCCATCGCACATGGGCCCACCAAGGAGGCACTCAAGTCCAAGGCACAAGACTGGCAGAGGGCCCCCCCGCCATCTGCCCCACGGCTTCCCGGCGCGCGCGGCATCGACAACCAAGGCAAAGGACCCGGGGACCCTCCGGGGCCCCCTCGACTTGGAAGCAGGCATGGAGGTCCCGGGACCCCGACGCCCGGCAGGAGGCCAGGCTCACCCCGGGAACCAACCTCCAGTGCGCAAAGAGGATAAGCTTGCCAGCCCTGGCTGGAGGCTCCTAGAAGACTTGGGCACCAAGAAGATAGAGGCACCAAAGGGGGCAGAGGCAGAAAAGCTGTCAGCCTCTGTCCGCCCTCCCTGGAAAAGGTGGGCGACCTCACCTACCCCCTCTGAGAAGAATACTTGGACGAGAGGAGGCCACATCGCCTCCTAAGGAGAACCCAGAGGGGTTTTCCCGCCAAAACCCCTCCGGCCCCAAGGGTGCACCTGTGGTATCCCCTTAGCCTATAAAAGGAGGACCGAGGCACCCAAGGAAAGGGGACAAGTTCGGGGAGAGAACCAGCACGGGAACAAGATCACAAGACGGAACACCGTCGAGTTGGAGGTTAGGCTAGGTAGTGCATGAGTCCAAGGTTAGCTTAGGCGAGAGGTGATCTCCTCTGGGCCAGGATCTGCTCGTCTTCAACCTCTAGCCAACACCTCCCGGGTTCTCACCCGCGACCACCATTGTAAAGCTACACCATGATACACCTCTCAATCCAGACATGCAGGAGTAGGGCTGTTAGCCTCCGGGCGGCCTGAACCTGGGTAAACTCATTGTGTCTCTGTGATGCTTGCTAGAACGTAGATCTCGAGCGTAGACGAAGCCCCCGGGCGGAAGACGTCACTCAACCTCCTTCGCACCCCATACCGAACCTAAAAAGGGGGTATCCTTTACTCCCGGTGTCCGTGATCCAAGACACGACAGGTCTCATGATGTTAGTTGAGAGACCGGGTTATAGGATAGATAACCGTACTATCAAGAGGGGCTCTCGATCGAGCATTTTGATCGTATCGTTCGTGGAGATCTCAAACCTTTGCATTCTTGCTATCATCTTTATTGGTTCTTATTTTCCTCTTATCGTGGTGTGGTCTTGGTGCTTGTCGTGCTTATCATGACAGGGCCAAGTTCACCGAAAATGGTTTTCGTATGCGTGTGGAAGGTTTCACCCTTCTAACCCTTCGCACAATCTCCCTTGCTTGTGGAAGATTTTGTCGATTCATCCGTGTGGAAGGTTTTCGTATGCGTGTGGAAGATTTTCACCCTTCTAACCCTTCGCACAATCTCCCTTGCTTGTTTTCATATTTTCAGTTTTTGTAGGGTAAGCTCTTGTCGTCCTCTTTCCAACAAAATTGGATTCACTCGATTCGGAGTTCTTTTGCAAAAGTTATGGCATTTCTGGTCTGCAGTTTTCTGAGGACCCGGTAGTACCAGGCTATGGCCGGTAGTTCCGGACTAGTTCCGGGCTACCTCCGGAGTTCACCTCTGTTTGAGATTCGGAAGTCGGCCGGCAGTAGGCCGGTAGTGCCGGGACTCCGGTACTACCGCCTTACTACCGGGCCACTACCGCTTTTGCTCTCTGTTTGAGGTTCGGTAGTAGGCCGGCAGTAGGCCGGTAGTACCGGGATTCCGGTACTACCGCCCTACTACCGGGCTCCTCGGGTTTTGTTTGTTACCGTTGGTGCGCAGGTTCCTGTGGGGCGGTAGTACCGCCCTTGGGCCGGTTCTACCGGCCCCCGCGGGATCTGAGCCCAACGGCCAGTTTTTTTGGCCGACCTATTTAAGGGGCCTTCTTCCCCATTGGTTCTTTAACCTTTTGAGCCCACTCTCTCTCTCTCTCCTCCATTGTTGCAAACTTTGTGAGCTTGATTCCTCCACTTCCCTCCAATGATGCTTGCCCATTTTTAGGGAAACAAGAGAGATCTAGATCTACCATTCCACCAATTATTTCATCCTTTAAGTGAGGGGAACCTAGTAGATCTAGATTTTGGAGTTCTTGTTGTATCTCCTTGTTCTTCCTCTTAAATCCCTCCATAGCATTAGTTTCTTTGGTTGGATTTTGGAGAGAAGGAGTTGACCACTTAGTGTGTTCTTGCCTTTTGCATTTGTTGCATCGGGTTGTGCTCTCCACGAAGATTCGTGGGATTTAAGTTGAGAAGCTTGTTACTCTTGGGTGCATTGTGTTCCCAAGAGCTTGTGCCTCTTGGTTGCATTGTGTACCCTAGACGGTTGGTGTGCCGCAAAGCCTTCGAGTTGTGAAGCTTCGGCAAGATTTGGGAGCCCCCAATTGAGTTGTGGGTGTGTGCCCCAAGAATGGTGTAAAGGCTCCGGATTCCGCCTTGAAGGATTCCGATAGTGGAAGGTGAACCAAACCCTTGGGTGCGATTCATCGGAGAATAGGGTGAGGCCTTTGTGGCATCTTGAGTAGGCCTCTTGTGGCGAGCTCACATCCCTCCAACGAGATGTACTCCCTTAACAAGGAGAAACTCGGGAATACATCCTCGTCTCCGCGTGCCTCGGTTATTTCTATACCCGAGCTCTTTACTTATGCAATTTACATTGTGATAGCCTTCGTGCTTGAAAGTTTTATATCTTGATATCACCTTGTTGCTTGCCTTGCTTAGCATAAGTTGTTGGTGCACATAGGTGAACCTAGTATATTAGGTTGTTGGCTTGTTAATTTAAACACATAGTTTCATTCCGCAATTATCAAGCCTTAAACCGGAAAAGTTTTAATCGTCTATTCACCCCCCCCCCTCTAGGCGACATCAATGTCGGCACAGTGGAAACCAGGGTACCACGGGCCGGCCTGCCAGGGCCCACAAGATTCTTTGGATGATTTTCGCTAAGGACCAGGCTCTCCAAGCCTGGCGAGCTTCGCGAGGTTTTCTCCCCTCGCGAAGGGTTTTTCTCCTCGCCAAGGGTTCTTTCCCTCGGCGACGGATCGCTCCTCGACAAGGCGTCTCCGACGCCGCCCGCAATTCTGCCAAGGACCAAGCTGAAGGGCTTGGCGAGGCTTTTCGCCTCGCGAAGCGCTTTCTTCGTGAAGCCATCTCTGCCCCCGCGGCAGAGCGCACATGGGCTCTGCGCCGTGTGCAGAGTGACGCGCGTGCCTACGCGCGATGACGACAACGCCGCAGTTGCCGTTTCCATGTATAAAGCAGTCAACAAAGCGGAGCCAAGCAAAGCGGACAACGAGTATTGCCTCTTTGGTGACAAGGGAACAGTCTGCAGCTACGCTCCAAGGACGACGTCACCGTGGGTCACCTCCCACCTCGGCAAGCGCCAGTCCACTGTCCAGCTGGTCGGTGCCCCTTTTCAGCTTTGGTGACGCCGTTCCCCTGCCGTGGACCGCGTCCACGAGCTTTACCTTTATGGTAGACCTCACCTTTACGGTGCACCGCGCCTCCTCCTTCGTCGCCATGTGGTAGCCCATCCCGCCCAAATGTTTGGGCAGAAGAGGCCCAGGGCGCCTATAAAAGGAGGAGGAGCACGCCCTAGCAAAGGGTTGGACGCTTGGTTAGGGTTCGGTTTTTGGAGTCTAGGAGCCTACCCAAAAACCCTAGATCTGAAGATCAGCCAGTAGCCATTGTTAGCCACCTAGAGCTCGACAAGCTCTCCTTGTACTGTAAACTCTCCAAGCAGTGCGATACATAGAAGCAGGACGTAGGGGTTTTACCTCCACAAGAGGGCCCTGAACCTGGGTAATACCTTGTGTCAATCTCTGCAGTGTCATCCGCAGCGAGCCTGACGAGCACCGTCGCCGGAGCACGTTGTGGATTGTTTGACTCCGTGTTCAGCCCCTTACACGATACCTTGGAGACACCCCTAGTTCCCGGGGACAATCTCCGACATTTGGCGCGCCAGGTAGGGGGCTGAGGCGCGTCTTCATCCTCGACACAGCCATGGCCGGTTCTCGTGCCGAACGTCTCGCTCGCCGGACGGCTAGCGCTGCCTCCTCGCTGGGCCACCCTGCGCCCAGCCCGGCGACTGCGCTCCTCATGGCGCAGGAGCTGCTGCAGTACCGCCCCACTCCGGCGGCTCAGGAGGCCTGGCTCAACCGCGTTGCCGAGCTCATCGGCGCCGCTCGCGCCGCGGCACCTGCGCCGTCTCGTTCCTTGGTTCCTTCTGCGCTCGTGGGGGACGTGGCGCACGGCGCACCTCCCGCGCCTCCTCTCCAACCCGCACCCGTTCCGGCTCCACCGGTTGCACCGCAACCTGCTCCAGCGGGGGCTCCTCCTCGCGACGGCCGCGCTGCATCGCACGCGTCATCGCCGCATGACTGCCAGATCGTGCAGCGAGCCCCTGAGGACGCACGCGTGAGCATCGAGCGCGGGCAAGAACGCCGCAACCGCGCCGTCCAGGACGTCGCCACCGCCGGGCGCCACCTCCGCGCCACCCTTGCCAACGGCACGGTCACCTACGGCACGACGGCCGCGTTCACTCGCAGCCTTCGTCGCGTCGTTTGGCCGGTCAAGTTCAGGCCGGACCTCCCTCCGCGCTACGACGGCAAGAACAACCCCCTGGAGTTCCTGCAGCTCTACTCTCTGGCCATCCAGGCCGCCGGGGGCGACGACAAGGTCATGGCGAACTGGTTCCCCATGGCCCTCAAGGACTCTGCGTCCTCATGGCTCACCAACCTCCCCGCCGAGTCCATCAACTCCTGGGAGGAGCTCTGCCGGTGCTTCGTCGCCAACTTCAAGGGCACGTACGAGCGCGGCCTCACCTACAACGACCTCCGCGCCGTGCGTCAGAAGCCCGGCGAGACCCTCCGCAAGTACATCCAGCGCTTCAGCCAAGTGCGCAACAAGATCCCCAACGCCACCGACGCGCAGGTCATTTCGGCCTTCCAGGCTGGGGTCACGGACGTGCGGATGCTCGAGAAGCTCGGCATCCACGACAACATCACCACCGTCGTCAAGCTTTTCGACTTGGCGGACAAGTGCGCCAAGGCTGAAGAGGGCCGCTTGTTCGTCAAGAACGAGCCAGGGGACCCCGTCGAGGGGTCCAAGAAGAAGAAATCCTCTGAGAAGCGCAAGACTACTGCGGTCCTCGCGGCAGAGCCTGACGCCAAGCAGTCTCGCCAAGCTACCACTCCAGCCGCAGGACCTGAGAAGAAGGATGATCGTCCTTTCTGCATCTACCACAACAGGCACTCTCACGCCACCGAGGACTGCTTCGACATCAAGAGGCTTCGCGAGGCTCGCGAGGCTCGCGAGGCAAACGGAGGCCGCGGAGGCCGCAGCGGCCGCGGGGGGCGACGCTGGAACAACAACTACAACGACAACTACCAGCAGAACCCCCAGGCCAACGCTGCCCAGCCCGCAAACGATAACCTGTCTGCCGAGGCTGATGAAGGCTACCAGGTACCTCGCGGAGCTGCTTGCATCCTTGGCGGGGCTCAGGCCCCTCGCTCCAACCGCCACTTCAAGCAACTCGCTTGCGAGGTCGCAGCAGCCCTTCCTGGAGTCGAGGCCTCCAGGCCCCTCAAGTGGTCCCAGTGCCCCATTACTTTCGACTCCGGCGACTGCCCCAAGTCCACTTCAACCGTTGGCACCATCTCGTTGGTCTGCACCCCCACCATCAACAATATCGCCGTCTCTAAGACGCTCATTGATGGGGTTGCTGGCCTCAACGTCATCTCCGACGAGACATTCGAGAAGCTGCAGGTGCCCTACGAGCGGCTCATGCCTACCAGGCCCTTCTCGGGAGTGACAGAGGGTCTCACCACCCCTCTGGGGCAGGTGAGTCTCGCCGTCACTTTCGGCACCCAGGCCAACTACCGCACCGAGCTGATCGACTTCGACGTCGCGCACATCGGCCTACCCTACAACGCCATACTCGGCTACCCCGCCCTCGCCAAGTTCATGGCGGTGACCCACCACGCCTACAACCTCGTCAAGCTCCCTGGCTCGGGTGGCACCATTGTCATCCGCGGCGTGGTCTCGGACGCCCTGTACGCTGCGCAGGCATCCTACAAGGCTGCCGCGGTGGCGTCACCCGCCGACGAGGACGAGGAACCCCTCCCGAGGCCCCCCGTGAAGAAGAAGAAGCTGTTCTCTCAGGAGAAGGCCGCGACAAAACAAATGTCTCTGGAGGCGAGCGGCTCGGGGGCTTGCGTCACCATCGGCGCCAACCTGCCTCCCAAATAGGAAAGCGCGCTCGTCGCCTTCCTCAGGGCAAACTCTGACATGTTCGCCTGGACACCGTCAGATATGTCCGGAGTACCGAGGGAGGTGATCGAGCACCACTTAGCCGTGTGCCCAAACGCACGCCCCGTCAAGCAAAAAGCGCGGCGCCAAGCGCCAGAGAAGCAAGACTTCATCGTCAAGGAAGTAGACAAGCTGAAGAAGGCCAGCATCATCAAGGAAGTGGTCCACCCCACTTGGCTCGCCAACGGTGTGGTCGTCCCCAAGCACACCGGAGGGAGTCGCCTCTCATCGACTTCACCGACCTCAACAAGGCCTGCCCCAAGGACCCCTATCCCCTCCCGAGGATCGACCAGATCGTAGACTCCACCGCCGGCTGCGCACTCCTCTGTTTTCTGGATGTCTTCTCTGGTTATCACCAGATCAAGATGGCGAAGGAGGACGAGGAGAAGACAGCATTTCTCACCCCTTGCGGTGTGTTTTGCTACGTCTGTATGCCCTTCGGTCTGAAGAACGCTGGCGCCACTTTCCAGCGCCTCATGAGAATCGCCTTGGGAGCTCAAATGGGGAGGAATGCAGAGGCCTACGTCGACGACATCGTCGTCAAGACTCGCGAGAAGGACACGCTCATCCAGGACCTCGAGGAGACCTTTGCCAACCTGCGCAAGGTCAACATCAAGCTGAACCCCGCCAAGTGCGTCTTCGGGGTCCCTTCAGGCAAGCTCCTCGGGTTCCTGGTATCCCACCGCGGCATTGAGGCCAACCCCGACAAGATCAAGGCCATAGAGCAGATGCAGCCCCCTCGCCGCCTGAAGGACATGCAACGCTTAGCGGGATGTATGGCCAGCCTTGGCCGTTTCATCTCCAAGTTCGGCGAGAGGGCGCTGCCATTTTTCAAGATCATGAAGAGGTCCGGTCCTTTCAAGTGGACCCCCGAAGCAGCAAAGGCCTTTGAGGACTTGAAGAAATACCTAGCGAGCCCACCCATCATGGTCGCCCCACGCCCTCGCGAGCCTCTGAAGCTGTACCTTGCAGCCACTCCTCAGACGGCAAGCGCGGTCTTGGTGGCTGAAAGAGAAGAGCCAGTCCTTGACAAGCAGAACTCCACCTCGCCAAGCCCAGAACCCCCCGACAAGGAAGCAGCCTCGTCAGGCCCCCAGCCCCAAGAAAACCTCGCCAAGGACTCCACCGAGCCTGGGGAGGAGCCAGCCGCTGCCTCACCAACAACTACCCTCGTCGAGCACCCCGTGTACTTCGTCAGCACAGTGCTGCGGGATGCTCGCGAGCGCTACCCCATGCAGCAAAAGCTCCTCTTCTCGCTCCTCATCGCCTCCAGAAAGCTGCGCCACTACTTCCAGGGTCACCCCATCAAGGTGGTCACCTCATATCCCCTGGAGCAGGTCCTGCGCAACCCGAACGCGACAGATCGTGTCGCAGGCTGGGGCATTGAGCTACAACCTTTCGAGCTGGAGTTTGACACCACCAGGGTCATCAAGGGCAGAGTGCTGGCTGATTTCATGGCCGAATGGACGGACACGCGCAAAGACGAAGAGCTTCCAGAGGAGGAGGTTACAGCCTCAGGAGGAACGACACCAAGCCACTGGACCATGCACTTCGACGGCGCCTTTGCGGCCAGGAGTGCAGGGGCTGGCGCCGTTCTCACCGCACCGATAGGCGACAAGCTCTACTACGCCGTCCAACTGTGCTTTAAGGACAGCGACAAGGTCTTCAACAACATCGCTGAGTATGAAGGCCTCCTCGCCGGGCTCAAAGCCGCCATCGCCCTCGGTATCAAGTACATCATCATCAAGGGCGACTCCCAGCTCCTCGTCAACTTCTCCAACAAAAGCTACACGCCTAAGGACACCTACATGGTGGCCTACCTTGAAGAGGTACGCAGGCTGGAGAAACACTTCAGGGGCATGGAGCTCAAGCACATCCCACGGGCGGAAAACCAAGAGGCAGATGAAATTGCTCGGCGAGCAGCAAGAAGAGAAGCCCAGAAGCCTGGAGTATTCGAGGAGAGGCTCACCAAAGCCTCGGTCAAGCAACCTGTGGTCAACATCAGCATCGACGAGGAGCTCCCACCCGCCCCACCGAGCGGAGCACCAAACTGTGGGTTGCCCTCGGGCGATCGCTTGCTGCTGACTCTAGTACGACAAGACACTGGTTGGATCGACGAGATCAAGAACTACCTGCAGAACCGAGCCCTCCCTGAAGACGACGCAGAGGCCGAGAGAATTGCTCGCCAGGCCAAGTCCTATTGCCTCCACGACGGAGACCTGTACCGCAAGCGACCTAATGGGGTTGCGTTGCGGTGTGTCCCTGCCGAGGAGGGCCGCCAGCTCATCAACGACATACACAGCGGCGAGTGCGGCCACCACTCTTCCTCGCGCACCATTGCAGGCAAGGTTTTCCAGAGTGGTTTCTACTGGCCCTCAGTGCTTCAAGATGCTGCCGAAATCGTCCAAACCTGCGACGCATGCCAATTCCACGCCAAGCAAATCCACCAGCCCGCGCAAGGACTCCAGACGATCCCGCTCTCCTGGCCGTTCGCGGTCTGGGGGCTGGACCTGCTGGGACCCTTCCCGCGAGCGCTCGGGGGCTACCGCTACCTCTACGTCGCCATCGACAAATTCACCAAGTGGCCTGAGGTGGAGCCCGTGCGCACCATTCCGGCGAAGTCGGTGGTAAAATTCATAAGGAGCCTGGTCTGCCGCTTCGGCGTGCCCAACCGCATCATCACCGACAACGGCTCACAATTCATCAGTGGCGATTTCAAGTCCTACTGCGGCAGCATCGGTGCCCAAATCTGCTACGCCTCGGTGGCGCATCCACGAAGCAACGGGCAGGCCGAACGAGCCAACGCCGAGGTGCTCAAGGGCCTCAAGACGAGAAGCTTCAACCGCCTCAAGGCCAGCGGCAAGCATTGGATCGACGAGCTCCCCTCGGTGCTCTGGTCCATCCGCACCACGCCAACAAAGCCAACTGGTGAGACGCCGTTCTCCCTTGTCTATGGCGCTGAAGCCGTCCTCCCCAGCGAAATCACTCATGGCTCTCCGCGAGTCTTGGCCTTCAAAGAGGCTGAGGTAGACGAACTCCGCAATGACGACCTACTGCTGCTTGAAGGGCTCCGCCGCAATGCGGCCCTGAGAGCAGCAAGTTACCAGCAAGACCTCCGTCGCTATCACAGCTGCCACATCCGCCCACGCACTCTCGAAGCAGGAGACCTTGTCCTGAGGAGAGTCCTCTCCAGGGCAGGCCTCCACAAGCTCTCACCAATGTGGGAAGGCCCCTACAGAGTCGTGCACATCGCCAGGCCTGGCTCCGCGCGGCTCAAGACGGAGGACGGCATCCCTGTCGCCAACCCCTGGAACATCCAACACCTGCGCAAGTTCTACCCCTGATCGCCCTCGGCGAGCAATTTTTTGCATCAAGGGAGAGCCACGCGCCATCACCCTCCACGAGGAAAAATTTCGGGCTCCCCTCTCTACTATACGTTGCCGCGGGCCGTTCGAGAAGACTCCCAAGCCACCAAGCCTCGGCATGGTAACCTCTTCAGGCACCATGTCTTGGCGAGGTGGATCCCCATGCCGGTCATGGTNTGATCGAGCACCACTTAGCCGTGTGCCCAAACGCACGCCCCGTCAAGCAAAAAAGCGCGGCGCCAAGCGCCAGAGAAGCAAGACTTCATCGTCAAGGAAGTAGACAAGCTGAAGAAGGCCAGCATCATCAAGGAAGTGGTCCACCCCACTTGGCTCGCCAACGGTGTGGTCGTCCCCAAGCACACCGGAGGGAGTCGCCTCTGCATCGACTTCACCGACCTCAACAAGGCCTGCCCCAAGGACCCCTATCCCCTCCTGAGGATCGACCAGATCGTAGACTCCACCGCCGGCTGCGCACTCCTCTGTTTTCTGGATGCCTTCTCTGGTTATCACCAGATCAAGATGGCGAAGGAGGACGAGGAGAAGACAGCATTTCTCACCCCTTGCGGTGTGTTTTGCTACGTCTGTATGCCCTTCGGTCTGAAGAACGCTGGCGCCACTTTCCAGCGCCTCATGAGAATCGCCTTGGGAGCTCAAATGGGGAGGAATGCAGAGGCCTACGTCGACGACATCGTCGTCAAGACTCGCGAGAAGGACACGCTCATCCAGGACCTCGAGGAGACCTTTGCCAACCTGCGCAAGGTCAACATCAAGCTGAACCCCGCCAAGTGCGTCTTCGGGGTCCCTTCAGGCAAGCTCCTCGGGTTCCTGGTATCCCACCGCGGCATTGAGGCCAACCCCGACAAGATCAAGGCCATAGAGCAGATGCAGCCCCCTCGTCGCCTCAAGGACATGCAACGCTTAGCGGGATGTATGGCCAGCCTTGGCCGTTTCATCTCCAAGTTCGGCGAGAGGGCGCTGCCATTTTTCAAGATCATGAAGAGGTCCGGTCCTTTCAAGTGGACCCCCGAAGCAGCAAAGGCCTTTGAGGACTTGAAGAAATACCTGGCGAGCCCACCCATCATGGTCGCCCCACGCCCTCGCGAGCCTCTGAAGCTGTACCTTGCAGCCACTCCTCAGACGGCAAGCGCGGTCTTGGTGGCTGAAAGAGAAGAGCCAGTCCTCGACAAGCAGAACTCTACCTCGCCAAGCCCAGAACCCCCCGACAAGGAAGCAGCCTCGTCAGGCCCCCAGCCCCAAGAAAACCTCGCCAAGGACTCCACCGAGCCTGGGGAGGAGCCAGCCGCTGCCTCACCAACGACTACCCTCGTCGAGCACCCCGTGTACTTCGTCAGCACAGTGCTGCGGGATGCTCGCGAGCGCTACCCCATGCAGCAAAAGCTCCTCTTCTCGCTCCTCATCGCCTCCAGGAAGCTGCGCCACTACTTCCAGGGTCACCCCATCAAGGTGGTCACCTCATATCCCCTGGAGCAGGTCCTGCGCAACCCGAACGCGACAGATCGTGTCGCAGGCTGGGGCATTGAGCTACAACCTTTCGAGCTGGAGTTTGACACCACCAGGGTCATCAAGGGCAGAGTGCTGGCTGATTTCATGGCCGAATGGACGGACACGCGCAAAGACGAAGAGCTTCCAGAGGAGGAGGTTACAGCCTCAGGAGGAACGACACCAAGCCACTGGACCATGCACTTCGACGGCGCCTTTGCGGCCAGGAGTGCAGGGGCTGGCGCCGTTCTCACCTCACCGACAGGCGACAAGCTCTACTACGCCGTCCAACTGTGCTTTAAGGACAGCGACAAGGTCTCCAACAACATCGCTGAGTATGAAGGCCTCCTCGCCGGGCTCAAAGCCGCCATCGCCCTCGGTATCAAGTACATCCTCATCAAGGGCGACTCCCAGCTCCTCGTCAACTTCTCCAACAAAAGCTACACGCCTAAGGACACCTACATGGTGGCCTACCTTGAAGAGGTACGCAGGCTGGAGAAACACTTCAGGGGCATGGAGCTCAAGCACATCCCACGGGCGGAAAACCAAGAGGCAGATGAAATTGCTCGGCGAGCAGCAAGAAGAGAAGCCCAGAAGCCTGGAGTGTTCGAGGAGAGGCTCACCAAAGCCTCAGTCAAGCAACCTGTGGTCAACATCAGCATCGACGAGGAGCTCCCACCCGCCCCACCGAGCGGAGCACCAAACTGTGGGTTGCCCTCGGGCGATCGCTTGCTGCTGACTCTAGTACGACAAGACACTGGTTGGATCGACGAGATCAAGAACTACCTGCAGAACCGAGCCCTCCCCGAAGACGACGCAGAGGCCGAGAGAATTGCTCGCCAGGCCAAGTCCTATTGCCTCCACGACGGAGACCTGTACCGCAAGCGACCCAATGGGGTTGCGTTGCGGTGTGTCCCTGCCGAGGAGGGCCGCCAGCTCATCAACGACATACACAGCGGCGAGTGCGGCCACCACTCTTCCTCGCGCACCATTGCAGGCAAGGTTTTCCGGAGTGGTTTCTACTGGCCCTCAGTGCTTCAAGATGCTGCCGAAATCGTCCAAACCTGCGACGCATGCCAATTCCACGCCAAGCAAATCCACCAGCCCGCGCAAGGACTCCAGACGATCCCGCTCTCCTGGCCGTTCGCGGTCTGGGGGCTGGACCTGCTGGGACCCTTCCCGCGAGCGCTCGGGGGCTACCGCTACCTCTACGTCGCCATCGACAAATTCACCAAGTGGCCTGAGGTGGAGCCCGTGCGCACCATTCCGGCGAAGTCGGCGGTAAAATTCATAAGGAGCCTGGTCTGCCGCTTCGGCGTGCCCAACCGCATCATCACCGACAACGGCTCACAATTCATCAGTGGCGCCTTCAAGTCCTACTGCGGCAGCATCGGTGCCCAAATCTGCTACGCCTCGGTGGCGCATCCACGAAGCAACGGGCAGGCCGAACGAGCCAACGCCGAGGTGCTCAAGGGCCTCAAGACGAGAAGCTTCAACCGCCTCAAGGCCAGCGGCAAGCATTGGATCGATGAGCTCCCCTCGGTGCTCTGGTCCATCCGCACCACGCCAACAAAGCCAACCGGTGAGACGCCGTTCTCCCTTGTCTATGGCGCTGAAGCCGTCCTCCCCAGCGAAATCACTCATGGCTCTCCGCGAGTCTTGGCCTTCAAGGAGGCTGAGGTAGACGAACTCCGCAACGACGACCTACTGCTGCTCGAAGGGCTCCGCCGCAATGCGGCCCTGAGAGCAGCAAGGTACCAGCAAGACCTCCGTCGCTATCACAGCCGCCACATCCGCCCACGCACTCTCGAAGCAGGAGACCTTGTCCTGAGGAGAGTCCTCTCCAGGGCAGGCCTCCACAAGCTCTCACCAATGTGGGAAGGCCCCTACAGAGTCGTGCACATCGCCAGGCCTGGCTCCGCGCGGCTCGAGACGGAGGACGGCATCCCTGTCGCCAACCCCTGGAACATCCAACACCTGCGCAAGTTCTACCCCTGATCGCCCTCGGCGAGCAATTTTTTGCATCAAGGGAGAGCCACGCGCCATCACCCTCCACGAGGAAAAATTTCGGGCTCCCCTCTCTACTATACGTTGCCGCGGGCCGTTCGAGAAGACTCCCAAGCCACCAAGCCTCGGCATGGTAACCTCTTCAGGCACCATGTCTTGGCGAGGTGGATCCCCATGCCGGTCATGGTGGAACGCAGGCTAAAAGCCACCCCCGCATAGGGGCCCCCTGAGCTCTCCCTACATACGTCTGCCTCGGGCATGCCTCTCGAGAGTCTCAGCCACAGAATGTGGACCCCATGCCAAGAGCATGGCGGATTTTTGTGCTTCTGGCCACGCCAGTGTAATGAACCTATGTTTCAGGCCAATTTGAACCTTTGCGCATCGCGCCAGCATATTTTGTCGCTTTGGTGTTGTTTGCTTCGGTGTTATTCGCTTTTCTTTCTCGCTCGTATGATCCCTCCTGTGTATCTCACGAGCGGGGGCTAGCAGGGTGCCATGCCACGGGAGCATCCCGGCAACACCTAAAACTCAAGGGATCCGAGCTCTGAACTTGCGGGTCAGCTCTCATGCATGTCAACTCCCAAGGAGCTCTGAACTCATGGGTCAGCTCCCGCGCACGTCAACTCACCAAGGATCACCAAAACCTTGGTGCTTGTTCTCCTCGTAAGACACACATGAAGGAACCTACGGGCTCAAGTTTTATAGCTATCTATTGCTCGTGGGTATGCCTATCTGTCCAAGTGCAGGAAACAAGCATCAGGCACCCTCTCCAAGGCAACAACGCCTCGCCAGGACACCAACACCCTCTCCAAGGCGGAAACGCCCCGTCAAGCTAAGTACAAAGACTTGGTCAAATTTCCTCTTGCTGGTCTTTGCTCCTCGAGTCTCTTTTCTCTCTCCCACGCCTCATGGGCTGCTTGTACGTCAAAGGGGAGCCCCAAGCATCGCGCTTCGCGGAGCTCTTACTTCTTGAGGCCTCACGCACCCCCCGGACTTGTGGAGCACTGACTCGCACATACCGAAGCGGCGGTGGTGTAGCGCTAAGAGAGGGTCCTAAGACGTAGAGCGAAAAAGACATGAGGGGGAAGGACAAAGGCTTCCCGAGGGACATTCACAAGCACGTTCCAAAGCTAAAAGCAAGTCTTTACAAAAGTTATTACAACCAAAATACCACGATAATGTGCCTCATGCGCGACCAGCTACAGGAAGGAGTTCAGGCCGTCGCGCCTCCCGAGGTCCCCGCTCCATCTGCGCCAGCTCCTGCTTCCAGGGCGCCTCCCTCGCCGTCGCCTTCGTCTTCATCGACCAAGACTTGGTCGTACTTCTTGGCGAGCACCTCAGCGGCCTCCCCCGCCTTGCTGCGGATCTCGACCGGCTCCATCACGGCCTCGAGGTTGAACGAGGGCCAGAGCTTCAGAAGGTTGCTGAAGACGCGGCTGACGGCAAGGACGAGGAGATCGCGGCTCTCCGCCACAACGCGCTCGTCGAAGCGCTTCGCGACCCTTTCAATCTCCCCGAGGAATTGCCCGAAGAATTGCGTGTGTGCTGCCTCGTCGTCGATCCCTCCGGGGGGAAGGTGGGGGATCTCGATCCTCAAGTCGTCCCCGATGGCGTTCGCGCGGCGAACCAACTCGTGGAGCATGAGCTGGCGCTGGCGCGTCATGGCCCGGTTGTGCCGTGCGGAGTCCTGCGCTTGCTCCGCGCGGTCCGCAGCCGGCCCCACCTGCTGCTGGAGGTCGCTCAGGTCGGCCTTCAGGGCGGCAATCTCCTTCTCCGCGCGAGCCAGCGCCTCCTTGGCGTGCTGAAGGCGGGAGGTCAATTCCCTCTCCGACTTCTCGAGCCCCTCGATCTGATGCAGGAACTCGTTGCGTTTCATCGTGAAGCGTTCTTCCTGTTTCGTGGCCTTGGCGTCATAGTCATTGGCGAGGCTCTCGCGGATGCGCTCAACCCTGGCGTCAGCCTCATCCTGGGTCCTTTTCTGCTTCATCGCGAGGTCAGCGTTGGCCTTGTCGTGGCGCTCCTTGCGGGTGGCCTCGCTCCTGGCCACTGAGTTCTCGCGCTCCTGCAGCAGCCCCTCGCGGGTGGCCTGCTCCTCCTCCAGAGAGTGGACCTGCTCCTCGCGCCGATCCAGCTCTTTCTCCCGGAGGGAGAGCTCTTCCTCGCGTTTCTTCAGCTCGGTCTCGCGAGGCGTTAGCTGCCCCTCGCGGGCGTCCAGCTGCTCGCGCAGCTCCTTCAAGATGGTCCTCGCGGCCTCGGACTCGTTGGCGAACTTCTCTTCGCGCGCCGCCAGCTCCTGGTGCTTGGCGGTGGTATCCGTCTCCAGCGCCTCCCGGGCAGCGTCCAGCTGGTCCATGACCTCGGCCGCCTCCCGCTTGACGCTGTCGCGGGTCTCCTTCGCGAAGCGCATCGCTTCTTCGCGCGCCACCCTTGCCGCCGCGTCCTGCCGGCGACACATTTCCACCCGCTCGTGGAGAAGGGCCCAGGCGTCAGCAAGCCTCGCCCGCTCCTTCTCCCTGGCGAGATCTTCCTTGGCGAGCTGCGCCGCCAGCTCGTCAAGTGCCTGCCGCGACTGGCGGAAGACAACGTCGCGGCGAACCGCGCGAGGGCGCGGCTCACCCAGCGCCAAGACCCCTGCATCCTTGTGGGGCGCAGAGGCCTCGACGCTTGTCGAGGCGCCTAGGGCATCCTGCCCCGAACTTGTAGCGGCCCCCGCCGCGGCGTGGGGCTTGTGGGGGCGTCTCCCTCGCCGCCCGCATCGAGAGCCCTCAGGGGGCTGGGCATCTCCTCGCCCCTGGCCCCGTCGCTCGGGGGCTCCAGAGGCATCTCTGCCTCCTGCTCTTCAGGGGCGCTCCCCGCCCCCTCCGTGGTGGCCGCGTCTGCCGTGGCCTCGGGAGTACCTGCCCTCCTTGTGGGAGCCTCCCTTCCTGCTGGGGGCGACTCCGCGACGATCTCTTCGTCCACCTCCTCTTCTTCCGCGCGGTGCTCCGCCGCGGGGGGAGTAGCCGCCCGAGTAGGCGGAGGCGTCGCCAGCTCAATTACCTCCTCCACACGGTGCTCGACCGCGGGGGGAGAGGCAGCCCTAGCTGGAGGCGACGCCGCCTCTTCAACCATCACCACCTCCACGCGGTGCTCACCCGCGAGAGGGACTGACTCTTGCTGCTGCCCGACAGCCGCTTGCCGTGGCTCGTCAGCCATATGCTGCGGCTCGACGGCCGCCTGCTGCGACTCGTCGGCCACAGGTGTCTCGGCGGTGCAGGCGGTCTCCCCGAGCTTGCGGAGACGCCGTTTTTTCGGCGCCGCGGGTACGCTGAAAAGACACAGCCAAGCAAAAATTCTTCAGGAGGGGATTCGCAGAAGCAAATGCTGAAAGGAAAGAAAAGAGCCAAACTCACTCGTCGGCCGCTCTCCACACCCTCTTCTTCCCTTTTGGTGGCTGGAGAGTGCTCGCTCCGGCCTGCTCATGGGGCGCCGCTACCTTTTCGCGAGGAGCTTCCCTCGTGGCGACCCCGGCGTCCCTGTCATGAAGGACCTTGGTGTGAGGCTCGCGGCGTCCTCCCCTGCTGCTGTCCTCCTCCTCTGCGGGGCGCTGGGAGCGAACCACGCGGAAGGCGCCCCCGTCGTCGCTGGAAGAGATCTCCTGGAGGTCCTCGCCGGGCGGCGCGTTCCTTGAGCCTGCGTCGCCCCCCGAGGGGTCGGCACCCCTCGAAGCCTCATCTTCCCCGGAGGGGTCGGCACCCCTTGAAGCCTCGTCCTCCTCGGACCCTTCGTCCTCGTCTGGCTCCAGCGCGTCGCCCTCCTGCTCTTGTTCCGCCGCCCACGGGTTGCGGCGGGGCCCAACAAGCCTCGCGGGCTTGATACCCCATTCGTCGAAGTGGGGCAGGAGCTTGCGGGCTTCGCGCACTCGCTCCTCCGTGTAGGCGAACAGCGGCAAGGCGTCGTCGTTGCTTGGGGCCGGAATGGACGTCGTGGCGAAGAGGACTTTCATGATCCGCTTCATCTCGTCCGGAGTGAAGTCGTCGGGGCTGAGGCGCATCCTGTCGTCCGGGCCCGAATAGGTCCACATCGGCTTCGAGTGCCACTGGAGAGGAGCAATGCGGCGCGAAACGAAGTCCATCGCCACCATCCGGCCGGTGAGCCCGGCCTCGCGGAGCACCTGAATACGCTCGTATACTGCCTCAAGCTTGGGACCCTCAAATTCACCGCTCGCCCAACGCGCCCACTTCCTCGGGGGCGCCACGGGAACCTCCAGGTGGCGGTTCGACGACTTGGTGCCGACGAAAACCCACTTCTCGCGGAACTTCTCCACTTTCTTCGTCACCTCGGTGATGGCGTTCTCACCCTGCCATGCGATGGGGATGTACCCTTCACTCCTGGCGGCGGCGATGCGGAAGGAGACGCATCCAAATCGTTCGTTCGACTTGGTGCTCCGGAGGGAGTAGAAGCTCCGGAAGAGCGCCACCGAGGGGCGGACACCGACATACGCCTCGCAGAGGTAGGCGAAGATGGCGAGAATGAGCACGGAGTTTGGATGAAGATGGAGCAGCTGGATTCGGTATGCCTCAAGGACCCCTAGGAGAAAACCGGAGAAAGGAGGAACGAAGCCGGCAAAGAGTGTGTGAAAGAAGATGGGGTGGAACCCCGCGCCGACCCTGCTGCTGCCGGGCGCTATGTTGGTGGCACCGAGCTCGTGGGTGTTGGAGGCCACCAGGAGCCGCACCTTGGAAACCGTCGCCGCGCTCATCAGGGACTCGGGCATTGTCCCCTGGGGCGCAGCGCCCCGCGCCGCCGCCGCTGACGAGCTCGCCTGCGCGGTGGCCTTGCCCTTCAAGTCGGTGGCTGCTCTCTTGGGGGCCATGGTCCCGGAGAAGAAGAAGAGTACTCTGGAGATTGGAGCTCCCTGGAGAGATTGGAGGCGTGGGGAGAGATGTGCGGAGGAGTTATGTGAGAAGCAATGGGCGCCGTCTGCGCGCCCAGGCTTTATTGACCAGTACTCGAGTCGTGGCGGGCCCCGCCGCGTCGCCCGTTGGAGCCGAGGAGGTCGTGGCCGCGGGTGCAACCGCTGCGTGACACGTGTCGCGGCCCTGCCAGGCATCTTTGGCCCCTCGACGCTTCGCCTTCGTCCATGGGCCTCGGCGTGCCCATCGCGGGCCCGGGGGCTACTGTCGGCACAGTGGAAACCAGGGTACCACGGGCCGGCCTGCCAGGGCCCACAAGATTCTTTGGATGATTTTCGCTAAGGACCAGGCTCTCCAAGCCTGGCGAGCTTCGCGAGGTTTTCTCCCCTCGCGAAGGGTTTTTCTCCTCGCCAAGGGTTCTTTCCCTCGGCGAGGGATCGCTCCTCGACAAGGCGTCTCCGACGCCGCTCGCAATTCTGCCAAGGACCAAGCTGAAGGGCTTGGCGAGGCTTTTCGCCTCGCGAAGCGCTTTCTTCGTGAAGCCATCTCTGCCCCCGCGGCAGAGCGCACATGGGCTCTGCGCCGTGTGCAGAGTGACGCGCGTGCCTACGCGCGATGACGACAACGCCGCAGTTGCCATTTCCATGTATAAAGCAGTCAACAAAGCGGAGCCAAGCAAAGCGGACAACGAGTATTGCCTCTTTGGTGACAAGGGAACAGTCTGCAGCTACGCTCCAAGGACGACGTCACCGTGGGTCACCTCCCACCTCGGCAAGCGCCAGTCCACTGTCCAGCTGGTCGGTGCCCCTTTTCAGCTTTGGTGACGCCGTTCCCCTGCCGTGGACCGCGTCCACGAGCTTTACCTTTATGGTAGACCTCACCTTTACGGTGCACCGCGCCTCCTCCTTCGTCGCCATGTGGTAGCCCTTCCCGCCCAAATGTTTGGGCAGAAGAGGCCCAGGGCGCCTATAAAAGGAGGAGGAGCACGCCCTAGCAAAGGGGGGACGCTTGGTTAGGGTTCGGTTTTGGAGTCTAGGAGCCTACCCAAAAACCCTAGATCTGAAGATCAGCCAGTAGCCATTGTTAGCCACCTAGAGCTCGACAAGCTCTCCTTGTACTGTAAACTCTCCAAGCAGTGCGATACATAGAAGCAGGACGTAGGGGTTTTACCTCCACAAGAGGGCCCTGAACCTGGGTAATACCTTGTGTCAATCTCTGCAGTGTCGTCCGCAGCGAGCCTGACGAGCACCGTCGCCGGAGCACGTTGTGGATTGTTTGACTCCGTGTTCAGCCCCTTACACGATACCTTGGAGACACCCCTAGTTCCCGGGGACAATCTCCGACAGGACCTGCGCACGGCGCTATTGAAAGGTCCTTAATGTTATAGTTTGGTTTTGGTTTTCGTCTTCTTCGCCGATAGAGATGACATCATCTTCAATAAGTGATCTTTGGCCCACCGTTCGACGGGAGATCTCCTTCCCGATTCGCCGGATCAATTTTGGATTTCTTCTCATGGTTTCCGCGAGGTGGTTTGTCCTCGTAATATTTGTCCCGGCTGCTATGTCCTCGGCAATGGTGATTCGTACCCTCGGTTCCCTGCGACGTTGACCAAGCGGTTTGGTTGTTTTTCCCTGAAATACTAGTGTTGGTACTCTTGCCGATGTTTGCTGATTACTTTTATGGTTGCCTGCGTGCACGTAGCCTTGTCAATGCGGCTCAAAATTAAAATTATGGGAGAACCCTTGTTGTTATTTACAGGTATATGTGTTGGTATCTATGTCACTTTACGGCTTCCTTCAGAGAAATACAAGATTGTGTCATGGAAGAATAAAGAGTTTGAAGATATCTAAGATTTGCTATTTTCTTTTAGACTTTATTTTGTAATCGGTAGCGTCAGCTCTTGTATCTCTACCGTGTACTACCTACTGCTATAAATATATACTCCCTCCGTTTCACAATATAAGATGTTTTAGGTTTTTACTACAGTCACACATATACACATGTATTTAGACACGTTTAGTATATAGGTTCATCAATTTTAGTTTGAATCTAGACAACATATACAACATCTTATATTCCGGAATGGAGGGAGTATATGGTATTGATTGTCAAAAAAAAAACTTTGCCAAAAAAATGTTACTAAGAAATAACTATTTGTATGCCACCGTTGAGATCCGTTCAATCAATCTTCTGACTGCGTGCAAAAGGCAAAACGGCGGAGAGAATCTTTACCTGGCGGCCATCAGCGCGGTTCAATTGACCGATAGATTATATTTGGAGGTTGATTGGTCCAAAGACACTCGAGACTTAAGTGTATATGTAAGCACAAGAACAAAACATTTTACATTGCTCATAAAATCAACATTTTATGATATGGAACGAATCTCCTAGAAATAACTCCTCAAAAGAGTAAGAATAAGTTCCTGAATTTGGCTGGTCAAATGGACAGTGGGTCGTCTTATGTGAGAAACTAGGACGTACGATCCATTAGTTCACCTATCCCGGACCCCCTCCCGGGCCACAGGTAGACGGCGACAGGGTTACTGTTTGCGTCGGCATTGTTCCTAGAATCCATTCGATAAAATAATTTGCTCACAGATTCCGTCCAAGTATTCGCGGTTAATATTATTCAAACTTTTCTCATGAAAGAATATATTATTCAAAGTTAACCAAAAAGAAAAACTAGAGAATTTCGTGTGGCAAAGCTAGGGCATAAACCTTTGGGGCCAGTCTCTTTTTATAGTGTAATTTTACTAATAAATACTACCTCCGTTTCGATGAATAAGGCGCACACGCATTCCAAGAAGAAATTTGACCGAAACATTTGAGCAAAAATATCTTGATTATATTCTATATAATTAGTATCATTGTATTCATTTTGAAAAACACTTTCTAATGATGCTAATTTTATGCCAATAATCTTTGTATATTCGGAGTAATTCTTAGTCAAAGAAAAAACACGTAAAACGAGGACGCCTTATTCATTGGAATGGAGGGAGTAATGAAAAACAATATTAGTGAAAGATTTATTTTATTGGGTTCATCTGTACCGATACAGCAACTCCGCCTCAGCAGCGGGAATTTGACATATGATGCGTACATTATATGGGGCAACATATACATATGTACTTTTAGTAGTCATGCATGTCAATCTCGGGTGTAAAGTGTGTCGCCACCATGTACGCTTCTCGATGCAAGTCTTAAGATTCTTTTAGGCTACAACCATGAATGACCTCCTGGCTCAAAATCGAGTTCGACTTCCGTGTCAAGCTCCAGAAGATGAGTTCCAAGGAGAATGGGTTTAGAGTTGCTCGATCTGACTCCAGTGCCAGCTCCGGCAAGTCTGATTTATCGCCAGGGACCCCGGTAGGAGTGATGCTTTAGCACATGGTTAGATCTTCGCAAATATTCCATGTTGCATTGGTTTTTTTCAGTTGCTTCAAACTCGTGTGTGTTTTGATTTTAACGGACGAGCGAGATTTTGTGACGATTCTGGACGTCTGTTATAAGTTAGTATTTTGCGGATTTTCGATGTTGCATACGTGCGTTCAAAATGGTACAAACTTGTGTTTCTTTTTCTGTGAACGCACAACCGAGACGCTCCGACGATTTTAGGCATTGCTACAAACGTTGTTTCAATTCTGCAACATTTTCGTGAGGTTATGCACTCGTTGGTATTTCATCTTGCATAAGTATTTTTTTACCTTTTCTCGTGAATTTTGCAGGGACCAACAGGTTTTACCGTGGTCATTGAAGATCCCGTTTTGGATGTCGAAATGCAGCTCCTACATATGAATCTCCCCAGATCCACGCCCGACATTTAGCAGGGCCCATTCATTTATTTATGGGTTGGCTTTCCCATTTTCAATGACTGGAGCGACTATTTAAAATTTTGGAAACCCGTCTCGAAAGAAAACGGAAACCGAGAACCCTAATAAAGCCTTAAATATGGCGACGTACGGACATTGAGTCAGCCTCCGACAGCGCCACGATCTGCTAAAGATTACGAGGTCGGAAAATGCTGGAGTGGCATCGGTTTCCGCTAGCTAGGGACTTGATCACGAGTTTGCTTATGACAGACAGACACATGAATCAGCTGGCACGCAGCAACAGCAGCAGCAGCAGTAGCACGTACTGTACCTACGTACGAGAGCCAGCTATAGCTGAAGCTGCCAGGACTGGGAGGATGATGTGTGCATAGTGTCGTGCACAGAGTTCCCAGCAAAAAGTGGTCGAGCCTTATCTTGTTTATTAATTGGTCCGTTGATCAGTTTGTCGTGCCGTTTCTGTGTTTGTGGCAGTTGTTGCTACGATGCTGCAGATGGTAGGTGGTGAACCCCGGCCGTGCGCGTACCTATGCTTCTGTGATTCTGCTCCGGTAAATACGACCAAGTTGTTTAACACTGTTGTTCTGGTTTTAATTAGTACAGTACCAGGGGATGATAGGGTTTGATGCAAACAACTACTCTAGCTAGTGTTTATGGTCGTGTTCATGTCAACGCTGAATATGAACTAAGGGCGCGTTTGCTAGCCAGCATGAAATTTGCATCTCCCCCGGGACAGGTTGGGAAGGCCTAGTCTGGGTGAGCCAACCTCCCAACCATGTTTCGCATGTCGTTTGGTAGACTGTGAAGGCTTTGTCTGCATCAGTTGGGTCATTAACCCCCACTTTGTTTGGTAGGCTTCAAAGATTGGTTTATGGCTGGGCAGAAGCAAAGACAGGTTGATTGTTTGCCCACATTACCGACTCTACAGTTACCTATGTTCAAATGTGGTGAGCTTACCAGTGTTGGACATGTCCGATCATACACCAACAGATCCCATCATACACTGACATCTAGAATAGCACAAGTTTCACAATCACCACAAGGATGACTATAATTATGAAGTCTTTGATCCTACTAGGCTGCACTTCAATTGGCATCTGGCCTTGCACCTCATCGGCTAGCATGAATTTGCCTCCAACCTTATGACCTACTTTGGCGTTCTCCTCATTTAGGAAGTTAGAGTAGTGGTGATGTGCTTCATCGAATGTTTCAAACCCTTCGTAGTTGTTGTTGGAGTAGCCGGAGACTTGTTCCTGACAGGTTCTCCACGAGCTGTACTCTCCAGGACACCTTCCTCTGTACACCACAAACCAGTTCTTCTACGAACACACAAGAATAAGATGACGGGTTAATGAAGACACATAAATTCATCACAAGTTGACAGCAATTCATAAACCTAGAGTAGCATGCATGATCATTACTAAAGGAGGATCACAAGTTCATCCTATCACTATGGTGTTAACATACCACCACATTAAAAAGTGGGTGTCATCCTACCACCACCACCATCAAGTTCACCGTCATACGAGGGGTTAGTATATACAACCTCATCAAAATATACAGCGCATACGAGAAGTTTTCAAGCCCTAGCTAAGCCAAAATATACAACATCGTCAATTCATCTTCGTCTTCTTCATGCTGCGTAAGAACTCGGAAAAATTGTTTAATATATCAAAACGTTCAGCACGAAAATCCGCATCCGCTCGCAACAGGGTTTACCCGTTTGGGATTTTTTTAGATTTTCAAAATTCCAAAGGGAACTATGAAGCAGGAAGATTTTTGCCAGAAATTCAAATTATTTTAATTTTTTTGGAATTAATAATTGATTTCTGCATAAAGATTAGTATTAATTAATCATTGTTGTTTATGTTAATATAGGATTGGAATTCAAAAAAGGGGGGACCTTTAGTCCCGATTTGGTAGTCCCGGTTGGAAATCCGAGACTAAAGGCCCTTCCAAACCAGGACTAAAGACTCGTTTTCTACTAGTGTGCCGCCACCGCCTCCACGCCCCCATCAGGCGTACTTGCCGAGGAATGGTCCTCAGCCAGAGGGTCCTGTGCTGCTCACGCATTCCCACAAAGTTAACCCCTTGTGCCTTGTTGTCGACGAGGTGGCCGAGAGCAGCCATGAGGTCCTCCTCAGCGAAGCCGACGACTTCCATGACAACCCTGTAGAGGTCAGGGTGCATGTAAGTTGGCTTGCTCTCCCTGATGGCCTGGGCGACCTCCTTCACAGCATCAGTCATGCTGGAAAAGGCCTGGATCTCGTCGTCGCCGAGAGCTCCCATCTTCCTCTTCCCTCCAGCTTCGCCACCTGCTCCAACTCCACCCCTGCGATCTCCAGTTGGCCCATCAACAGGCTTGTACGGACCGTCGAGGATGATGGTCTCGGACTCCCGAGTCTCACTAAAGTCAGCTTGGGCGCCGAGTGGATCCCTTGAGCCCTTGGAAAATTTGCCGGTGGCCAGACCATAGGAGAAGATCATCTGCATTTGTGTGTAGTTCAGTATAGGAACGTTGAGGAACTCGGTGTCCTTGGGATGATCCTAACATTGCAAGGACAGTTAGTTAGATGGGTTTCAAGCGGATGTATCAAGGTTCGAAGGTGTTGATCAAGGTTTACAAGCTGCTAACCATGATATGGCCCTCGTAGTGGTCAGCCTCAAGGATGATGATGGAGTCCTCACACCATTGTGCCCCGCTCAAGTCACGTAGTTTGCTCACCTGGAGCTACCTGAGTCTCCACTTCCCCAGGTGGTTGTACACCTGAGTAGAAGTGACCTCAGCCCCACAGTGAACAAACAGAGCCTTGGCAACAGCAGTGAGATGGACCTCTTTGAAACCTTTGTCAGTCCTAACCCCAGTCTTGATCAGTGCACACATCTGGTTAAGCACGAAGGTGGACATGAAGGGAAGCCATTTCATGGTCCCCTTCACCCCACACCCTTAGCCTTGGAGGCCTTTGATTTCACGGACACATCAAGGCTTTGAACAAGATCGTGCAAAACCAGGGTACCAACCGGATCCACCTGCTGAGGTTGTGGCTCCTCCATCCATGAAGGGATCTGAGAGTCCCCAATGGGGATCATAGCCTGACTAAAGTCGTCAATGGAATCCTACATAGGTGGCGCATAGAAGACCAATAAACAATCAGCAAGAACCAAAACCATGGACAAAGATGTACCAGATCCTATTGATGCTAACAGATGCACAACATCACACACATGCTCACAGATCGAAAGCATCCTACACATGCGCAAAGTCGAACAACATCCTACACATGCTAACAGGTGCACAACATCCTACTCATGCTAACATATGAACAACAACCTACACAAGCTCACAGATCTAGGGTATTGACATGGAGATTAACAGAGGAGAGTTTTGTACTTACATCCATCGGTGCAGATGGGTTGGATCGAGGAGAGGTCGCACTAGTACTACTGCAGCTCGTCGTGCAGCCGCGTAGATCGCCGCTTTCACCGCCGCCGCCGGCCGGACTTGACTACGCCGCTGCGGAGGTGAGAGCTCGGTGGGGGGGGGGGGTGGTTTCGGCTTGGGCGGTGAGTGGGGAGAGTGTAAATAGGGGATGGTTTTGGCGGGAGGTGACTGAATTTCTCCCACTCCCCTTTTCGCTGAAGCGTGCGGGATCCCGCCATCTCCATGGTCGCATCTGCTCCTGCAGGCGGGGAGGGGAAATTGCAGCCGCGGAGAGGAGAACGAGCCTGGCTCGACGGGCACGGTCCATTCGACCGTGCCTCTCGGGCCTGGCCCGAGGTTGCTTTAAAGTTCGCGCTGGCCAAAATTTTCAGCCCACCCAGTCAACCAAACTCCGTGCCATTGCAGCTAGCGGGCCTGGCCGGCATATCTACGGGCTACCAAACGCGCCCTTAGACTCCCTAGAAGGAACATATGTAAGGAGTGAGGTGTTTTGGCTCCTGAGATTCTGTGGTCTAGGTATTTAAAAATTCGACCAAACAAAGCAATGATTTTTTTTAACGAGATCATTTTTTTAGATAAAAATCATTTCAGCCCTGCTTTAACTTAATAAAGCAATCAAGTCATAACATAGTTTTACACGAGCTGAGGCATACAGCTTAGCCAAATTAAAGCATAGTATCAGGGGGCACACACTACTGACGACTTGATGAAAGCGAGATGAACAAGCTTCTTAGTCCGTTCGCCAGTGAGGTAGGCTTGCCTTGTCGCGCTCTTTCGCTGGAGTAGACCAAAGTTGCAATAAAATGTGCATTTTGAAAATGAGGTCAGCAGGGTGTCAGAGGTCCAACTAAAAACGAGATCACCAGAGCTCGGGAGGTACAAATGTTTTCACGTATATCATTCACTATGTTCTATTCTCCACCATCGATCTTCATCGGAAATCACAGACTTTTTTAAAGGGATTTACCGAAGCAAATTAAGCTCGTCACTAAATCGGATCAACAAGCATATGCCATCTTTTTGCTCGGGGATACTAGCATGTCAGAATCCGGCTCCTCATATATGTAACCTGCTAGAAAGAGAAACCGACATTCAAGATGGCACATGACGGGATGGGCTAAACCAGTACAATCAACTCGCCGTGAATCCAGAACCCCCGGCCCGTGATATAAAGTACCTCACGGTCAATCTCACCGACGATATATGTTTGCTCTTCATATATGTAACCATGCAAGAACAGTTAAGCTACCATATCATCACTTTTGCCAACAAATATTCTACTCCGTCCGTATCATAATATAAGATGTTTTAACTATTTGCATACGGACTATATACGGAACAAAACGAGTGAATCTACACATTAATTATGTCTATATACATCCGTATGTATGTAGCTTATGATACGGGAGGGAGGGAGTAGACCGTAAAAGAAGACTAGTTCCATTTAGAATCATCCTAGTCCCTCATCTCACTACTACTAGTACGGGCGGCAAGCTAGCCGTTTGCCAGGAGATCCAAACCGACATTCAGGATCGAGCATGACATGACAGGGCGTGGGCTAAGCTAGTAGTACAATGAACCCTCCACGAATCCAGAAGCCACCCCCGTGAATGTGATGGTACCTCCCGGTCGATCTCAGCAGCAGCGATGTTACTTACTTACTCCTTGGGCTCGCCCACCGGCCACTTCAGTTCAGAGCCACACATTAGTAAGCAGAGAGCGGAGTCCTAGTCAGGAGACGAGATGATGATGCCCCAAATGACGGGCTTATCCGAGACTGATGGAACTGGCCTAGCAGTACTGACGCCATCGCTATCGGGTTAAGCTAAGGAAGGTGGATTAGATAGCGAGATAGATCGTCGGGCGAGCCGACCGGACGTCTCGCATGCTGCCATTCCCGGGCCAGGTGCGGCTCCCCCTTCCTGCGCCGCTTTCGGTGGCTGGGCTGGCCATGTCGCGCGGACCGCGGAGTCGCAGTCCCCGTGTAACACGTGTGAATTTGACCGAAAATAACAAGAAATTCACGAAATAAACGTTGGCTGAAACTATTTCACGAAATAACCTTTTTATTTTTGTGTAGCGCCTCTCAATCAGGCGCTATACTATGCGGTGTAGCGCCTCCGCACAAGGCGCTACACATCCTGCCAGCGTGGCGTCCGTGGAGCCCAATCGTGGTTGTGTAGCGCCTTTGCGTAAGGCGCTGTGCTATGGTATTGTAGCGCCTTGATGTAAGGCGCTATGCTCTGTGACCTAAATCGCGCGTCCGTTTCTCCCGAGCCATACGTTGGTCTCGCTGGAGCAGCGCTCTGGGGTGAAAAAATTTCATAGTATAGCGCCTCAGCTGGAGGCGCTACATATGCCTGTATAGCGCCTTGCTGCAAGGCGCTACACATTGAGAACTCTTAAGTCGCCCTGCGACGGCCTCCACAACCCTAGCTCCTCATTTGAACACCCGACAGGCAGAAAGAAAGTGCTGGCGGCGGCTTCTCTCTCCCCCCCCCCCCCCCCCCCCCCCCCCCAAATCCTCTCCCCTCCACCTCAAATCTGAAGATTTCTTTCGTGAATCAACATCCCTCAACTTGCTAGAGGTAATCTCTCTCATTTCCCCATGTTTGAACCAATGGAAATCTTTTATTTGGTGGATCTATGTTTAAATCTTGGAAACCCTAGAAATGATGAATTTTATCATGTTTTTGTGTAAGGGTTGTTAATACGGTTGGTGCGTTGGTCAAATGGTGGCTTGTATGATGTCTAGGGTTAGGGTTATTAGTATGGTAGGGTTAGGTTTTTGTTATGTTAGGGTTAGGATGCTAGTTAGGTTATGGATATGGTATGTTAGGGATAGTTAGGTTATGGATATGGTATGTTAGGGATAGTTAGGTGAGGGATATGGTATGTTATGCTAGTGTTTGATTTAACTTTCTACGATATGATTGTTATTATTTTAGGAATGTCGAGAATTGTTCATGTTCATCACGTGGACAAAGACGCCTTTTTGAAGGGCAATATGGAACCGGATCCGGAAGAGGTAGACTTGGTGTTTGAGCGTAGCCCTAACTATGCCGAGGTTTTGAATGAAGTGAGGATTGAGTTGAATTGGATGGACCCAAGTGATGTTATAGAGTTGGAGGGAAGACACAATGCGGGTCATGGTATGCACCTATGTTGGAAGTTTTTGCGTATCAATTCGGAACTTCGTTGGGTTGCATACAAGGAGACCGTGGCCGAATCACTAGACAAGTCTATTGAGTTATTTGCCACTAAGAAGGTTGATGCTCATATGGACTTGGACTTGAACCATTGTGGTCGGAGTCCACCAATGATGAACGAAGATGAAGTGATCGAACCTCCTTCCTCCCAACATGAAGTGAGGCAAGATGAGGCATTGAGGACAAATGATGAGCACGAAGATGATGGGCATGCCGATGATCCATATGGGGTTGACCTCCATGACAACAATGTTGGAGATTATGACACGGGAGGAAGGTGAAAGAGCAAGATGCGGCCGAACGGGAGAGAAAGAAGAAAGAGGAGGAAGAAAAGAAGAGAGAGGAGAAAGAACAACTGAGTAAGGAGTACTACGCGTATCAACGCCGTCAGGAGAGAAAGATCAAAGAAGCAGCCGAGAAACGTCAAAGGGATTTTGAAGCATCATGGACCAAGAATTGGGAAATGGTGAGGGCAAAGAAGGAGAGGGAAGCAAAGATATTTCAGGAGAGGGTGCTTCATGAGGCTCGTCTCGCAAGAGAAGCGGCCGAGGAGGAGGAGTTCACTTCCAAGAGGAAGGACAAGGGAAAGGGACCGGCCTCGACGCAGTAGACCTATGTGGTGCTCATCATCTTATTCACCTTTGTCGAACCTTGTTCTCGACTAAACCTTGTAGTAGTCAATGTTGTGAACCTAGTTGTCCATTGAACCTTATTTACTTTTGTGAATCTTATTTCTGTGATTCTGTCGAACTTCATTTCTGTCTAACTATTCCTGTGTGGTGAAACTTATAGTTGAGGTTTCCTTGCTGAGAAAGCTCTCTGCGAGCAAATAATCTGCACAGCATAGCGCCTCGGACCAAGGCGCTATACATGTGTAGCGCCCCAGGCAAAGGCGCTATGCTGTGCAAAATGAGGTGCTCCGTAGAGCTCCCGAGAGCTGTCCCAGCGAGGCATCGTCGAAAACGACTAAGTGATAGTATAGCGCCTTGTGCCGAGGCGCTGCACCATGACTTAGTCGTTTTCGACGATGCCTCGCTGGGACAGCTCTCGGGAGCTCTCTGGAGCACCTCATTTTGCACAGCATAGCGCCTTTGCCTGGGGCGCTACACATGTATAGCGCCTTGGCCCGAGGCGCTGCACCATGACTTAGTCGTTTTCGACGATGCCTCGCTGGGACAGCTCTCGGGAGCTCTCTGGAGCACCTCATTTTGCACAGCATAGCGCCTTTGCCTGGGGCGCTACACATGTATAGCGCCTTGGCCCGAGGCGCTATGCTGTTACATTATTTACTGGAATCAAACACAGATTCATATCTTTAGGAATCACACACAGATTCATAACTTCAGAAATCAAACACAGACATAAAACACAGATTCACTAGTTCACATACGACAACACATCCCGTCAAATAGAAATGGCAAGTTCGACACGACAAGTTCGACACGACAGAGAAGTGCGATAATATTACAACTACGATATGAAACAACATGGCATCTCCTACTTCCGTCCACGGGCCTTTGCGCGTCCACCTCCTCTACTAACCTGAATCTTCTTCCTCCGTACTGGCTGCGGTTCTTCTTCCTCCTCTACCTCATCTCCAGACTCTTCTTCCTCATCATCCATGTTGAACCTCATCCTCCGACCCGCTACTGACCTCCGCGGCCGCTCCTCCTCACCAACATTGTTCTTTCCTTTAGCATCGTAGTCACTTGGGCTAAATACCCGTCTAGGTGCCCTTTTCGACCTCATCAAGTAAGCGGACCGATCTCGAGCCTGATCCAGCGTCATGTCATCCGGAATCTTCGAAAACAACAAGTGCATGGTTCAGTTAATTGAAAAATAACATTACCGAATTTAGGCATCCTTCAATCTCATACCTCATCATGAGCCGTCGAGGTATTCTCATCCTCAATATCGTCCTCCAGATCAAAACGCGAGTTGGACCTAGACTGCGACGGTGTTGTGTACTCGGGATCACGACAACCGAGTAGGTTCGCCAACCGGCGTAACCGTCGGGCCGACCGCTGTAAGACTTACTATCAGTAAGTGTATATAGGCCATGTTGAAGTCCACAAGATTAGGATACGTACCTTCACGAAATCTCGAAGTGCACTTTCACCCTTTTCTCCCGCCGGGGCGGTCCTCAACAATTGCTCACTTGTACCGGCTTGTTCCTTTATCTCCGAGCGCTATGGTTGACACAAAGTAAACAAGTTATGCAAGGAAGAGAGAGGTACTTGTGCTACAAGGAAAACGGGAAAGCAAACACTTACCACAAAGTTGAGCACGTTAGAAAAAGGTGTTTGGTTGCCCGACCTGACGAGCCTGTTGTACTCCCTCTGGGCAAGTTCGTCGAACACGGTGGGCTCTTCCAAAATCTCCTCCTCAAAAGCCGCCGGGCATAGCTCCACCCTCGTACTCCCAAGAAACCATCGAATGTAGTTGTTGAATGCAATTGGACAGTGCGCCCTTTGCCGGCCCCATCCACTCTCCTTAGCCCTCTCCACACAAGTCTCGAAGTCGATGACATATTTCTTGTGGAATACGTCCCATTTCTTCACCTTCCTCTGTCTTTTTCTGTCCAACCTGGATATAGAAAAGATACACACGATCAATATCACCATGTTGAAGCGAGAACAACAAAATAAAATTAGTATCTTACCCGTGAAGGGACTTGTCCGTGTCCACCCACACAGCCGGGTGAGCCTGGAACAACCCAAACTGCCTCATCACACGATGTGGCAAGTGAAACTCGACCGCCCAATTACATATCAACGGGCAGCGCATCAGCACTACCACAGAATGGGTTATAGGGAGGTTGGCACTCTGTGGCGCACCGTTAATTCGTGCGCCACAGAAATATGTTTCTGTGGCGCACCGTGCTTGGTGCGCCACAGAAAGTCACATTTCTGTGGCGCACCTGGCCACATGCGCCACAGAAATGTGACTTTCTGTGGCGCACCAGCCACGGTGCGCCACAGAAAGCCAGATTTCTGTGGCGCATGCCCACCCATGCGCCACAGAATTTTTGTGGGTCCCACGGACAATCATTGTGCTAGGGTCCATCTGGGGACATTCTGTGGCGCACCGTGGCTGGTGCGCCACAGAAAAGTGACATTCTGTGGCGCACCGTGGCTGGTGCGCCACAGAAAGCTGACTTCACCACGGATTTTTTTTTTCCAAATCCCAACCCCCCCCCCCCCCCCCCCCCCGTGGATCGCCTTTTTAGTTTTGCAGGAAGTAAAAGAAAATGATAAAATTTCAATAAATAAAATCCTTTGACATGTAGTTAGGTTTGAGTGTCTAGTAGGTATAGAAATTTTGAAATATGAATTTTGACCTTTTTTGAAAAAACCCGTTAAAAAATGTAAAACGGGCATAACTTTTGCATACGACGTCGAAAAAATGCGTATAATACCTTAAAAAAAACTAGAGAAAATTTCGGATTCGATGGCACCCGGGTTTACCCGGTCAGCAATTCACAGAATCCTCAAATTCCAAACCAAAAAAAAGTTATGGCCAACAGAAAAATTTTCCCAGCAAAATAAAAAAATCAAAAAAAGGGAAAACAATTCTGTGGCGCACCAATGCCAAGGATGCGCCACAGAATTATTGGGCGGGATTCGAAATTTTGAATCCCGCCCAATAATTCTGTGGCGCATCCTTGGCATTGGTGCGCCACAGAATTATTGGGCGGGATTCGAAATTTTGAATCCCGCCCAATAATTCTGTGGCGCATCCTTGGCATTGGTGCGCCACAGAATTATTGGGCGGGATTCGAAATTTGAATCCCGCCCAATAATTCTGTGGCGCACCAATGCCAAGGATGCGCCACAGAATTTCAAACAGACGATTTTTTTCTACAAAATAAAAAAAAATTCAAAAATTCAAAAAAAAATAAAAAAATAAAAAATTCGAAAATTCCCAAAAAAATTATAACAAAGAAGATTGTTGAAAATTTTGGATTTTTAAAGTATTTTTTAAAAAAATAAGTTTTTTGAAAATTTTGGATTTTTTGAATTTTTTAAAGTTTTTTTTAAAAAATAAGTTTTTTGAATTTTCTGGATTTTTTAAAGTTCTTTTTGAATTTTTTGGATTTTTT
This sequence comes from Puccinellia tenuiflora, assembly GCA_012064385.1. Taxonomy (NCBI): domain Eukaryota; kingdom Viridiplantae; phylum Streptophyta; class Magnoliopsida; order Poales; family Poaceae; genus Puccinellia; species Puccinellia tenuiflora. Next base: position 262,245 of record QRDG01000506.1, read on the forward strand.
ATTTTTTTTTAAGTTTTTTTAAAAAAATAAGTTTTTTGAAATTTTTGAATTTTTTAAAGTTTTTTTAAAAAAATTTAAGTTTTTTGATTTTTTTTGGATCTTTTGAAACTTTTGAATCTCCTTTTGAAAGTTTAGAAGTTTTTGAAAAATCTGAAATTTAAAAACACACATTTATAACATATACATAACATATACACATACAAGACTTAAGAGGATTCATATGATATATATATCAATAAGAACTTGAGTAGCAGAAGGGTAGGTGAAGTGGGTGGAACTTAGAAGTTAAGCGTGCTAGGGTTGGAGCAATCCTAGGATGGGTGACCTAGCGGGAAGGTGTTAGTTCAAAATGTGCAAAAAATCTGAAAAAATTCAAATAATTAGGATTTTTCATATTATTTCATATTTTGATTTTTCTGAATTTTTTTGAAAACTTTTTATATTTTTTTTGCATTTTTTGAATTTTTTCAGAATTCTGTGGCGCACCAGGCCAGGTGCGCCACAGAAATATTTTCTGTGGCGCACCTTGCTTGGTGCGCCACAGAATTCTCACATTTCTGTGGCGCACCAAGCAAGGTGCGCCACAGAAAATATTTTTGTGGCGAGAATTCTGTGGCGCACCCAGCAAACCTGGGGGTGCGCCACAGAATTCCAATTTGGTGCGCCACTGATAGCCATTTCTGTGGTAGTGGCAGCCACAACCGTTGCTCCTCCAAGCACTTCGGGTTCAACAAGAAATGCAGAACTTGACCGAACTCATCACCACTTCCGTAAGGCTCCCATTCCACCTGACAACGAAGTACGCAACCATCACTTTGGAGAAAGATCAAAATCATGTGATCGACAAATGTAAACAAAGATACTAACCTGCTCAGGGGTAAGCGCATCAAACTCGTTGGTGTACTGCTTGTACATGGTATTGATGTCGCTGTGAGCCTCTGATACTACGTCCCACCTATATGCCCAAGTGGGACGCCGTAGAGGGTGATCCCCGTAGTCGGCCCAAGGAAGGTACCCCACCTCTCGCGGGCGTCCAACTGGGAATCGTTCCCAGCTCCAGATCGATAGGAGGACCATAGGACCCCCAATTCCACACTTGCCCGATCTACGACAAGCATCGTCCAACTGCACATAAATGCAAACAAGGTTAAATGAAGACATGTTTAACATGGAAATGTAAATTAAAGCCGAACAACATATTACCTGCCGGTACAAGTAGGCAAGTGCAGCAGAACCCCAGCTCCATTCGGAGTCAAAAACGGTCAACGCCTTTAGCCACATCCACTGTGCGGTAATTCCACCGCTATCGGCAAAAAGAGTCCGAGAGATAACATACCACACGTACACGCGAGCATACGCCTGTATCACGTCATCATCGGCATCCACCGGGCAATGCGAGAAGTTCTGTACTATCCAAACATAAGTAGCGCCGGCTGGGACTCTGTCTTTACTCTTGTCTTCGGACTCCTCAGGAGCCATACCAATAAGGGCCTCCATCTGCGCGCGCCACCCTTCAGAATCCGTACTCATGCACAAAGGCTTCCCCTCGATAGGAAGTCCAAAGATCATGGAAACATCCTGTAGGGTGACTGTCATCTCGCCGGTCCGAAGGTGGAAAGTGTGCGTCTCCGGCCTCCACCGGTCGACAAGAGCCGTGATGGCTGGCGGGTTAAGATTAGGAGTCGACCGGCTAACCAACTGGATGAACGGGAGGAGGCCCAACCTCTCAATGTACTCAGTGTACCGCTCATCGTACGGCATATCACCCGACGACACCCCATGAGACCGAATCTTCAACGGTACAAGCTCCTGCAAATAGACAAATACATTTATTACAACATTATCTTCTACCAAGCAATAGAAAATTAATACATACAAGGGTAAAACTAATTTTATTACCTCGCCCTTCTCCGCAATCAAATAGGCCCGGTGTTGAACATCGTAGTGATTATCTAGTAACCACACCATCCTACATATTATTCATACTATGTGAGTTACATATTCCACAAAATATTCCAAACAATTGACAAAACGAAACATGTGACTATGTGCCGAATATGTGAGCATGGTTCTAACATATACAATCAGATTCCAAGCAAAACTAACCAATGATAATGCTAATGCTATAGACACCATACCTATCCTAATGCTATAGATATTACCTATCCATACTACACCTATCCTAATGTTATAGATATTTCAAAAATGTCATTGTTCCATAAGACAAATGAAATAGACATTACATTTGCATCTAGACATGTAATTTCCACCTAAAAATGTCATTTGCATCTAAACATGTCATTGTTCCATAAGACAACCAAAGAAAATCGAGCAATTTGCAAACAAATTCGGGGCTGACCACCTACCTTGCTCTGAGGGGTCGGGGGAGGAGACGGAGGAGCACGAGATTGGAGGAGCAATGCCGGAAGGACCACGAACTCGGAGGACCACGAACTCGGAGGAGTTCCGGCCGGGAAGACCACGGCGGAGGAGGGAGTGCGGTGGGGAGGGAGCGTGGCGGGGGAGGGAGGGGGCGGCGGTGGCGGGGAGGGAGCGCGGCGGGGGCGGCGGTGCCGGGGAGGGAGCGCGGCAGGGAGCCGGCGGCGCCTAACCCTAGCCCGTGGTGTCTCTGGGGCGAGTGGCGACTAGGGTGAGCCGTCGCGCGGCTTTACAATGCACAGCATAGCGCCTGCTCCTGAGGCGCTACACTTCTCCACATAGCGCCTCGATCCGAGGCGCTATACATCCACGTGCGGGCCCCCCCGGCGCCACGCTGGCAGGATGTGTAGCGCCTCGCGAGGAGGCGCTACCCCGCATAGTATAGCGCCTGATTGCGAGGCGCTACCCGAAAGGGTTATTTCGTGAAATAGTTTCACCCGACATTTATTTCGTGAAATTCTTTTGCCTCAAGGTTATTTTCGTGAAATTCGCCGTAACACGTAGCCTTTTCCTTTTCGCGCGCGCGTCGCTTACTGCTTACAGTACAGGAATCGGCATCCACTCGTGTCGCTCGGCTGGCTACTACAGTCCTTAACTTCTAGGGCGCGTTTGGTAGCCCGCAGAAAGTTCGGTCAGGCCTGCCAGCTGCAATAGCACGATGTTTGGTTGGCTGTGTGGGCTGAAAAACTTGATCAGCGCGAACTTTAAATCACCCTCGGATCAGGTCCGAGAGGCACGGTCGAATCGACCGTGCCCGTCAAGCCAGGCTCGTTCTCCTCTCCGTGGCTGCAATTTCCCCTTCCCGCCTGCAGGAGCTGCTGCGACCATGGAGAAGGCGCGAGCCCGCGCAGCAGCGAAAAGGGGGCGGGAGAAATTCGGTCACCTCCCGTCGAAAGCATCCCCTATTTACACTCTCCCCGCTGACCTTCCTAGCCGAAACCACCATTCCCCCCCCCCCCCCCCACCGAGCTCTCGCCTCCGCAGCGGCGCAGTCAACTCCGGCCGGCGGCGGCGAAAGCGGCGATCTACGCGGCTACACGACGAGCTGCAGTACTTCTACGACGACATCTCGTCGATCTGCACCGATGGCTGTAAGCACAAAACCCTCTTCTGTTAATCTCCATGTCAATACCCTAGATCTGTGAGCTTGTGTAGGTTGTTGTTCATCTGTTACCATGTGTAGGATGTTGTGCACCTGTTAGCATGTGTAGGATGATTTCGATCTGTGAGCATGTGCGTGATGTAGTGCATCAGTGAGCATGTCTAGGATCTGGTACATCTTTCCATGGTTTTGGTTCTTGCTCATACTTTATTGATGTCTAGAATCTGGTACCTCTTTCCATGATTTTGGTTCTTGCTTATAGTTTATGGGTGTCTACGATCTGGTACATCTTTCCATGGTATTGGTTCTTGCTCATACTATATTGCCGTTCTATGCGCCATGTATGTAGGATTCCATTGACGACCTTAGTCAGTCTCTGATCCCCATTGGGGACTCTCAGATCCCTACATGGGTGGACAGCATGAGCAGGTGGATCCGGTCGGTACGCTAGTAGTGCACGATCTTCTTCAAGGCCTTGAAGTGGCCGTGAATCCAAAGGCCCCCAAGGCTAAGGGTGGGGTGAAGGGGACCATGAAATGGCTTCCCTTCATGTCCACCTTCGTGCTCAACCAGATGTGTGCACTGATCAAGACTGGGGTTAGGACTGACAAGGGTTTCAAAGAGGTCCATCTCACTGCCGTTGCGAAGGCTCTGTTTGTTCACTGTGGGATTGAGGTCCTGAGGAAGTGGAGACTCAGGTGGCTCCAGGTGAGCAAACTACGTGACTTGAGCGGGGCACAATGGTGTGAGGACTCCTTCACCATCATCCTTGAGGCTGACCACTACGAGGGCTATATCATGGTTAGCACCTTCTAAACCTTGATACATAAGCTTGAAACCCATCTAACTAACTATCCTTGCAATGTTAGGATCATCCCAAGGACGCCGAGTTCCTCATCGCGTCTATAGTTAACTACACACAGATGCAGATGATCTTCTCCTATGGTCTGGCCACCGACAAATTTGCCAAGGGCTCAGGGGATCCACTGGGCACGCAAACTGACTTTACTGACACTCAGGAGTCCGAGACCGTCATCCTCGACGGTCCGGACAAGCCTGCTGATGGGCCAAGTGGAGATCGCAGGCGTGGAGTTGGAGTTGGAGGGAAGAGGAAGAGGGGAGCTCTCGGCGACGACGAGATCCAGGCCTTTGCGAGCATGACCGATGCTGTGAAGGAGGTCGCCCAGGCCATCAAGGAGAGCAAGCCAACTAACATGCACCCTGACCTCTACGAAGGGTTTGAAACATTCGATGAAGCACAGCAGCACTATTCCAACTTCCTAACTGAGGAGAACGCCATAGTAGGTCATCAGGTTGGAGGCAATTTCATGCTGGTCGAAGAGGTGCAAGCCCAGATGCCAATTCAAGTGCAGCCTAGTAGGATCAAAAACTTCATAATCATAGTCCTCCTTGTGGTGATTGTCAAACTCCTGCTATTCTAGATGCCAGTGTATGATCGGATGTGTCTAATACTGGTAAGCTCACCATATTTGAACATAGGTAACCGTAGCGACGGTATTGTGGGCAACCAAACGCCCTGTCTTAGCTTCTACCCAGCCATAAACCACTCTTTGCAGACAACCAAACAAAGTGGGAGTTGATAGCCTAGCCGATGCAGGCAAAGCCTTCACAGGCTACCAAACAACATGGCTGGGAAGGTGGCTCACCCAAACTAGGCCCTGCCCAACCTGACCTGGGGGAGATGCAAATCTCATGCTAGCTACCAAATGCGCCCCTACGAATAGTGTGTCAAGCGAGTTAGTACTACGGTTCCATTTGATGTTTTACTACATGAGGCATCATTGTTAGGTTTACTTCATTTGGTAGCGCAGCGTCCTTCGTGCAGCTGACCAGATTTTTTGTTTTGTTTACTAGGATGATGCACTGTCATTCCGACATAATAAGAAAGGTTACAATTTTGCTTCAAACATACTCTCCATTCACTATTATAAGATGTTTTAGATACTTCAATCTGGACTACATGCGGAGCAAAACGAGTGAAACTACATACTGAAACGCGTCTACGTTAAGCTAAAACATCTTATAATTATGAACAGAGGGAGTAGTCAGAAAATCAGGCTGATTGCAGCTAATCGGATAATTTTGCACCTCTGAAACGTAGCAAATGAGGTCATTTATTAAGTCCAGAAGTGGGTCAAAACAACACATCCATGGTCTAGTGAAATGGTTGTAGGAAAACCCGAAATATGTGAATCCATTGTTTATTCCAGTATCAGGACCTATCGACTATACTTTGCTTAAGAACAAATCCAAACTGGACACTTGGCCCTCCTAAGTGTCCATTTACCATTGAGGTAACAGGCGATATCTAATAGCGGTGCAAAAGATCTAGCAGCTACAAAATCAATCAAACGCAAAATCAAGTTTTGAACATAAGGCACAGCATGCATTGAACTTCTTCTCAGCCTTGTCAAAATTGCATCTCTTCTTACCCCGACCGATGGTCTTATTGCTGAAGCTTCAGGACAGGAAAAGCAATAACATCCCTTATGCTGGCAGAGTTTGTCAAAAGCATTACTAACCGGTCGATCCCAAGGCCCTACAAGTTCAAAGATTCCACATAAATTAGATTGCACAAGCCACGTAATTTAATAATGATACTGAACAAAGAGTTGAGTGAAAACCTGCGAGGGCAATAAGAGGTAAACCATAGGGGGAAAAAAACAATTGTAGACAATTTTTAAGTATCGTACCATTCCAGAAGCAGGTGGCATTCCATATTCCAAAGAAGTCAGGAAATCTTCATCCAAGGAAACTTCATAAGAATGCTCATCATCATCCCCCTTACTATCGGCAGATTTAACCTTTTTATCCATTGCAGCGCGTTTAGCATTGTGCTGTTTTATTTGGTTCTCAAAACGACTCCTCTGCCATAGAAAATAAAGTGATCATTACAATCTATAATAGTGTCACCAGATCTTTCATCTAGTGAAACGAATTTAGACACAATTGTGGACATGGATGTACAGTAATTAGCTACATCAAACATGGCCTGTCACTCGGGAGCCATGTCATTCAGGAGCTAGACACATTCATTTTCACTGCAAATCAAGTATTTCCAGGTGGAATGCTTTTCTAATGTAATTCAAGATGGTACAATAGGAATTTTTGAATATCCATATGCTATTTATATTACTCATACTTCCCATAGCAGTAGCACAGTGAATATTTCGGAAACATGTCTAGTGAAAATGGTGCAATAGATTACAGTGTTTACAGTTAATCAACATGGACTAGAACTTGTCTATTTTCTAGCACAAATTGTCATGTGCGCTTATGTACTGTTTACGCCAATGTAAAGCGGAGCTTCACAACGAAAATGTGAAAATAGTAGCACTTTGACATGCATTAAGGAAACAAACAAATTTGCACCTGATCAATCGGGTCTGTGAGCTCAGAAAATGCATTTCCAATTTCACGGCCACATATGAAAAGTTCAAATCGTTCAGTAAGACCAGCATGCCTACAGGAAGAGAAAATATCCATTATGGTAATTACAGTTGATAGCGACCAAAACTGAATTTTGTCCAGACTATCAAAATACACAATGTGAATAACTGACATATCAAAAGGTCCTTGTATCAAGCGTGTGTGTAGGCTATGTACATGTGCAAGGAAAATAAATGGAACTTTCACAACAGCAGTGTGATATGTAAATGCTGTGGCCTATAGAATGGATCACATCTACACAGTTTATTCATTTATATGGATGGGCCAACCGGTTTGGTGGGTCCAAGTGAACTCAATGCAAATTTCACATGACTTGTCGCAGCTGCAACCTGAAGGGGTATATGCTTGAGAGAACTGTATGCATTTGTAGTTCAAAAAAAAAAACTGTATGGACTCGCTCTTTCACAAAGGTAACAGGTTTAGGAATTGGTACTCAAACAAGGTTAAATCGTTATATGCCACGGCCCACTTTGCGAATCTGAAAAACATCACTGCAAAAAATAAAAAATAGGGAAAATGCCACTGCCTGCCAACACTTGGATACTTCAATAAATACCATTGTGGCATTGGCATTTTTAGAATTAACCTTTATTTTTTGCAGTGGCATTTTTCGTAGGTTATTTTTGCAGTGGCATTTCCCAATTACGTGAAATTGGCAGTGGCATACATTTAATAACCTTTCCAAATTAATAACTTTGTTTGATATCAAAAAAAAATTTGTTGAAAGAGAATTACCTCCGATGTGGTTTTGCTAATGGTGATATCTCAACTGGGTAGTCAAGAACAAATGTTGGTTGCACAAGAGTTGATTCAACAACAGTCTCAAAGACCTGGATTATGATGTAGAATGGTATAATAAACTCTCCGTGAAATGTGATTAGCTCAATCAAAATACTTTAATCACTAAAATGAAGTTGGCACATGCTATATTACCGTGAGTTGAAAATTCTGCGGTGCTAAACGGACGTGTGTTCTACTCAAATCAAAACTGGATATGTAGTTCTAGTAAGACGCATGTTCATACTGGAGAAGGGAGACTTGCCCAAGAAATCATCATGTTCATACCACTTTGAGTTTTAGAAGGGATATAGCTAAGTTTCAAATCCATTAACATGCATCAGTGAAGTCATTAAGCATAAAACTAACATAACTACTCCCTCCATCCTAAAAAGGATGTCATTTCTTTGTCTAAATTTGAATGTATCTAGACACTATTTAGTGAACTATAGCAGTCAGCATGTAAGGGGTCATTCCTGAAGGTGGCTTGTACCAGCTCTTCGTCATCATAAATAGCAAGCCACTCCTTGTTTATTACTCCGTTTTTTCACTCTCTCATTCTTAGTTAACCATTTCATTCTATTTCTTCTGTGGTACTTTGAGTTTTGAACAATAGTTAGCATTTTTTATTAAGTGATTCCCCGGTTTTTTATCTTCTTTTAGCACATACATGCATCCTAAAAAGGATGTCATTTCTTTGTCTAAATTTGACTTGCAGTAAGGGATAAATGTTAATCAAAATAGAATTTACAAACAACTTGCTTGATGCAAAATGTAGCATTGTGTTGGGTTCCAACCGTTGCGTAAAACAGCTGTTGGATTCCCAAACTATCATCCAACTTTTTTTGTAGGTCTAAACGACTCCAAAAGCATGTTTTGGACCAAACCCTGGAATTGAGGGGTGACTAAAAGGGTCCTCAAAATGCTGAAGGTCTAAAATGGACTTGAACCCAAATTAAGGAACCAAACTGGAATTTTCCTTCAGAAAGTTCCAGTGCATCACGAGAATAAATTTGAGAAAACAAGGAAACAAAAGCTGGGAAATACCTCGTTGAGAACATGTCCAACAGATGAACAAGCTTGCAATGAAGTATTCTCACGGCTCTCTGGTTTAATCCCCAGCGGCCCTCTTGCGGCATTTTTAGCGGATTCAATATCTCCGAAGCTATTGAAGTCAATGCCAGTTGCTTCTTCAACAAGACGATGCATGGTTTCCCTCCTCCATGGTGTTTCAAGAGAGATTTCAGTTCCCTGCTTAATAAAAAAAGGTTGAGTGAAAGGAATAATACAGATATGTGTATATATGTGCTTTAGCTGTTGGTATGTGCAATTTTGCATTAAACCAGTGCCTATCTGCTTAAGATAATCCAGGTACACAGCATCATTGGTGGCAAGAATAATTGCCAATGAGTTCTAGGCAGATAAAAACGACAACAAATAATAGATGTGTATTAAAGCAATGATATGAGCAACAAACGATGACATGATTTTGCTGTGATGCTTCTCCAGACAATTCAAGTTCATTCACATAATGCAGAATAATATATTCTCTCATTACCTGGTAATCAACCTTAAGCTTTCCCAGAGTAGCCATAGCACATTGAGTTACGATTTTTTCGGCCAAATTCATCATGCTTTCATAGTCTGAATATGCTTCATACATCTAGCTTCCAAATATAAGGCAGCAAGTCAGACATTATTTAAAGTAGCACATTCTGCAAGCAAAAGGAGGAAGAGAAAGGAACATGGAAAATGCAATGGTATAGATAAAACCATTAAGCTACACGGTAGTCCCCACAAAGAAATAGGCTACACGGCAGCACTGGAGAAACACATGACCATGGGAGAAAGGGATCAATTATTTACTTCAATAGTGGTAAATTCAGGATTGTGACGAGTAGAGATGCCTTCATTCCGGAATATTCTTCCTATCTCATAAACTTTCTCAAGCCCTCCGACCTGCATTTTCATCAATTGTACTCATAAACTGGTAAGCAAAAAAAAAGTTTGGTGCCAGCGCATGGCCCCTTTGAAATTGTAACAAAACAGGTTAGTTCCCCCCAGAGGTAATGTTCTAACAAATTGTCCTTTAATGCAACTTTATTGTATCCAGTTACAAAACATACTTGTCTTTAACCCCCTCAAATGCTTGGAAACAGATGAATAAAAGCGCAAAGACAAGATGTATGGTGCAAAGTTTCAAGTTCGAAACAAAAAAAATTGTCCAAAAGTAATTTTCTTCGCCATACATCCCGTGACTATTCCATGAAACATTCTGAGATAAACTTGATATTAAAAAAATCAAGAAAGATATTCATGAATAATCTAGAAAAGGAACTTACAAGGTTAGATATAAACAATAATACTAACAATTTAACACACTAAACTAAGATCAGCTTGACTTAACAAACAAGTCGCGGCACATGTTAGACCCAATTCTTCTACACATGAAATTTAGTTACATGCTGCTTGCCGGTAGTACATATACTCATTAAGATGGAATTAACTGTATCACAGCAAATATATATATATATATATATATATATATATATATATATATATATATAGAATAGTTTAAGGAAAAGCAAAAGATCCAAAAAAAACAATAGTGGGAAAAAACTGTATTGTAACCTCACCAGCATTCTTTTCAAGTGTAGCTCTGTTGCAATCCTCAAGTAAAGATCCCTTTGGAGCGAGTTGTGGTGAGTTATAAAGGGTCTTGCTTCAGCACCACCTGCTGCTCCCTATTTATTCCCGTTTGAAGAAAAAGGGTCAGAGAAGAAGACCCTAAAAATTAATCATAAGCCAAAAAAAAGATACAAAAACAAGATTCTTAGCTGAACCTAGATTTTTCCTCTGTTATTTTTTCTTTTTGTATGATAAACAGTCTTCAGTTTGCTTTTGTTAGGCTGGCTTTGTTGTTTTGTTTGCCTTTGTGAGTTTTGGCTCCTACTCAGCACTCTTTTAATACAAGACACTCATTCTGACGTGTGTTGAAAAACAAGATCTTTTCTTAGTGCAACTGCTAATAGACTTAGATTGTGTCATATCGGCTACGATGATAGAATTACTAATAAAACATACTGGACATTACATGAGCTATTGGTTGTTTTAAACCAGTCCCAGATTGAATCTTTGGCCATCAATTGAAAATATGCTTCAAACAAACTAAGTATACATAATGAAAGTATATTTTCTAGAACCAATTTACTGTTGTAGATGTTGATATTTTTTCTACATTGATGGTCCAACCAAAAAATGTTTGACTAGCACAAATTGACTCAGAGGGAGTAGTTTCTACCATGGAAAGCAATAAAAATCTAGATAGCATCAAGCAGCGATGATCCTGACAGAGGTGATTGGGATCCAATATCGAGATGCTTGAAGCTAGTTATCACTATATAGACAAGTGTACATGCACTTCCAGTCCAAAAAAAACACAAGGAATGAATCTATCCTGGCCTTGTTAGGTAGGATTATTTCTTTTGTATCTTAGCCCAATACAGCTCGCAAGACCTTGACGCATACGGTGATCAAGGGAGTGTTTAGATCCCAAGTTCGTCTTGCTTAGCTAGGCTAGATTAAACTAGCACATTTCAGCGTAGCTAATATAAGCACGGAAGGTCACTTGGTTAGTAGCGGGTGAAACATGACGTGTGTGCAGTTAGAGGTTTTGTCCTTTCTTGCTCACTCAGGAGAGCTGAATCAGCTCTACGACGGAAGGTCGCTTGGTTAGTAGCGGGTGAAGCATGACGTGAGTGCAGTTAGAGGTTTTTTCCTTTCTTGCTCACTCAGGAGAGCTGAATCAGCTCGCCTTCATTTTGCCGAGTAAAGAGAGATTTGTTTGTATTACCAAACACTATCCCTTGCCTAGCAAGGCTAGTAATCTTCTAGCCAAAGATCCAAACATACTCGTCCCAGTTCACTCGCTTATGCAATCGAAGTGGGATGGCTCTATTACTGTGTGTTACACTATAGTTAGTGCCCATCACCTGCTAATAAGATCCAAAGACGTTAAAGAGAAAAGATTTCTCTCACTCGTGAATACATATATGATTTTGTCAGTAAGTTTACGTTATGCATGTTTGAGATAAAAGTTAGAGGGGCTCTATGTGTTCTAGCTCAACTGTATAACGGTTTTTCCAAGTTCAGATGTTGAGTAGAACAGATCAATCCGAAGGTTTTTTGTCTTGTATATATGTACTGTACAATAGACGTAAAAACAATATAAGCTGCTGGACATGGAAAATATTACCCAGTTTAGACATGAACTTGTTTAAAACAGCATGATAGACCAAAAAAGTGTTGCAATATCATGAGCACCACCAAGTAAACCGAAGTTTAAGATCATAACTGATGTGTTAACATAAGATGGTCTTGGCCACAAGGTTAGGTAGATAAAAGATTTAACACCTGGACTAAAGTTTGATAAAACGGACCAGGTTCTGCTCCTCCAAAAAAATGGACCGCATGCAGTTGAACCGGAACAAATTAAACCAGGGACTTTATCAGCTCAGTTTATTTAAACCGCGAAGAATACTTGGCTAGAGGTGGTGAGGACATCTCTTGCATGGATATACACACAACTGTCACCACTGGGCCTCATTATTACCAGCAGAGATATTTAACCTAGATGGCCTCATAATTACCATCTTATCAGGCTAGATATCAAACATTACAATCAGCGATTAACCCTGCAGAGTAGTAATTTAAAGGATATGCAGAAAGCAAACCTGTAAAACTGGTGTTTCAACTTCAATAAAACCAAATGATTCCATTGTCTTGCGGATTTCAGAAACAACCTATGAAAAATGAAAATAGCTAAGATAACTATGAAAGGTAAGTTACACAAATGATGAATGTCAGCCAATCAATATTCATCATATGGCGTACTTTTGGATTAACTAAGGATGTAGTATTACTATGCAATAAAGTACAGATTGCTGAATTCTCTGTACGACAATCACCACCCGTGTCTCTAATAAAATGTGTTTCTATGTACTACATATGATTTGATATAAATAGAAGTTGCCAGATTAAGTTCTGGACCCAGTTTAATTTGATCTAAGAGTAGCCAAAATCTGGTCAGTTCAACTGAATTTGAACTAATTGATGTGATTGATCTGATGCCAGAATTTTGGCAAGATTCTATTAACATTGGCATCATTGTCCTGCCTTCGTTGCCAAAACGTGGGTGACCACGTTCATGAACAAGCTTTGTCTAGCAGACCTTTGGTATGCAAATTTGTGAGCAAAACAAGTGAGTTCAATTTCCTTGTTTATCCCTATATAATCAACAGCATTGGTTTCAAAGAAGCAACAAAGGCAATCCAGTGGTAGATATAGTAAGTAGATGATCCAGCAGGGAAAGCCTTGCGTGTGCGGCGAGGAGAGGAAAAACCCTAATTTGGCTTTGATACCATGTGAGGAAATACACAACTTGTATTCCCTGTGGGCCAAAAGTTGGTATATATACATGTACAGGTGGAAAATATGCAGGAAACCCCTTTTTTTTAGGGGAACTGCCAGCTTTACATGGAAACTCCTTATACAACGTGGAAAACATGCTTTACATGGAACATAACATAGAGGCTTTACATGGAACATAATATTGCTTTAACAGCCAGTACCTTTGCTCTTGTTCGGAACACATCAGCAACCTCAGGATTTGCAATCATGTCAATGTACCTGTCATTAGGTTCGATAACACAAAAGATGAGTTGAATTTTGGAGCATAGGAGTAACAGTTGACACACATAAGATAACATGTAAAGAATAATAACAAGATAAGTAAATCAATTTAATCAAGTACAAGTGAGTGACATTAAATCTGGAATACTAGGATCTAATTTTCAGTTCAAATAGCACGCATCATTTGAGCAGGGGCAGCCAACTGTCACTCTAAGAAATAAACTAATTAAAAAGGACCAATGCATCATTTAAGACATGGTACTAGGATGTGGTCTGTAGTGAGTGTCAAGTTTAATGCACTAGCCAACACAACCAAAAGTTCGAACTAATTGGAAGGGCTAGTGCAGTCCACGTATAGTATAACATCCCTCTCACGTGTGACTCGGAGAGGCCAACACACGCAACCGGAGGAGAGCAACGATGTGCAAATCTTAGAGGTATGGCTCAAGAGGTCTACACGTGGACACAAATGGGGCTACGAGCAATTGTTCAATAAACTGCGAAAGCCAGGACTCGAACTCGAGACCCTAAGCTCTGATACCATGTCAAGTTTCATGCATTAGCCAATGCAACCAAAAGTCCGAACTGATGAAAAGGGCTAGTGCAATCCACATATTCACTTCCAACACCCCCTCTCACGTGTGACGTGGATAGAAGAAGAGGTATGGCTCAAGAGGCCTATACATGGAACAACAATTTTTAGATAAATTGCAAAAGCCAGGACTTAAACTCAAGACCTTAGGCCATGTCAAGTTTCATGCACTAGCCAATGCAACCAAAAGTACGAACTGGTGGAAAGGGCTAGTGCGATGCACATATACTATAACAGTGAGTATATGCCACACTCCCTCACGTCTTAACTGTTATGTCCTAAGTCAAAAAAATAATTAAGTTCAACAAAGTTGATAGAAAAATATACGCATCTCTTCCATCACGCTGGTGTGTGCTGACTCCCTGGCTGATATGGAAGCAATGCAAGGAATGCGTGTTCGACGGCCCTCAATCGTCCGTTACCAACCTCATTGCAAAAAATCAAGGATGAAGCGGCCCTATGGGCTAGAGCAAGCGCTCCTGGCCTAAGAGTGGTGCTGACATGGGGCGTCCACTGATATGATCTCTATTTTACTTTCTTTACCTCCTAGTAGGCATGTAACCCGGAACTCTCTCCCTTTTCAATGAAATGAACACAAAAGGCTTTTTGCATTTTGCATTTTCTCAAAAAAATATCACATTTATGATTCACCAGATACTACTGCTAACTGAAATATGAATGCTGATGACATGAATTATCCAATAAAAAAATTAAAGTAGTATAGCGGCAACAAGAATCAACCAAACAAAATAAATTAACATCTGAACCAATTGGTAGCTGTCCCAATGGTTTGTATGAAGATGGCACGCAGCACAGTAATTAAATGGGTAAAATTCAGGAACAGAAGGACACATATGATTAAATTAAATGTGAAGCAAGAGAAAAGCTAACCTTTGGCGATACCGTGTGTCCACATCTGTTAATCCATGATACTTATCTGGTAGTGGGAGTAAGGATTTTGTAAGGATTTCAAAACAGTTGACATAAACAGATAGTTCCCCTGCAGTGAAATCCACCATGTCAAATAAGAGTGCAGATAGACAACATAACTATAGTGAATATTAAGTTAATGTATTGACATGTATATTAGTTTACTAGTTCCTCAAAAAACTAATTGAAATCATTTCATGTGTATATCAGGTGGCATGAACTGAACTCTCCTACTTCAGATTATAATAATTTTTTAATAATATATATAATAGTCATTCACAGAGGCTTTGAGCCACTCTAATACTACAACCAGACATCAAGACCTACTAGGACCTTGATAATTTTGTCACTTTTCTTTCTTTCTTTATTTACATCCCTCACCCAGTTGTATTTTCTCGACAGAGATGTGGGTCAGTTGCATAGTTTAAATTTAAAAAGAGAATAATCATATGCCTATCAAAACAAAAACAAGTCACCTGATTTTACGTAAAAGTAGATAATGTTTTAACAGGGCAAATTTAGCAGTTGGAACATGCTATGTTGAGATTTCATTACAATTATTTGGATGGACAATTTAACTACGAGGTGACTCTGAGCAAATAACCAAAGACATATACATAAAAAACAATGTTTTTCTCAAGGAAGCATAAAAGACAATGTTATGCTAGAACAGTGAACTCATCAGTAGACCAGGGAAGTGGTAGACATAAGTAGGTTACATTTAGACAGGAAAGTGAAGTGCAGTAGTAGTTTACGGGCAAGGAACATCGGAGAGCTAGCTAGAACAGTAGGCGGCCAAGCAGACTGCCACTAAGAAGTAAAATGGATCAAGCTCAATTGACTGAGATATCTTTAAATCTCAGTTGATGCAGCGAGCCTCAGAATAGATCAAACAGCCGAAAACAAAAAAAAACTTATACGATAACAAAAGTTGTGTGTAATTTTAGGATTGGAAATGAGCATGGAGCCTATTCCTGCACGCCATTTTTACTGTGCAAATTTAAACTTGGCACTGTGCAACTCAATGGACTAGATTTAACTAATTTTCAGCCGACTGATAATTAGCAAATCCCGAATATAATAGACAGTACTCATACATCAGTAAAAGGATTATTAATACTAAACCTTTTTCTGTCTTCTTTATGGACCCACTTGCACCCAAGATATCACCAATATCAATAAATGCCTTCAGTTGCTCAAACTGCTCCTCCGTAAGGCTATCTTTCTCACAGTAAAGCTATCAATTACCAAAAGGAAAACTTTAAGAACCTATAACCAATGCACAAAATATCTTCAACAATTAAGATAAATTAAAATTATCTACTAGTCACAAGAAAGACAAACGCAAAGTGCAGCACAGGATCTATCACACTTCATTTCGTCTTAGGAAGAACCCAAACTCCAATGGCAGGAACAAGTTTCTTTTGAACAAGTGACCTGATGACCTTTTACTAATGGGTTTGGTAGCCTGTTCAGCGGCTACATGAAATTGGTTTGCAGGGGCAACACTATCAAGTAGTACATGTGCACCCTTAACAAATTTTGATGTGAGATGGTTCAATACTGAGCTAACAAGAATATCAAAGAACACTCCACAAATTGACATTTTACATGATTATAAGTGTCAGGTGCAATCTTAAGCAGACTTACCAAGCAATCTCATATTGACAAGTTAACATAATACAAATAGAATTTGAATTGGATGGTCAAACCAATTTGAATCCATAAATCCTAAGCTGGATTAGAACATGCTCTGATTTATAAATGCATCAGATGGTCATCGACACAAATTCTGCATCAAATAATGATTCACTTTGGTTGAATTCAAACATTCTCGTGTTTCACATATCTAGATAATAGTCATAATACTCACACGAAGTGCAACAAACCACTGTAGAAACATAAGATGAATGAATTATATGTGACAAAAAATTAAGTTCAGGGGTTGTTGAGAAACTATAATTTGGATGTAAGCAAATCATGGTATTTGACCTCCAATTGGTCTGTTGCCAGATACGGTAAGGCTCCCTTTTCATTGGCTCGGGGAAGGGGGGGGGGGGGGGGGGGGGGGGCGAATAGACTTTCATTAAACTGGGACCTGTGCCAATGCAAGTTTCTTTGCGCGGCTTCATAGGTATTTTGCTGACGTGACATACTAGGTAATGAAGAGAGAGTGATGTCATAGCTTAGTACAAGCCTTACGCGTGGCCATAGGCAAAAAAAATGTTCTAGCCCAATAATATGTATGCATGAGTCACAAATCATATTAAATGTAGATACAGGTCATAGAAACAATGCATTGGACTAGTTGTATCTTAAGTGTTTGTTATTCCCATGATAATGTGCTAAGATACGATGCATTGTTACAGGCCTTACATTCAGTTTCTTGAGTGTTGACAAAACTTGGCTAATTCCTAGGGCAACCAATTTTAATATACAGATCGGTATATTTAAGCCAGTTCCCAGTACAAGCTCAGACAATAAATATACTGTTATCAGGAAAATATAAACCGAGAAGCAATCTTATCAAATTTCGGATAATTCGTGTCTGATTCACACAACTAATTTGGCTGGCAATAGAACGAAAATCATCTGAAAATCGAACCTGGATAGTCCCGGAGTCGTCTCTTACAGTCATGAAAACAAGCTTCCCAAATGCTCTTCGGGCAACGATCCTCCCAGCAACGGAAACTGCCGCCTCAGTGCAGACTTCGCCATTCTCAAGACGAGCGTAGCTCTCCTGAAGCTCCTTGGTCGTGTGAGTCCTGTCCCACTTGTACGCGTACGGCTCGTAACCCTTCTCTCTTAGCTCCTGGACCTAGAAACCAAACAAGCTACTGATTTCGAGTAGATTCACGGCAGTATCGACCATAGATTAGGGGGAACAGAATGACGCGCCCAAGTGTGTGGAAATACAGGCATAGCAAGCTGCCGCGAAGGAAGAGCTAACCTTTTTTAGGCGAATGGCGCGGATAGAGTCGCGGTCGGAGGTGGAGGATGACGAGGCGCTGCGGCGGCGGCGGTCCTGCGGCGGCTTCGTAGTGGCGGCAGCGGCCGGGGAGCAGCAGCGGATGTGGAGACGGTGGACCCTCCCGGCCGAGGCGGCAGCGGCAGCGGCGGCGGCGCGGGAGGCTGCGAAGCCGAGGAGATTGGAGGAAGCCCTCCATACCCGCAGCGCCTCCATTCGTCGCGTATCTGGGATGCGCTCGTTATCTTCGAATTTTGAGGGTTTTTTTGTTGGTTTTGGAGGAAGGCTTGCCTTTGGATTTCTGTCCGTGAATAATCAGGCCGCTGACTTGGAAAGAAATAACCGTGCTGCAACCCGTTTTCTCCGTTCTTCTTTATTCTTTTCATCGTTCTAAATCATCTACGAATTAACTAAATTTCAGTCTCCTCGTTAATCATTGTATTTTATGTTGTGATTCATGTTAGTTTTAGAATTACCCATAGTTTGCAACTATGTGTAATTGATAAAAAATTGTTAATTCAGTCGTCTTCATAGCCGTCGGATTTTGTGTCATAATTCATGTTAACTTTGGAGTTGCACATGATTTGCAACTGTGTGCAATTGACTGAGATTTAGTTAATTCTCAGTCACCTCCGTAACTTTAGATTGTGTATCGTGATTTGTGCTAGTCTGAGAGTTGCACATGGTTTGAAATGTGCGCAACTGATTAGGATTTAATTAAATCTAAGTCGACTAAGAAGTATACACTCCCTATTGTTTCTATTGTTTCGCATTTCTAATTTCTCAAAAATATGAAATAACTCATTGATGGCACTATACTATGTATGCACCTGCAAAAATTCATCTAAAAATAGTATTTGTGACCTAGAGAATAAAGAGCGAGATTTGAACGACTAATATTCGAATTAACTAGTATAAGCAGCATGTTTAGTTGGGTTGTGGCTTTTAAATAAGCAATTGTCTGCTGCTATGGAAAATATGCCAACTGTAGTGTTGAAAAGTCTCGAACGCCCTTAGGACGCTAAGCATTTGTTTAGTTGTTGATTTGATAATGACCTAGTACATTCACTTTTCACTAAAATATGTAAATTAACAAATTACATGTTTTTTTAAGCAATGTTGCTCTACCTATAGTAACTATGTTGCTTGGGCCGAATTGATCAATCGAGTAGCTATGTTGCTCTACATACATGACTTAGTATCTCAAATATAGTTGTGACACGATATACACGTAATAATAATTTTCTCTTTTGTCAACGAGGCTTGAAACTCGGAACCTTTATCAAACATGCTACAATCTACCAATATTTATCAAACATGCTACAATCTACCACACACACATACACATACATGTTACATTGACATGAACAAGCATCCAAAATAAATATGAAGCAATATAAATTAGTGGGCTTTTGCGTGGCGGAACGCCGTGTCTGGTGGGTGATTTTGAGGTGAAATCCAGATTATATTAAGTTTGATCTAAGATTTAGTACTGCGCGGTTTATAGGGTAGCGCGTTTCCCTGGATCGTCAATTTGACCAACCTAATATGAGTTATATATTACAAAAAACTATATCATTTGAGACTTTGGATGTTATATTTTCTACGATATAATAATCTGTGTTATATAATTCATATTACGTTGGTCAAATTGACGATCTAGGGACAGGCGCAACACCTATAAACCGAGACGGAGGGAGTAACAAAATAGTTGCCATTGAATTCAAGATTGCATATTAGGTTATTACCGTGCTTGTCTCCTCCGGTATAAACATCCGGTAATCGATCTTTTACACATCTCAGAGAGATCCATAATACCGGATAAGTAAAAGTCGAGTTTTTTTACGATGTGCAATCTAGTACCTATAGATTCATAGTTCGTCTTGACTCACACATCTCTTTAGGAACATATCTAGCAGATCCCTAAAATTTTGTAAAATAAAAAGGGTTTGAGATAAACTGGAAACGGATTTTGAGGTACCAAAAACATCTTCGCAGAACAGTTACACTACTATAATTGATACTGCAAACACAAATTTGTTATTTTTCCCTTTTTTTCTCTCTTTTTTAATTTTTTATTTGTTTTCTCTCTCCCGTTCGTCCTCCACCCGCCGTACCCGCACAACCTCCTCCTCCCACCGCACCACCTTCTCCTGCTCCCCGTCCGCATGGCCCCATCCTGCTACCGCGAGCCCCTCCCACCTACCCCAGCGCGGTGCCGCTCCCGCCCTCCTTCACACGAGATGAAGAGCTCTGACGCCAGTCTGCCCGCAGCGGCTCCTCGTTGCTCCAGCTATGTAGAAGACGAGCCGGACATGGCAGGGATTTCAACCAAATTCGTCAGAAATTGGCCGGAGGGAGCCTCTCTAAAAAAAAAAGTTGCCGGAAATTGGGGGTAGTGCGGTGGAAGTTGGCCGGATTCTGACGAGTCTCAAGGCGGAAGCACCGAGCGTGCTAATAGTTCCCTCCCACCAACCGTTTTATGGTTTAAGGGGAGCTAAAAAAAATAGCCCCAACTACCGGACATCTTGGCTTCACATGGCTCGGTTTAGTGGAAACTCAAAAGGCAGTTACGATTTTGGAAATAAAAATAGCGATACTCTAAACCACCCCGGTAATTTCCACGACAAATCTAAGTATTTAAATAAAATAAAATAACATTGTGAAGTTTCAAAAAACTCTCAAAGATTTTAGGAGCTTGCTATCCAGCAACGCCGCATT
The DNA here is from genome assembly GCA_012064385.1 of Puccinellia tenuiflora. Classification (NCBI taxonomy): domain Eukaryota; kingdom Viridiplantae; phylum Streptophyta; class Magnoliopsida; order Poales; family Poaceae; genus Puccinellia; species Puccinellia tenuiflora. The sequence goes on from QRDG01000506.1 coordinate 282,936, forward strand.
TTTTTTTGTGTCCATGCGGCGGTTCCTAATCAGTATGCATGCAGTGACCTAAGCGATGATGTTTGTTTAGATTCCCTCCAATGCTTAAATTAAAACACTTTTATCTCTTAATCTGATTAAAATTTCGTTTTCACCGTTGGCTTAGTCACGACGAGATCTACGAAACTAGAATCCATGTTGCCACGTTTTGACAACTTTTTTTTGTCGATAGCTACCAGACTATTATCACTAACTTACCGAATAATAATTACTTGGTTACCGGATTTTCTTTATGCCATTTTGCTCAAATGTAAGGCTGCATGATACTAATTTATGTGGATTGATACATCTCTTAGCTCTTAAAATGTTGGCAAACTTACTCTCTGAGTTTGCATATTATTTCAAATTTTGAGAAACATGTAAAAAAATATCTGATAACTGTGAACAATTATTGTGGTAGCTGGTCATTGTTAATCTAGCAACCATAGTGTTTTAATCCGGTAACTGGTATGACGGAAAAAGTTCATCAACGGTTGTTGATTTGTCGCAGATAACTAAACACGTGTAAAATTATCTAATAACCATGTATAATTATCATATCAACTGTTTGGTGATAATCTGGTAGTCATATATCATATCGTAATTTGGTTACTGATGAAAAAAGTTCATCAAAACATAGTAACAATGGATCTAGTTTTGAAGCGCTCGTCGAGACGAATTTAGCGGTGTCAATGAATCGTCAATCAGAACAACGATTTAGAAGGTAAATCATTTAAAATTTTCGAATTTGGCAATTAATTGGATGATGTCATCCATGAGGTGGTAAACTACTACACTCATGTATGTGCTCGAAAAAAAACACATGCAAATCAATCGCCGCATGCGGAGCAACAATATGCGGCGCTTCATCCTAGCTTTTCTCAATATTTTATTGTGTATACATACACGTGTTGTCGGTATATTTGTATAGTTCTGCTAGATAATTTCTTTTCAGAGTACATTCTATTGCAGGCTACACAAAAACCATAAAATCGTGGCTAAAAAAATCATTTTTTATTCTAACATTTGTCTTTTTGTGCATATCACATATGGAAAGATATTTATATACAAATGTGTTCGTAGATGCTAGATATGTATATGTTTTTTCTCAGAATTTTTAGAGACCTAAAAAATAACTTTTCGATTAAGAAAAACAAGATCACTGAGATACAAGTGATTTAGGCAAGCGATTTGTTCTTGAAACGCAAGCAATTGTTCCAAATACAGGAAAACTTTATCGTGAGTGCATATACTGATATATACATGTATGTATGTATATCTCCAGACTCCAGGCACATCCCAAAACTGTACCAGCCATCAACGGGGAGACTGAATTCCCATGCACGCACTGTCACCGAAACTAACATTTCTGGTGCTACCAAGCTCAAGCCTAGAGTGGCCAGAGTACGTTGTCGGTGACAGCGAGCCGCGGAGCAATCCAACTAGCTCCCCAGAATCCGGCGGCCCCCATGGATGTTGCGCCAGCTTGCTCAGCCTATCAAGCTCCTCCGCGACCTCCCGCATGGTCGGCCTTTTCTCGCCCAGCATCTCCAAGCACCGCCTCGCTAGCTCTGCGGCCTGCTCAAGCACCTCGATGCTCTGCTCGCTCTTTATCTGGGGGTCCAGCATCTCCTCCAGCCTCTTCTCCTCCAGGACGAGCAGGAACTGCGACGAGAGGTATTTCTCCTCCTCGAGCTCCTCCAGGTTGAGCGCCTTCCTGCACGTGAGCAACTCCAGCAGGACGACGCCGAAGCTGTACACGTCGCTCTTGTCCGTGAGCTTGCACGTCCTCATGTACTCCGGGTCCAGGTACCCGCAGGTGCCCTGCACGAAGGTCACGAACTGAGCCTCGTCCGTGGGCGCCAGCGTGGACGCCCCGAAGTCGGAGACCTTGGCCGTGTAGTCCTCGTCGAGGAGTATGTTGGAGGTCTTCACGTCGCCGTGGATGATGGGCGGCGACGCCCAGGAGTGGAGGTAGGAGAGCGCCTCGGCGGTCTGGTGGGCGATCTTGAGGCGCGCCGTGAACGGGATGCGCGGGGCGCCGCCGTCGCGCTCGCGCCGGCCGCCGTGGATGAGCCGGTACAGGGTGCCGTTGGGGATGTACTTGTAGACCAGCATGGGGACCTCCACCTCGAGGCAGCACCCGTAGAGCTTGACGATGTAGCGGTGGTTGATCTGGGACACGATGAGCATCTCCTTGCCGAACTCCTTCTGCTGCCTCTCGCTGGCGAGCCTGCACTTCTTGATGGCCACCACGTCGTTGTCCCTGGTGATTCCCTTGTACACGGTGCCGTTGGCGCCCTTGCCGATCACATGCCGCTCGTCGAAGCTCCCCGTCGCTTCCTCCAGCTCCTCCTGGGTGAACAGCTTGAAGGAGAGCCCCTGCCTCGACCTCATCTCCTCGAACAGCGTCAGGCCGCCGTGCTGCTTGAAGTATTCGGCTTTGATCTTGGCGAGCCTCCGTTTCGCGTAGATCATGTAGACGCATGAGGCGGTGATGATCAGTATGATAACACTAACGCTGACTCCTGCATGCAGCAGCCAGTACGGATATGATGGAGCATATATAGTGAGCGATGGTACTAAATTCCTCTGTTCTAGGCGTTTTTTCACGAGAAGCAGCAGCAGATCATGCATGATGGCTTACCAATGGCGATCTTCCATCCAAGCTGGGATTTGTTTGGCTCGCATGTCCCGTTGTATGCGTTTCCCGATGTCTTGTCAGGGCAGATGCAGTTGTATCCTCCGATAGTGTTGACGCAGGTACTAGGAACAGAACACGGGTACCTCGAACTTTCGTCTTCGCACTCGTTGATATCTGCAAGGGCAAACCAAACCACACATGAGTGCACCATGATTTCGCCGCAGTGTCATGTACTACTACTACCTACACCGGAAGAACCTATAGCAGCTAAGCTCTGGCTCGGTGGGAAGAACAGAAGAAAAAACGTACCTTGGCAGCCATTGAGGAGGTAGGGATTGCCGTCGTAGCCGGCGGAGCAGTTGCACAGGTATCCCTTGCCCCGTCCGTATTTGGAGTCGACGCACTCGCTGTTGGCGCTGACGCAGGCGTAGGCCGAGACGTTGCGCTTCGCCTCCTGGCACGTCTTGTTCCCGATGGCCCAGTCGAGCACGAGCGGCACCTGGTTGCCATTGGCCGCCATGAACTCGTCGGTGGTGACGTACGTGGTGCGGAAGTCGAACGCGGCGGCCTCGAGCAGCACGGCGTAGCTGCAGGGGCTGAAGCTGGAGGTCCCCGAGGTGTTGAACTTCTCCTCGAAGGAGATCTGGTAGCCGTTGAGGCCCGAGGGGATGGCGGTCTGGCAGCAGCCCACCCCGGCGCAGGAGCCGTTCTCCAGCCTGCTCACGCCGGGGCACATGGCCATGCAGCCCGTCATGTAGGGGTCGGCGGTGGTGTCGTTGAGGGAGCGGATGTAGGCGAGCGAGTTGCAGCCGACGACGGTGAAGCGGTTGAGGGCGTCGTTGATGCGGAAGTTGGTGATGGACATGTCGTACCACCAGTTGTTCTGCCCGTTCATGGCGCGCGTCGTGGAGTTGTAGCACCACGGGTTGATGAGGCTGTAGATGCGCAGCTGCCCTAGGCGCACCGACATGTCCAGCACCTCGATCTGGTAGTTGTACAGCCGGTGCCGCCGCCCGTCGGCGGTGAGGTTGCAGCTGAGGGAGAAGGTCCAGTCCCCGGTGTCGAGGTGGCACCCGCTGCCCACGCCGAACGGGTACGGGATCTCGATGTCGCCGCACCGCCGCAGGCACGCCTCCCCCGGTTGCATCGCCGTCCCCGCCGCCGGCCGAGCCGAATGTGCTAGGACCACGATCAGCAGCGCGAGAATCATCTTGTTTCTTGCGCATGCATGCGCCGGTACGGTGGTGTAGCTGGGATGGCTGGAAGGGAGTTGGTGATTGAGGTTAAGGAGCCAATGTTGAGGTGAAACGATCAAAGGACAATTGTCGCATGTGTACGCAGCCATGGCCTGACTTAATCACACACGACGCAGACAGGTGTTAAGGGGGAAGTTTCCCAAGGAGCCGGCGTGTTTAGTCTGATGATGTGGTAGTTGATGTACGTTGATCTTCAGGCGCAAGCTGCACGAGTGGGTGCCGAAAAGGATCGATCGATCAGGTACTCCTTCAAACCAGCGTTATCTCTTTTTGACGTATGAACAGAATTGATCTGTGTGGTGACCATACTAATCGCTTATTCAGTATTATGAGTCATGCGTTCGTAACAGCCGGACAAATGTGCCCCATCTGCCTGTAACTGGATGCAGACATGGCAGCAGCCTAAATAGGGGAGCACTATTGGTTTCGATCGCTGTTCTGAATGGAGGCAGGAACAAACTAGTCGGTGTCAAGCAGTTGCCCTGCATGCCGCAGACAGCCACCCTCAACATTTCGGTGAATGCAAAGCGGCTATTTTTTACTTCTTGGATCGATAGCAAATCCGCCACGCTATCTCAGGGTATGCAGTAATAAAAACTGTAAAATACAGCAGCAAAGTTATCCTTTGCCAGAACGCCGTAAAGTCCTCAATCGTATTGCTATTTTAACATTAGCGTAACCATCCTTTGGCTACGAAAAGTAGAACGGAAGAATTAGATCGACCCGCATGTCTAAATTAGTCTGAATTCAGCGATTATGCTTTCACTCTGAGTTGACTCGGCAGCGCTCGCTTTACAGAATAGTCAGCTTAGTCGCAAAGAGAGCAGCTTATCAGCAGCTTAGTCGTCTCACTAACCGTCTGAACATAACTGGGTTGCTTCGTCATTTATATATCTGCTGTCATATACAGCAAACTATGCCCTAATCTAAAATCCATCGAATCTGCGCACTGAAAACACTAGGAGCGATATATTTGGATGTGGAACAATTAATGTAGACGCCGGAGAAGTTATGCAGTCGCGGGGTAGCTTTAACCAAAATGTCAAGAATTATCTCACACGCACGTCATCGTATCAGAAGTTGCGACCCAGAGCGGAGCTCCACTGAAATCGACAGAAAAACACATGTTTCTGTGCTAATTGCCAACTGCCAAGGCACATCATAAAGACATAAACTATGCCCCTACTGGTCAACGATTCGGAGCAACGTATACTGTCGTGCGAAGACGGGTTCTCGAGGCACACGTACCGACGTACGTGGGAGCTTCGTTGGAGGCTTTGGCGTGCTGTCCCTCGAGCCTGAATTCTCAGCATATCTTGCATGGCAGGCAAAGCACATCAAATGCAACACTTACGATTTTTTTTACGTGAACAATTACTCTGTGTGTGTTTGGTTCGAAGGAGGGCACCGCCTTGGCTGTCATGACTGTACATGTAGATGTACTAGGCCTTGTCGCTTTGGGCCTTGGACCTGTCTTGCTTGGAGAGGGATGTAATGCATCTGTTGTATATAGAGGAGAGGAGACACACAGGGAACGACATCAAAGAACAGAACATAAACCTGAAACTGCTACTCTCCCTTCTGTCTTCGATCCTAGTCTTCTTCTCCTTCAGGTCCGGCAGGTACCACAACCTGCTAGTTATCCACCTCACGCCCCGGTAATCGCCGGTGGCAACGGCTCAATTCATTAACTGAAGTGATACCCATATATAGTCGTACAACAGTAGAATGTGACTAACTAATTCAGGCATGATAGCCGTAAGAATAGGTCCTAGCACTAAGTCCACTAACTGTACACACGATTGCTAACACCCTGCCGTAGTCTTGTCGTCGTCGCCTGGCAAGACACAAAGACTGGAACGAAAGAACTCAAATGCTGACGTGGGCAGGCCCTTGGTCATGACATCCGCTAGTTGCTGAGTGGTAGGAACGTGAACGACTCGAAAAACAATTTTTTAAGTTTTAAAAAATCCAAAAAAATATATATGTATAGCCAATTATGTATCCTACAAATTTACAAAATATCTATCTGAAATATGTTGTACTATACGCTACACAAAAAAGAAACATTTGTAGACCTGGGTGTGAACAGTGTACCCTAAAGTTTTTCAGATTTTGTCAGAATTTGTCTTTTTTATATATCACAGAATACAAATAATTTTGTATTGAAATTTACACAATTGTAGGATACAGTATTGGCTACATCTAGATTTGTTTACAGATTTTTTTTAAACCTTAAAATACCGATTTCAAAAATTTCAAAATAAAGGGCTACATGTAGCCCAAGCTCCAAAAGGCTTTTTCGACCTTGTCCCCTTCTTTCTTTCTTTCTTTCTTTCTTTTCTTGTTCCACTTTTCTGTTCTCTCCCTTTTTCCTATTTTTAGAATTGCGAAAATCTAGAAAATCACAAAAGGCCGTGTGGAGCATTTCGGCCTGCCAGTTCTTCCGGCCCAATCCTCCCCCGCATGCCCATCTTACCTGAAGCGCTATGCCACCGTGGCCTCGTCTTCTACCTTTCTAGCGAGGCGCTCCGAATCCGGAGGGAAAATAACCGCCACCATCCATGGCCACGTCGGAGAGAGCTCCAATCGACGGCTCCAAGCGCTCTCCTCCTCCTCCTATAAGGAGCCAATGTCATGACTATACATGTAGATGTGTACTGGGCCTTGTCACTTTGGGCCTTGGGCCTGTCTTGCTTGGAGAGGGATGTATGCATCTGGAGTATATAGAGGAGAGGAGGCACACAGGGAACGACATCGAAGAACAGAACACAGAAACCTGAAACTGCTTCTCTCCCTCTGTCTTCCTCCTAGTCTTCTTCTCCTTCAGGTCCGACAGGTACCACAACCTGCTAGTTATCCACCTCATGTCCCGGTAATCGCCGATGACAACGGGGATCGTTACATGTGCACCATCAACAAAATCTTCCGGTGGGCTGGTGAGGAAATGGGTCGAATAGCCTATAGGCGTGTTCGTGCTGTCAGAACCCAAACGAGTTTCAGAGAAAGAGGTTTGATACGTGTCAAACGTATCTATAATTTTTTATTGTTTTATGCTACTTTTATACCTTTGACACTTGTTTTTATATTAAGTTTATGATTTATTTGGACTAACCTGTTAATAATTGCAAAAGTGCACAATGTTCTTGTTTTACACTTTGATGTGTAGGAATTACTTGGAAATTGACAAAAAAGCAGAAGGAGCCTTGTTGGAGATGGACTCTGACATTCCTGAAATCTGTCCACCCTACAGATTTTAGAAATCGTCAGTTTGACCACTGAAGACTACGTCAAATAAAAATTTAGGATTCTGCAAAGTTGTGGGAAATTTCTATACCTTCATTTAAGCCCAAGAAGAACCCAATCGGAGGTCCGAAGCTCCCGGAGGATCCGTTTTACTGAAGGCCAAATATCTGATTACGGGATTCCGAAAGTTTGTGACGTGATTGACTCCAACTCTTATCGAACTCGGAGGATTTGGCCAAGCCACGACTTTGGGGCCTCATTAGGGATGAGAGGGTCTCTAGGAAGGTTCTAGAGGAGCCTAAGAGCCCTTGGATCAAAGTGACATCGATCGGAAGGCCGGGAAGCATTGTCTCCACCTATATAAAAGAGAGGAAACCCTAATTTTTGGGGCAGCCACCAAAACCCACGAAATTGACTCCCCCTTGTCTCTCATCTACAAGGGGGAGGGCTCATCTACGGCCTCAAGAAGTCATGGAGGAAGGGGTTTAGGGGCGGCACACCCCTTGTGGCCGGCCGGCGCAGGAGGAGCCCCCCGCGCCACGCCACCGGCTGCCGCCGTCGCCCCGCTTTGCCTCTTCCTCCATGGCCGCCGCCTTCACCGCCATCTCCATCGCCATCTCCATGTATCTACAACAGTCCACTCTCCCACAAACCTCTGTACCCCTCTATGTAAACATGGTGTTTGATGCTATAAAGTATTATCCTGTGATTTATGTCATGTTTGTGTAGTTCCTTTTGTCCTATGGTTGAATTATTGAATATCTTTGGTTGATTCGAGTTGTATGTTGATATGGTACAGTCCTATGGTGCCCATTATATATTTGTGCGCGCATGGATCACATCATAGGGTTTGTAGTATGTGAAGGAGGCCGGGGGTAGGGCTGCCGGAGTGACAGAAACCTGAGCCCCATCCCGATTTTTGACATTGTATGGGATAAAGAGGACCTTATGATCTTAATGCTATGGTTGGGTTTTTACCTTAATTAATGCTAGTAGTTGCGGATGCTTGCTAATGTTCCAATCATATAGTACATGTAATCACAAATAGTTGAGAACATGTATGTTTGCCTCTCCCACATAAAACTGCAGCAAAGACGATGAACCGAGTAACTTCACTAATTAATTATGGACAATTCCGCCACGCCTTCCACCACTTTTCCACACTCATGGTTCTATTATTTTATGGTCCTTTAGTGTACTTTATTGCTGAAGCAACTAACTTAGACTTTCTTGTTATTTAACATCTTGCAAAGTTATCCTTTCATACCCGTTTTGTTCCTATAGTTGTATTTCCTAGATAGAGCAAACTTTCGGTGTGCGTAGAGTTGTGTCAATGGTTGATAGAACTTGAGAGAATACTAATCCTACCTTTTGCTCCTCGTTGGGTTCGACACTCTTACTTATCGAAAAGGCTACAACTGATCCCCTACACTTGTGGGTTATCAAGGTTTGTGCAACACTGCTCAATTCATTAACTGAAGTGATGCCCATATATAGTCGTACAACAGTAGAACGTGACTAACTAACTCAGGCATGATAGCCGTAAGAATAGGTCCTAGCACTAAGTCCACTAACTGTACACATGATTGGACGCCCAAGAACCGATCAGTCGTCGATGGTGGTGCCTTTGGGCGTCGCTCCCTCGTTGGAGGCATCGATGTAGCTGCTCCCATCTTGCTTCTCCCGACGTGCTCCGGGGGAAACCCTGGATCTAGTCTTCTTGATCGTACAATGGCGGCGCTACCGGCGTCGCATTATCTATTGGGGCCATCGTCTTGGAGGTGCAACCGTTGGACCACATACTGATGGATACCGAATGGGAAGCAAAATACCTATTGATCACTTTACGTGCTCTAGAATGTCTTGAGGTTCTATCGGATCATCCCCTGTTCTTCTAACCAAGGTACGCCAAGGCCTCATGGCAAACCATTTTGAGTTTGAGTTTGAATGATTGCATCGCGATGGCTTTTGTAGTATTGTAAATACATGTGAGCTAAGACGATTGCTAGTAATAAAACACCTACCAAAAGGTGGAATAATAAAAATAGCATGACATATGAATAAAAAACTTAATTACCATGATAGTGTAAACATTGCTGATATAATACACAAAACTTACGAGATTTCAACATATTGTAGGTGTATGAGATTTAGCAAACAAGTAAAAATTATGATTTCAGTGCGTTTTCAATAGGTAGGTGTGGCAGACTTGCAAACAGAACATGATGATTTCCTTTCGCATACCAAGTCACAATGATCGTTTGGAGCCATGGTGGTTAGAGGAATGGAGAGTTCTCAACAAGAAAGGGAAGAGGCGATTTGATGCTTGGGTGGCACTGATCTGTTGGTCCCTATGGAAGCAAAGGAATGCGAGAGTCTTCGGCAATCTCAACCAGCAATGTAACGAAAGCATCCTTGCGGGTGCTCGGCATCGTGGACCGGAAAGAACCGACGCCGCCGGAAAATCTGACGACCGAGAAAGACGAGAAGACGATGACCACGCCAAATCCGACATACGACAGCTGGCTCATACGAGACCAACAGGTCTTGAGCTACCTGCTCAATGGCTTGTTGAAGGAGATACTCTCCCAGGCCGTGGGCCTGGATCATGCCGTCGATGTCTATGATCTCGTCAACGGCATGTTCGCCTCGCGATCCAAGGCCAAGGTTGTGTACCTTCGCGGGGCGCTCTCCAACACCAAGAAGCTGAACATGACTGCGGACCAGTACGTCAGCACGATGCAGGGATATGCCACTAAGCTTGTCTCCGCTGGCCGCTGTGTCGAAGACGAAGAAGTGGTTGAGTTCATCCTCAATGGACTCGACGAAGGGTACAATCCATTGGTGTCCTCGGTCAATGCTATGGCCAAGTGCACGGTGAGTGATTTGCATAGTATGCTTGCTGCTTTTGACATGCACCAGAACATGCTCTCCGGTGATGGCAACAAGGGCTTCGAGACCACGGCCAATGCTGCAAGCCATGGTCGTCGTGATGGCTACTACAACAACCAGAAGAAGAAGAACTACCGCGGCCCTAGCCGTGTGTAGCGCCCCGGCCCCAGAGCTATACAGTGAAACGTTGTGTAACCGGTCATGCTACACAATCGAGGGTTACTGGGTTTACCAATCCCAGGCCAAAACTCATTGGCAGGCGTGCTCGGAATACATCATCGGCACACAACACCTCGATCATGCCATAAGCTCAGACATCGCTTCCACGTATAGCAAAGAGACCAAGACTGCGAAACAACTGGCACATCACAGACTCTACTACACAAGAGGTCATAGTTCAACTCATATATGAGAAAGATAGCAAAATCACAATCAGAGGTCACAGACCCATCATTACATCAAGCGGAAGCAAATATAGTTGTCTAACAACGAGATCCAAATTATGGCCTAAGAGGCCTACAATAACATATCCCAGGCAGCCTGTTCCAAGACGTCCCAAGCTGCCACCTGGGAACCCTAGACTACTCGTCGATGTCAATAAAGAACCCACCTTCCAGTTCGGTGACGTCCTCCTCTGAAACAAATAATAATCAACAAAGCAAGGCTGAGTACAACATACTCGCAAGAATTAGTAGGGCTATATAGGCCCGATGCTGACAGAGGCTCTAATGCTGTATAAGGTAGCTGGTTTTGCATAAAGCTAGTTTTCCATTTTAAAAGACATCAGGACCCTTTGCATCGTCTACTCAGAATGTTTTCCGAAAATGGATAAGAGAGTAAACTTTCATCTGTGGTTCTCAACGAACCCTTTTGTAACCAGAAGCACCTCATCTCCACCAAGGCACTCCCTCGAATCACCCTCGAGGAAATGAACCTTTATCACACGTTGATTATGCAACCTCTAGCTGCCATATCAATTAAGTTAATGTTCTATATGATCTTATCGTCCGTTCCCAAGTCGTCCATAACCGCGGACACGTCTTTTCAAAAAGATTAAACCCTGCAGGGGTGTACTAATTTACCCATTGGTACCGTCCGGCTCACCTGATTGGCCCTCTTCCGGGAAGGCCGGCGAGTGGGCGTGGTTAAACCTTTACCTCGCATGAGACTATCCAAGAGTCATCTGTGGCGACAGGACAAGTTTACCCAGCCTATTTCAGCCCCTGCCCCCATCGCCACGTCCTAAACACACCATCCTCATCATTCCATTTTCTGCTCACACACACGCGCAAATGGAAATAGCAAACTAGAGGACCCTTGGATACGCCCGCACAAGTTATTCAGTTAGTAAGGGGCCCATACCCCCACCGTTGGTAGCACGCTAGTCTTGGTTCAAGAGGTAAAGAACTCGCACCTAGGGGCAGGAACAATACAAAACACCATCCCCGATGGCAACTCATCCCAGCCTTCTTAGCAATTTAATTAAGCATCACACGTATCGACCATGCCCAAATCATTCCATCAACATCATCAGTATGGAATTTAATCAACGGACATAACTAGCATACGACTAAGCAGGGCTAAGCATAGCTAAGCATATATAAATACAACCATTATATCTTGGTCTCCGGCCAACACATCAAACCTAGGGTTTATAGGAGGGGAAGCATGTGATGGTTCAGGGGATAAACATGCATTCATAGGATACTCTACATCTTGATCAAAAAAGACATTTGAATCGCATGCAATATTATGGTGGATAAAATAAGTTTGTAAAAACAATTGGATGCTAGATGTCAAGAAGGTTAGGTTAGCTCTTGCCTTGCTGATAGTACAGGGCGCGTTGATCGTCGAGGTATTGTGGTGGAACCTCGACTCCTGAATCTAACGAAACACAACAATAACAGGAAACGAAATAAATAACACGAATACAAGGTGCAATGCACAATTATGATGAGATGGTCAATTTAAGCACTGAAATCATATTGGGCATGTCCCACAAGTTAAATGGAACCCCTAAAAATAAATATCGCAATTAACGGGTCAAAACTCCAAATTTAACTTAGTTAATTGCATTATTATCCAAAATGTCCAGTACTGAATTATGGATCCCAAATGCATGAAAATGACATTATTAGATAGATATTGTCCTACTGATCGTTTTGGTACTTCATTTGCAATTTTCCGATTAACGATCAAGAAACGGTGATTTAAACGGTTATGCAATTTAAATCATTTTAACCAACTCGAAAATGACATCAAAGTAAAAGTTATTTTCATGCTGTGAAATTAACATGGATAGATAGCATTTGTTTTGCTGGTCATTTTGGTATATCATTTGCCATTTTTGAATTAATATTCACCAAGTTATGATATTTTTAATAATTGAATTAATTCTGCTATTTTATTTATTTTTATTAAAAAACACCAATATTAAATCTACAATTCTCTCAAATGACATAAAGTTGTAGTTCATTGTTCACTGAACATTTTGAGCTATTAAACATAATTTTTGAGTAAACAAAGCTCAAGTTATGGATTTTCCAATATTGCTATTAATTCTGCCATTTTAGTAAATTTAAATAAACAGCAGAATAAACTATTTAGTTGATCATATAAATGATACTAAAAGATAGATATGATTTCTATGAACATTTTGACATATCATTTGTAATTTTCTGAGTTATAAAACAAAAGATATTGAATTTACAAAATCATTTCAAAATCTGCCAATTTAGTTATTTCAATTTAATAGCAATTCAGAAAATTCATTTTAACATGTAAAACAGAACTAACATTTAGATGTTGTTTTCCTGAACATTTTGAGATCTTGTTTGCAAAATTTTGGATCAATATTCAACTTATTATGAATTTCCCAATTAGCAATTTAAATCTGCCCTTTTTATATTTAATCAAAACAGGCAATTTAATTTAACCAATTAATTCAAATAAGGGCACTAACATGTAGAGTTTATTTAGCTGAGCATTTTAACATATTATTTGCAATTTTCTGAAATATAAAACTCTAGATATGAATTTCCAAAAATTTGAATAACTCTCACATGGTTTGCATTTCACAAATAATTTCAAATTTTACAATTCAATTGCATGTGGGAGTTGCATATTTGGACAGGTTATGAAATTATAAACTTTCTGATAGGTCAAAGGCATTTTTCTGAGTTACCAAATATTTGATATTGCATTTACAAGGTTCTGTTAATTTTCTGGAAATTAAAAACAGAAGAACACTGACGTAGCATGACGTCACCGAGGGGAGCTACGGCCTGTCGATCATCGATTCGTGGTCTCGGGTTGAAATTGGATGCGGGCAGCTGCTCTATGCGCTAGAGGAAGCAGAGAGGAGCAGAGGGGGCGGCGGAAAAGACCATATGGTCACCGGAGCATGGCCGGCGTCCATGTACAGCGGCGGCCGACGGTGGCGTTCGTGGGGGAGCGGCATAGAGCGAGGGAGGAGGAGGGAGAAGAAGGCCATTCGGGTCAGGAGCTCACCAGGAGCACGACGACGCAGACGGCGAGGCCGGGGGAGGCCGGAGTCGACGGGGAGGAGCTCGGCGGAGCAGCGGCCAGAGCGGAGGAGACCGGGACGGTTCCGGCGAACGCGGGCCTCCCAGCACGGGCTGGTTGCCCCGGGAGGAAGAGGAGGCCGAGGTGGTCCGGAGGGACACCTCAGGCGAGCTCGAAGCGGCGCAGGATGGCGGCGATTGGCGCGGCAAGGCGGCGGCGGCGGAAGGAGCTCGGCCCCGAAATTAGGGTTAGGGTTCCAGGGGGAAAGCAGGGGAGAGGGAGAGAGGGAAGAGCAGCTCGTCGTGGGGGGCCTCCTTGTCGACGCCTCCACGGAGGGGGGGCCGGCAGCGAGGCGCAGGACGGTGGCACGGCCACGGCGGCAAGCGGCAGTGATGCCACTGTGTGCAACAGGGAAGAAGACGCTTTTGCGAATAACCCCCTGGCCCATTTTTCCTTTTCTGGTTTTCTTTCAAATTTGAAACAGCACCCTTTTGGCATTTATTTGAGGCACCAAAACATTTTCAAAAAATGCTGAAATTATTTATGTAGGCTCCCCATAACAGATAGAGACTCCACAAAAATTTGTGTTGCAAAATAATTTTTTTTGCATAACATTTGTTCATAGTGTTTTAATTAAGGCAAAATTTAATGATTTCCAAAATCCATCTACTTGGGGTATTCAAACATCCTCAAAATAATTGAAATTATTCATGGAGACTCATAATAAGATAAGGAAGCTCCCCATAATTTTATTTTGAATTTTTTTGAAATGTTTAACTTGGTTTCAAATTAAGAATTGGTTTAACTCAATTTTGAAGTCCCAATTTATTTAATTGTTTGGCAAGAATTTTACTTTGCCAAATAATTATGAAATGCATTCTTGGAACTTCCTGGACAAATATGGAAACTCAAGAATATTTGGTTTTGCCAATTTGAGCAATTGCACTTGGGTTGAAAATTTTAGGAGGGTTTTGCTTCCCTTTAAGTGTTTTTCAATTTGTTGCTTTGATTAAATTTAGCAATTTAATAATGTATGCCATGATGCAATGAAAGGAAAAGTGAAAATTTGGCCCATATTTTAGGGTACCAAATCTGGGCTATTACACCGTGGTGATGACAAAGACTATGGTGGCAACCGCGGTGACCGTGGTAACCGTGGTGATGAAGGCTATGGTGGTGACCGCGGTGACCGTGGTCACCGCAGCGATCGCGTCCGTGGTGGTGGCTGCCATGGTGGACGAGGACGTGGACGTGGTGTGCGCACTCCCTCCAAGTTTCAAGATGCAACCTGTAAGATCTATGGACATCCCGCTAGCGAATGCTTGTGGCGCTACGAGGACATAGATGATTATGACGACTCCTACGAGAAGGGGACGAATGCTGCCTACGGTGTCGATACCAACTGGTATTCCAACACTGGTGCAACAGTCCACATCTCCGGCAACCTAGAGAAGATGATGATTCGCGACAAGTATCGTGGCAAGGACAAAGTGGACACCACAAATGGTGAAGGTATGGAAATTAGTCACATTGGACAATCGTTTATTCGAATCCCTAACTATGATCATTATCTTAAACTACAAAATATTATTCATGTCCCTAGCGCGGGTAAAAACCTTCTTTATGTTCATAAACTTGCTCTTGATAATGATATTTTATTTGAATTTCACCTGTGGTATTTTCTTATAAAGGATCGGGCAACGAGGAAAATACTTCTTAGAGGACGGTGTGAAGGAGGCATGTATCCCATTGTGTCATCATCACCATCTTCCAATGTCAAGCAAGTTTGTGTTGCCGCCAATCCTACCTCTGCGAAGTGGCATAGTCGCCTAGGGCATCCATCAAATTTAGTCATTCAAAAAATTCTGAATAAGTGTTTGGGGTCCTGCTATTCCCTCTGTTGGCCACCACAAGTATTATTTTAATTAGCTTCATTGATGATTTTAGCAAATTCACATGGATATATCTACTTAAAAAGAAATCTGGTGTCTTTGATGTGTTTCAAAACTTCGTGAACCTTGTCGAACATCGCTTCAAGAAGAAATCGTCATTATGCAAACATATTGGGGGGGGGGGGGAGAGTATGAAAAACTACACCCATTCTTTCAAAAACTTGGCATTGCACATCATGTTTCGTGCCCTCATGCACATCAACAAAACGGGTCAGATGAGGGAAAACACTGATTGCGGATGATGGTAGTGTTGGGTAGTGCCCCAAGCGAAGGCGTGGATGTAGTAAGTAGCAGTTTTCCCTCGTTAACGAACTAAGGTTTATCGAACCAGTAGGACTTTGAAATCAACAACAAGGTGAACGTTGACGATATCTGGCGCTTAATCGTCAATGAACGTGGACCTGCACATACTCAAACAGTTACGTTGCCCCCAACGGCGGAAAGGTTGTCAATCTTTCCGATCTGCTGAAAACAAAGCAGTTAAACATATAGTGTAGTGGATGAAATTATGGAAATGGACTAGAGGAGTAATGATGATGAAAAAAACAAGTCAATGAGGTTGTAAACAATGTAAAAAGATGGACCGGGGGCCATGGGTTCACTAGCGGAGTCTCTCGAATAGATAAAACACTCATATGATGGGTAAACAAATTACAGCTAGGCAATTGACAAGATTATGACACAAACTTAATCTAGCTATGACAAAGAGTACATGGTAATATTTATGTAGGCATCACGACAAAGAACAAAGACCGTTGAATCCAACTACATCTTTGTCTAAAAAGTCCACCGTGGGATCGCTATCCAGCCTGTCACCCATCGGTATTAAGTTGCAAGCAACAGACATTTGCATTAAGTAAAGCGCATGAAGTAAGCAATATTAAACATCAAAATAGACTTTAACATCGATGTATTACCCTTAGTAGCAACAGCACACCCTCGCCCTTAGACGTTTCTGTTGGAGATATGCCCAAGAGGCAATAATAATGATTATTGTTTATCATATTTCCCCGTTCATGATATGTTTAATTCCATGCTAGAATTGTATTAGCCAGAAACAAATACATGTGTGGAATATAAACGGTAAATGTGTCCCTAGTCTTTCCTCTTGTGACTAGTTCGTTTGATTAAGTGATGGTTAGATGTTTCCTAATCATGGATTTATGAATCACTTGATAAACGAGGTTTGTATCATGGGTGATGATATAATGGACAAGACTCAAATTAAATAGATGTCAAATATAGTTTCCTTAGACCATGAGATTATGTTACTCCCGCTTATCGGAGGAGTGCTTTGTGGACATCAAACGTCACTTCGTAACTGGGTGATTATAAAGGTGGCTTTCAGGTTCTCCGATGATAGGTTGTTGGGTGGCATGTTTCAAGACTGGGATTTGTTCGTCCAACAGTTGGATAGATATCTCTAGGCCCTCTCGGTAGTATAGCATCCAAACGCTTGCAAGCATATGACTAAGTGGTTAGTCATAAGGGATCCTATTATATGGGAACGAGTAAAGAGAACTTATCGGGAACGAGATTAATCAGATATGGAGATATCGGTGGATTGAATCTCGGACGAGTAATATATCGTGAAACAAAAGGAATCATATATGGATTAATTGAATCCCGGACATTGTGGTTCGACTGGTAAAGTACTTCGTCGAATATGTAGGAATTAATATGGGCATCCCGGTCCCGCTATTAATATGACATATTCACGAACCCGCAGAGTCACACACTTAACGTTCGATGTAGTTAGGGTTCGAGATAAATGATGGTGAGAAAGAATATTGATTCGGAGTCCCGGATAGGATCCCGGACGTCACGAGGAGTTCCGAACTGGTCCGGAGAATAAGATTCATATAAGGAAAGTGGTTTCCGGAGGTTCGAAAAGGTTCGGGAATTTATCGGTAAAGTACCGAAAAGTTCTAGAAGGTTCTAGAGGGGTCTAGAAGTGGGGCCCATAGGAGTATGGGGCCCACATGGAATTAAGGGGTGGTGGACTGGCCTAATGGGCCAGCCGCACCATGCCCTAAGGGGCCCATGCGGGCAAGCCCAAGAGGGGAAGGGGGCCGGCCGGCCACAACCCTAACCCTAGGGGGCTTGCTTGGGGGGCAAGCCACCCCTAGCCGCCGGCCCTAAGAGGGGAGGGGCGCAGCCCCCTGGCCTCCTATATAAGGAGGGGGCAGGGGAGGCTGCTGCACCACGTGTGCACCCCTCGAAGGTGCCCTAGCCGCCGCCCCCTTCACCCTAGCCGCCCCCCCTCCTCATCTCTCTCCGACACCGCTTGGCGAAGCCCTGTCGGATCTCCACCATACACACCACGCCACCGTCGTCGTGCTGCTGATCTCGCGAGCCTCTCCACCACCTCTTGCGGGGATCGACTAGCCAACCCCTGCCTCGACAAAACACTCACGGTTTTCTTCGAGGATGAGATTCGATCTCCTTCTTGCTACCAACCTCTCGTAGATCAGATCTCGTGTTGGGTTTATTCCGCCTTCTTCGCGTAGGAATTTTTTTGTTTTCTATGCTGCGACCCTTCAGTTTCTCGTGCCCAGGAACAAAAGGGGGACATGAACCCACTATCTAGCATAAATACTCCCTCTTGGAGACACACATAATTACTTGTCCAAAGCAACTACACGTATCAGAGAGCATGCAAGAACATAAATGAACATATAAGAATCATGCACAATCTGATCATAACTTCATAATCCATCGGATCCCTGCAAACACATCACATAGCATTACAATAGTCGATCTTGATCATGTTAGGCAGCTCACAAGATCATAATACATGAAGCACAAGGGTGAGAGACTACCATCCAGCTACTGCCATGGACCCATGATCCAAGGTGGAACTACTCACAAATCATCCCAGAGGAAGGCATGGCGATGAAGAGCCCTCCTTGATCGATCTCCCCTCCGACAGGTTGCCGAGATCAGCTTCAAAATCACCCCCGAACTAGGGTTTGTGGTGGCGGCGGCTCGGGGTGACTTCAATGGAAAATAATGGCCGCCTCGACGTTTTTAGGTCATGAGGCAATTTATAGGCGTCGAGGGGGGCCAAGGAGGCGCCCCAGGAGCAGGGGCGGGCCCCACCCATGGGGTGGGCCCAGGCCGCGGCAGGTGGCCGTCTCTGCCCTGTGGGTGCCCCCCTAGGTCGCCCTCTGGTCCTTAGGTGTCTTCTGGTGAATAAAAATTCCCCGTAAATTTTCAGCGCATTCCGAGAATATTTCCTGTGGTAGATTTTCTGAAATACAAAAACAGCAAAAACAGGAAACTGGCACTGGGCATCTTGTCAATAGGTTAGTCCGACAAACTGCATAAAAATGATGTAATATGATATTAAAAACATGTGACAACATCATAAAACTAGCATGGAACAATAAAAAAATTATAGATATGTTTGACACGTATCAAACACCGTCACATAGTCGAAGTTGGTCTTGCCCTTCTTGCCCATGCATCAATGCCACTTAATTTTTGGGATGAGGCTTTTCTTACCGCCACCTACCTCATTAATCTCATGCCAAGTAAAGTCATAAGTGATTCCACGCCTGTTGAACGCCTCCTTGGCACAACACCCAATTACAAGTCCCTCCATGTTTTTGGTTGTGCCTGCTGGCCAAACTTACGCCCCTACAACACTCGAAAGTTAGCCTTTCGATCCGAACAACGTGCTTTTCTTGCTTATAGTCCACGGCATAAGGGCATAAAATGTCTTGATATATCCACATAACGTGTCTATATTTCTCGTGACGTTGTCTTTGATGAGAAAGTTTTTCCCTTCGAAAAACTACACCCCAATGCCGGCGCTCTTCTCTGCCAAGAAATTCTCTTGCTTCCAAAACATCTTCCACCTTGTGATCATGGGGATTAGAATATAGATGATCACGCGGCTAACTCCAATATACCTGTACCTTCTGATGGTAGATATTGATAAGTTGGGTAGTGCCCCAAGCGAAGGCGGAATTGTAGCTAGTTGCAGTTTTCCCTCTTTTAACGAACCGAGGTTTATCGAACCAGTAGGACTTTGAAATCAACAACGAGGTGAATGTTGAAGATCTCTGGCGCTTAGGGATACCTTCAACAGACGTGGACCTGCACACACTCAACCAAATACTTTGCCCCCAACGGCGGAGAGGTTGTCAATCTCTCCGGTCTCACAGAACACAAAGTGGTTAATTGTATGATGAAATAGATAAAATATGAAAAGTGACCAGAGGAGTAATGATGATTAAAAGCAAATAAATGAGGTTGTAAACAATGTAAAAAGATGGACCGGGGGACATGGGTTCACTAGTGGAGTCTCTCAAGTAAATAAAATATGCATGTGATGGGTGAACGAATTACAGCAAGGCAATTGACAAGATCATAACACAAACCCAATTTAGCTATGACAAAAAGGACATGATAATATTTATGGAGTCATCATGACAAGGAACAAAGACCGTT
Source organism: Puccinellia tenuiflora (assembly GCA_012064385.1). Classification (NCBI taxonomy): domain Eukaryota; kingdom Viridiplantae; phylum Streptophyta; class Magnoliopsida; order Poales; family Poaceae; genus Puccinellia; species Puccinellia tenuiflora. The sequence goes on from QRDG01000506.1 coordinate 302,927, forward strand.
GAGTTCAACTACGTCTTTGTCTAAAAATTCCACCGTGGGATCGCTATCCAGCCTGTCACCCAACGGTATTAAGTTGCAAGCAACAGACAATTGCATTAAGTAAAGTGCATGAAGTAAGCAATACTAATATCAAAATAGACATTAACACCGTTGTTTTACCCTTAGTAGCAACAGCACACCCTCGCCCTTAGACGTTTCTGTCACTCGTGCCCAGGAACAAAAGGGGGCATGAACCCACTATCTATCATAAATACCCTCTCTTGGAGATACACACAATCACTTGGCCAAAGTAACTACGCACATCGGAGAGCATGCAAGAACATAAATTACTCATATAAGAATCATACACAATCTAAACATAACTTCACAATCCATCGGATCCCAGCAAACACATCACATAGCATTACAATAATCGATCTTGATCATGTTAGGCAGCTCACAAGATCATAAAACATGAAGCACAAGAGAGAGAGACTACCAACTAGCTACTGCCATGGACCCGTAGTCCAAGGTGAGACTACTCACAAATCATCCCGGAGGAAGGCATGGCGATGAAGAGCCCTCCAGGATCGATCTCCCCTCCGACAGAGTGCCGGGATCAGCTTCAAATTGGACCCCGAACTAGGGTTTTCGGTGACGGCCCATCGGGGTCGAGTTTCTGGAAAATAATGGCCGCCTCAACGTTTTTAGGTTTTTAGTGATTTTATAGGCGTCGGAGGGGGCCGAGGAGACGCCCCAGGAGCAGGGGCGGGCCCCAGGCCGCGGCAGCAGGCCGCCCCTGGCTTGTGGGTGGCCTCCAGGGCTGCCCTTTGGTGTCCTGGTGCTTTCCGTCGCATAAAAAATCTCCGTAAATTTTCGTCCAATTCCGAGAATATTTCCAGAAGTAAATTTTCTGAAATACAAAAACAGCAAAAACAGGGAACTGGCACTTGGCATCTTGTCAATAGGTTAGTCTGACAAAATGCATAAAAATGATATAAATGACAGTAAAAACATGTGATAATATCACAAAACTAGCATGGATCACTCAAAAATTATAGATACGTTTGAGACGTATCACCTTCTGATCGTCTGTGCAGGCTCATGTGTAGGCTCCTGTTGAAAATTTGGAAGAAAATGATGCCAATTCGGAGCAAAACTGTTAAGAAGAAGACCATGATTTCATGGCACAAAATGACGACCTGGATCCCGATGTGGATCCACTGCTGTCTGACGCCACCGATCCCCACTCAGATTCTCCATCGTCTTCGGGATCTGCGACTGCAACTGCGCATGACTCTGCGCCGGCGTCGCCATCGTCTGACCAGTCTGACGTCGCCACGTCGCCTCGTCATCATGATCGCGACCGGACCAACCCTAACACCGACCTCGGTTCTCCCTCTTGATACGTGTCAAACATATCTATAATTTTGGATTGATCCATGCTACTTATATGTCATTATTACATGTTTTTATTACTTAATTACATCATTTTTAGGCTTTTTGTCGGACTAACCTATTGACAAGATGCCTAGTGCAAGTTCCCATTTTTTGCTGTTTTCTGTTTCAGAAAATTTACTTCTGAAAATATTCTTGGAATTGGACGAAACTTTTTGGAGATTTTTTATTCGACGAGATAAAGACCTGGACCAAAGGGGAGCCGTAGGGGCAACCCAGAGGCCAGGGGCGACCCCTGGCCGCGGCCTGAGGTGGGGCCGCAGGTGGGACCCGCCCCTGCCCCCTGGACGCCGCCTCGGCCTCCCTCGATGCCTATAAAATCCCTTTTGACCTAAAACATCAGGGGCGACGATTATTTTCCAGAAACACATCCCGACGCCGCCGCCACCTCGAACCCTAGTTCGGGGAGATTCTGAAGCTGCTCCCGGCACGCTGCCGGAGGGGAGATCGATTCCGGAGGGCTCTAAATCGCCATGCCTTCCACCGGGATGAAGTGTGAGTAGTTCCACCTTGGACTACGGGTCCATGGCCGTAGCTAGATGGTTGTCTCTCTCCCTTGTGCTTCATGTTTATGGTCTTGTGAGCTGCCCTACATGATCAAGATCGACTATTTATAATGCTATATGATGTGTTTGTTGGGATCTGATGGATTATGAAGTTATGATCAGATTGTGCATGATTCTTATATGTTAATTTATGTTCTTGCATGATCTCCGATGTGTGTAGTTGCTTTGGCCAAGTAATTGCATGTGTCTCCAAGAGGGAGTATTTATGCTAGATAGTTGGTTCATGCCCTCTTTTGTGCCTGGACACGAGTGACAGAAACGTCTAAGGACGAGGGTGTGCTGTTGCGACTAAGGGTAAAACAATGATGTTTATGTCTACGTGATTATAAATGTTGCTTACATCATACACTTTACTTAATGCAATTGTCTGTTGCTTGCAACTTAATACCGATGGGTGACAGGCTGGATAGCGATCCCTAGGTGGGCTTTTTAGACAAAGATGTAGTTGGATGGCGGTCTTTGTTCCTTGTTGTGATGCCTACATGAATATTACCATGAACACTCTAATATAGCTAGATTAAGTTTGTGTCATAATTCTGTCAATTGCCCAACTGTAATTTGTTTACCCTTCATATGAGTATTTTATTTATTGGAGAGACACCGCTAGTGAACCCATGGCCCCGGTCCATCTTTTTGCATTGTTTACAATCTCATTTATTTGCTTTCCATCATCAATTGCTCGCTGGTCCGTTTTCATAAATAATTTCACTACACTATACGTTTAACCGTTTTGTTTTCAGCAGACCGGGAAGATTGACAACCTTCCTGTCGTTGGGGGCAAAGTAATTGTTTGAGTGTGTGAAGGTCCATGTTCATCACGGTTAAGCGCCAGAGACCGTCGACGTTCACCTCGTTGTTAATTTCAAAGTCCTACTGGTTCGATTAAATCTTGGTTCTTCACTGAGGGAAAACTGCTACTTGCTACATTCCACGCCTTCGCTTGGGGCACCACCCAACTCTGCCAATCCTTATCACCTCTCCTGACGAACAAGGAGATGCCACACATCAGGGTACAACGCGTGGTCGACCAGCTGCGTCGCGCCGCGGGAGCCAGCTGGAAGGATCGTCTGCACCGAGCCACTCTGCACCAACCCCTGTGGCTCGGACTCGACTCCAAAAGGGAATTTCTCAACCGAAAAAAACAACTGATGGCACAATTACTTATAAAGTTACTGATGAAAAAATTCGGTATAATTTCTTCTATGCTACAGGCGAACCACAGAATCTGGATGAGGCTTTCAATGACAAGAAGTGGCGACTTGCACAATGGATAATGAGTACAATGCACTTATGGAGAATCGGACTTGGCACTTGGTCTCTCCAAATATTGGTAACAAAAACATAATTGACTGCAAATGGGTCTATAAAATAAAGAAAAAGGTTGATGGAACAATTGATAGATACAAAGCTCATTTAGTAGCAAAGGGGTTCAAGCCACGCTATGGGATAGATTATGAGGACACATTTAGCCCTGTTGTAAAATCTGCCACTATTAGACTTGTTCTTGCTATATCTGTTTCCAGGGCTGGACTTTGAGGCAACTCGATGTCAAGAATGCGTTCCTTCATGGTATTCTGGAAGAGGAAGTGTTCATGAGACAAACACCTGGGTATGAAGATGTCAATGCACCTCATCACATCAGTAAGCTTGATAAGGCATTGTACGGTCTCAAACAGGCGCCGAGAGCATGGTATTCATGTTTGAGCACCAAATTACAAGAGTTGGGATTTAAGCCTTCCAAGGCCGACACATCATCTATTATATACTAAAAGCAATATAAGGATGTCTAACAGAGCCACCACGTCGATCCACATCATCTGAATTATTTCGATCGTTGATCTAAAATTAGTGCCTAGGATTTTAAATCACAACCGTAAGATTTATGTAACAAATATATCACACATGTTCCAATTAATACAACATGTTGGGTCCAACACGTACCAAGCCTGAGTCCTAATTCACCTATACATTCCTTCCAACACGTCTGGCCAACTAATTGGTCGCGTACACATGAGTTGTATCGAAGCCTCAAGTGCTACGGCAGTTGGAGGAAAAAAAAACTGATCGTATTGTGGTGTTCAACTCATAGTAGAGAAATCGTATCAAGACACATCTCCGAAGGAACCCAGCTGCCTCCGTTTAAAAAAAAAACGGATTTGCTAATTCTCAGTCGCCTGAGAATTAGTTAAATCTCAGTCACGTGTTTAGCCGTTAGATCTATGTGCTAAGATTCGTGCGTTCTGTTTGTTTTTCCCGCTGCGTCGCTCGTTTTAGTTTGTCGAAGTTGCGGCCCGCGGGAGGGGCGCGGTGCGCGGCCCGTGTGCAAGATCCTCTGCCTCCTCTATTTTGGGCTTTTTTTGGGTTGCCCAGCGTGATGTTTCGTGGGCTTTTCATATTTTTTTTTTTGAATTTTGTGTCCGTTGTTAATTGTTTTGACCATTGTCCTTTTTCATTTCAATATCGAGGCACCTGGAGACCGGACAGCTGCAATTCGAAACAGTAGAACAGAGAGGCTCTTCAGGCTATAGGACTCGAAGACACAAGGCGATAAAAGTTGCGGCGACTAGGGCGGCGACGACCGGAAGGCGGTGACGAGGGCGGCGGCGACCGGGAGGCGGCGATGAGGGCGGCGGTGACCGGTGGGCGCGCGGAGCGTTACTGTTGTGTTATCCTCGTCGCCGCTGCTCCCATTTCTCTCCCACAGGAGATCCTTTCTAGGTAAATCCCTCCTCTGTCTCGTGCAGATCCCTTTCCGACGCAAACCATTCAGTGGATCCCGTTGTCGACGCCCACTGGTGGGTGTCGCGGATCGTTGATGTGCGCAATTTGTTGTTGTGATTGCTAATTTTCTCCTGAGATGGCTGTGTTCATGCACGGATCTAGGATTCTGTGGATTTCGTTATGCGTAACTAGGTCATGACGATGGAGAGGATGAGAGGGTCCTCTGAATTTGTTGATATAGCATATTTTCCCATTGTTGTTTTCTGATTTTGCTATAGCAGCTTGCTGACTCGAAGCAATTGGGTGGGGGAGGGAGGGGAAGGGAGCGGTCAAATTTTCCTGCTAATTATGTGTGTGTCCTATGTTTTTTGGGATGATTTTTGTTCCTGGCGACGGTGCACCATATCTATGGTATACGAGAGAGTTAATTTGTATAAACGAGCAGCCTGAGCCCCCTATTCATGTCCTTTGATGGTTTTTACCACTGCCTAAGCCCCCTGACAGGATTCATTCTTTGTTGTCCTCTGTTCATGTCCTTTGATGTTTTACCACAGCCTGAGCCCCCTGATATCTTTCTTTTCATCCCAATTTTATTAGTGAGATTGCAATTGTGAGTCGTTACATACATTACTGTTATTTTTTATGCCCATATACTCTCGACATGCTCTGAGATTATTGTATGGGCTATGGGCTAGTTTTCATATGATTGTTGTATTTGTATGATCCTTCACCAAATTTAAGCTGCACTGAAATTGGTTAATTTTGTTAGGCTGTAATTCAATGGAGATAGAAAGAAACAACTCTGGCAGTGATAATTGTGTTAGAGGTATTGGAGCACAAGGTAGTGATTATAATGAGAGATGTCAAGATGTTCATCATGCAGATGCCAGTGAGACTGAATTATCTCAAGGTGTATTTTATGAGGAGATTAAGAAATTGGTATGTTAGATTACTGCATACTAAAATACATTACGGTTACCTTTCTTTCACCTCATATTCCTGAGATACCTTCTACATTTTTTTACTTATTGATCTTTTTTGAATTTTTTTGTTTTGGTTTTGTTGCATGGGTCAGGTCGCGAAGAGTGTAAAGAGAAGAGAAAAACGTCAGACTATGCAAACAGAAAAGGAAGGTAATGATTGTGTTCTCTTATCCAGATAACATTTATAGGTGTCCTCTTATACTGTTGCTCCTTCCCGATTTTCATGTGTCTGAAATGTATGTGTTTTTTTTTCTTTAGAGGTCCAAAATCAATGGCCCTGTTGATGATGCTCTTCCTGTAGCATATAGCAGATGCAGTGTTCCGTATTTTTACGAAGTTATGAAAGCAGTGTTGAAGAGCATTCATTACACAGAGTTGGTTAAACAGATGGGTTTTGGAGATTTGCTGAAAATTGATGATTGTTACGTTCCTAGAGTGTTTGCCCAGTGGATAGCAGATCATACCTTCCCTGAAGCTGAGTCCATTTGTATCACTGACAAAACTATCCCATTGACCCCAGATTCAGTGAAGGACGTGCTCAATATCCCATCAGGCACTCTTCCCGTCGAATCTGATGAAGAGGCAGGAAAAATGGCTTTCCTAGCTTTGTTTGGAGTAACTGAAGTCCCTCCTATATCATTCTTTGGCAACAAGATTATTTCAGAGACCCTAGAAGATGGTGTGTTCTGTAGGTGTTTCATGATTGTATCCTTAGGGACATTTCTTTGCCCTAATTCCAACACAAAGCCCAGCACCAAGTGAAGGGTCGCAGCATAGAAAACAAAATTTTTCCTACGCAAACATGACGGAATAAACCCAACACGAGATCTGATCTAGGAGAGGTTGGTAGCAAGAAGGAGATCGAATCTCACCCTCGAAGAAAACCGTGAGCGTTTTGTCGAGGCAGGGGTTGGCTAGTCGATCCCCGCAACTAGACTCGTCTAGTTGCGAGGAGATGTATTATCCAAGCGTCGCACGGGCAACGCCTCCGACAGATCCACACATACGGCTCGATGAAGACTCCACGATCTTGATCCCGCAATAGTTGGTGGAGAGTCTCGCGAGATCAGCAGCACAACGACGGTGGTGTGGTGGATATGGTGGTGATCCAACAGGGCTTCGCCAAGCGGCTGTCGGAGGGAGAGGAGGAGGAGGCGGCGGCTAGGGTAGGGGGGCGGCGGCTTAGGGAGGGGCACTCAAGGGGTGCGGCAGCTCTCCCCAGCCCCCCTTTATATAGGCAGCCAGGGGGGCTGCGCCCCACCTCCCTCTAGGGCCGGCGGCTGGGTGGCTTGGCCCCCAAGCCAGCCGCCCTAGGGTTTGGGTTAGGCCGGCCCCTTCTTGGGCTTTGCCCTAGCCCGCATGGGCCCCTTGGGGCTTTGGTGCGGCTGGCCCAGCCAGCCACTACACCACCCCTTTGGCCCGTGTGGGCTCCATACTCCTATGGGCCCCACTTCTAGACTCCTCTAGAACCTTCTAGAATATTCCGGTACCCTACCGAAAAAATCCCGAACCTTTCGATGCCTCCGGAAACACTTTCCCTTATATGAATCTTATTCTCCGGACTACTCCGGAACTCCTCGTGATGTCCGGGATCCCATCCGAGACTCCGAATCAATATTCCTTCACACCATCATTTATCTCGAGCCCTAACTACATCGAACGTTAAGTGTGTGACTCTGCGGGTTCACGAATATGTCATATTAATAGCGGGACCGGGATGCCCATATTAATTCCTACATATCCGACGAAGTACTTTACTAGTCGAACCACAATGTCCGGGATTCAATCAATCCATATACGATTCCTTTTGTTTCACGATATATTACTTGTCCGAGATTCAATCCACCGATATCTCCATATCTGATTAATCTCGTTACCGACAAGTTCTCTTTACTCGTTCCCATAGAATAGGATCCGATATGACTAGCCACTTAGTCACATGCTTGCAAGCGTTTGGATGCTATGCTACCGAGAGGGCCCAGAGATATCTATCCAACTGTTGGACAAACAAATCCCAATCTTGATTCATGCAACCCAACAACCTATCATCGAGATACCTGAAAGCCACCTTTATAATCACCCAGTTACGAAGTGACGTTTGATGTCCACAAAGCACTCCTCCGATAAGCGGGAGTAACATAATCTCATGGTCTAAGGAAACTATATTTGACATCTATTAAACTGAGTCTTTTCCATCATATCATCTCCCATGATACAAACTTCGTTTATCAAGTGATTCATAAATCCATGGTTACAAAACGTCTAACCATCACTTTGATTAAACGAACTAGTCACAAGAGGAAAGACTAGGGACATATTCCACACATGTATTTGTTTCCGATTAATACAATTCTAGCATGGATAATAAACATTTATCATGAACGGGAAAATATGATAAACAATAATCTTTATTATTGCCTCTTGGGCATATCTCCAACAGTCTCCCACTTGCACTAGAGTCAATAATATAGTTTACATCTGTAGCAATCTAACACCCATGGCCTCCCGGTGCTGATCATGTTTTGCTCGTGGAAGAGGTTTAGTCAACGGGTCTGCCACATTCAGATCCGTGTGCACCTTGCAAATCTCAATGTCTCCATCTCGGACATTTTCACGCAAATTGTGAAAGCAGCGCTTAATATGTTTTGTGTTCTTGGGTGAAGTTGGTTCCTTGGCAAGAGCAATCGCACTTGTATTATCACAGTACAGTGCCAGTGGTCTTGACGCACTTTGAACCACACCCAGCTCGGAGAGGAACTCCTTCATCCAGACTGCTTCACTTGCTACCGACGAGGCTGCCACATATTCCGCTTCTGTTGAAGATTTCGCCACCACGCTATGTTTGGAACTCCTCCAACTCACAGCACCACCATTTAGAATAAACACGTATCCGGACTGAGACTTCGAATCATCCGGATCTGTATCCCAACTAGCATCAACGTAACCCCTAACGACAAGCTCTTGGTCACTTCCATATATGTGAAACATTTCCTTAGTTCTATTTAGATACTTAAGGATATTTTTGACAGCTGTCCAGTGTTCCACTCCTGGATCACTTTGGTACCTGCTAGTCAAACTTACAGCATGGCACACATTTGGTCTAGTACATAACATAGCATACATGATAGAGCCTATGGCTGAGGCATAGGGAACCTTGTTCATTGTCTCTCTATCTTCTGCCGTGACAGGACTCTGAGTCTTACTCAAAACCTTTCCTTGCAACATTGGTAAGAACCCCTTCTTCGAATTTTCCATTCTGAACTTCTTCAGAACCTTGTCAAGGTATGTACTTTGTGAAAGCCCTATTAGGCGCCTTGACCTATCTCTGTAGATCTTTATGACTAAAATGTACGCTGCTTCGCCAAGGTCTTTCATTGAAAAACTTTTATTCAAGTAAGACTTTACACTTTCTAGTAGTGCAACATCATTTCCAATCAATAATATGTCATCCACATATAGTATTAAAAATGCAACCGAACTCCCACTCACTTTCTTGTAAATGCAGGCCTCTCCATAAGTTTGGACAAATCCAAACCCTTTGATCACTTCATCAAACCGGAGATTCCAACTCCGTGATGCTTGCTTCAGTCCATAAATGGATCTCTGAAGTTTGCATACCTTGTTAGCATCCTTTGGATCAACAAAACCTTTGGGCTGCACCATGTACAACTCTTCCTTAATATGACCATTAAGGAATGCGGTCATCACATCCATTTGCCAAATTTCATAATCATAAAAAGCGGCAATTGTTAACATAATCTGAACAGATTTCAGCATCGCTACAGGTGACAATGTCTCATCGTAGCCAACTCCTTGAATTTGTCGGAAACCCTTTGCAACAAGTCGTGCTTTATACACGGTGACGTTTCCGTCAGCGTCTGTCTTTCTTTTGAATATCCATTTGTTCTCAACGGCCTTTCGGTCGTTCGGTAAGTCCACCAAAGTCCATACTTGGTTTTCATACATGGATTCCATTTCGGATTTCATGGCTCCTAGCCATTTATCGGAGTCCGGGCTCATCATTGCTTCCTCATAACTCGCAGGTTCATCATTGTCTAACAACATGACACTCATGACGGGGTCGTACCGATCAGGGGCGGCACGTTCCCTCGTTGACCTGCGAGGTCCAGTAGCAGCTATGACTGAAGCACCATGATCACCATCATTTGCTTCTTCTTCAGGTGGCGACGGCTGCTCTGGAACATCTTCCAGTTCTGCGCTACTCGGCATCTCAAGAACAGGTTCGATAACCTCGTCAAGCTCTACTTTCCTCCCACTCACTTCTTTCGAGAGAAACTCCTTCTCTAGAAAGGAACCATTCTTGGCAACAAAAATCTTGCCCTCGGTTCTGTGGTAGAAGGTATACCCAATAGTTTCCTTTGGGTATCCTATGAAGACGCATTTCTCCGACTTGGGTTCGAGCTTATCAGGTTGAAGTCTTTTCACATAAGCGTCGCAACCCCAAATTTTAAGAAACGATAACTTTGGCTTCTTGCCAAACCATAACTCATATGGAGTCGTCTCAAAGGATTTTGATGGTGCCCTATTTAAAGTGAATGCGGCTGTCTCTAATGGATAGCTCCAAAATGACAGTGGCAGATCAGTAAGAGACATCATAGATCGCACCATATCCAATAGAGTTCGATTACGACGTTCAGACACACCATTACGCTGTGGTGTTCCAGGTGGCGTTAGTTGTGAAACAATTCCACACGTCTTTAAATGCATGCCAAATTCGTAACTCAAATATTCGCCTCCACGATCCGATCGAAGAAACTTTATTTTCTTGTTACGATGATTCTCAACTTCACTCTGAAATTCTTTGAACTTTTCGAACGTTTCAGACTTGTGTTTCATTAAGTAAATATACCCATATGTACTTAAATCATCAGTGAACACTGGTAGGAAAAGGCTTATAGGTGGATTACTTAGCCATGGCGCACCACCATTTTGGTGCGCCACGAGTATATAGCCGTGGCGCACCAGATATAGATGCGCCACGCATAGGCCATTACCCGTGGCGCACCAAAATAGTGGTGCGCCACGGCTAAGTGCATGCTGGGTCGACGGAGGGGCACCCTCCTTAGTCGTGGCACACCCAAGACTTGTGCGCCACGGGTAAGGGTATAACCATGACGCACATTATTTCAATGCGCCACCAATATAATGGCCCCGGAGCCAAATTTTGACCCAACATAGCCGTGGCACATCACAATTTTGGTACGCCACAGGTAAGTGTCTTAGCCGTGGCGCATCACAATTTTGGTGCGCCACGGGTAAGTTTCCTGCTTTGTGCTCCCATGCACCCCCCCCCCCCCGGTGATCGCCTTTTCAGTTTTGGAAAAGCTAAAAGAAAATGTTAAAAAATTCAAAAAATAAAATCCTTTGAGATGTGGTTATGTTACGTAACCTAGGTGTTAGGAAAATTTTGAAACATGAATTTCGACATATTTTGCAAAAAATCATTATGAAAGAGTAAAACGGCGATAACTTTTGCATACAAACTCGGATTTCGACGTTTAATACCTTAAAAAAAACTAGACGAAAAGTTACATTCAAATCAAATGGCCTACGGCCTTTGAGCTGTTTTTGGTCTACAGAATCCCCAAATTCGAAAGGGAACACATAGATTTTTGACGTTTAAGATTTCTGGGCAAAAAAATAATAAAGGGCCTCTCTGACCCGTGGCGCGTGTGAAGGTTTGTGCGCCACGGGTAGTAGCAATACTCGTGGCGCATCAGTACGAGGTGCACCACGGGTAACCTGAGATGCAACACTAGGATCCGACGACATCTATCTCATCCGACGGCTCACAGCGACCCAAACTAGCACACGATCCGTGTGCTCTTTTATTCTTGTTCCTGATTGGCTGAGAGGATAGGGGCATGGATTGGCACTCTTCTTACCTCCCCATCTCTATCTCCTCCTCTCCTCCTCCTCCTCTCCTCTCAATATCCTCCTCCTCCTGTTCTCCTCCTCTCTATCTCCTGCTCCTCCCCGAGCTCCTTCTCGAGCTCCCGCGACGTCTCCTCCCGCCGGTGCGTCCTCAACGTCTCCTCCCGCCACCGCCGTGTCCTGAACCTCTCCTTCCGCCGCCGCTGCGTCCCCGACATCTCCTACCGCTGCCGCCGCGTCCCCGACGTTTTCTCCCGCCGCCGCGTCCCTGACGTTTTCTCCCGCCTCCGCCGCGTTTGCTTCCACCACCGCCGCGTGCTCCTCCCTCTGTGAGACTAAGCTCCTCCACTGGTGACGAAGACAATGTCCCCGAGCGTCCCCGAGGCCCCCGTCCTCGAGTATGAGCTCCTCTGCCGTCTGCCGCCTCACTCCGCCGGCCACGAGGCCGGTATTTTTTTTAAATAAAAAAATACATAGCCGTGGCGCACCTTTTTTGGGTGCGCCACGGCTAAGTGTATATAGCGTGGCGCATCAAAAAAAGGTGCGCCACGGCTATATACACTTATCCGTGGCGCATTAGAAAAAGGTGCGCCACGGCTATATACACTTAGCCGTGGCGCATCAGAAAAAGGTGCGCCACGGCTATGTGTATAGCCGTGGCGCACCAAACCCGTCCGCCACGGGTAACCACTTAGCCGTGGCGTGGCAATCCGTGGCGCAGGGCCCTGCGCCACGGGTAACCAATTTTGGTGCACCACGGGTAAGGTTTTCTGCACTAGTGGAAGGTCAAGAAGTAACGATATCCACCGCGTGCTGCAACACTCATTGGTCCACATACATCCGTATGTATGATTTCCAACAACTCGTTGCTCTCTCCATCGTGCCGGAGAAGGGTGTTCGAGTCATCTTGCCCATGAGGCATGGTTCGCAAGTTTCAAATGATTCAAAATCAAGTGAATCCAAAAGTCCATCAGAATGGAGTTTCTTCATGCGTTTTACACCAATGTGACCCAAACGGCAGTGCCACAAATATGTGGTATTATCATCATTCAGTTTGCATCTTTTGGCATCAATGTTATGAACATGTGTATCACTACTATCGAGATTCAATAGAAATAAACCATTCCTCTCAGGTGCATGACCATAAAAGATATTATCCATATAAATCAAAGCACCAAATTTTTCAGATTTAAATGAATAACCGTCTCGCAATAAATAAGATCCAGATACAATGTTCATGCTTAACGCAGGCACCAAATAACAATTATTAAGATTTAAAACTAATCCCGAAGGTAGACGTAGAGGGAGTGTGCCGACAGCAATGACTTCAACTTTTGATCCATTTCCAACGCGCATCGTCACCTCATCCCTCGCCAAGCGTCGTCTATTCTGCAGCTCCTGTTTCGAGTTACATATATTAGCAACCGAACCAGTATCAAATACCCAGGTGCTACTACGAGCACTTGTCAAATACACATCAATAACATGTATATCACATATACCTTGTTTGACGGTGCCAGCCTTCTTGTCTGCCAGATACTTGGGGCAGTTCCGCTTCTAGTGTCCAGTTCCCTTGCAGTAGAAGCACTCAGTATCAGACTTAGGGCCCTTCCTTGACTTCCTCGCAGGCGCGGCAGCTTGCTTGCCGCCCTTCTTGAAGTTGTCTCCCCTGCCCTTTTTCTTGAAACTGGTGGTCTTATTGACCATCAACACTTGATGCTCCTTCTTGATTTCCACTTCCGCGGTTTTCAACATCGCGAAGAGCTCAGGAAGAGTTTTCTCCAACCCTTGCATATTACAGTTCATCACGAAGCCTTTGTAGCTAGGTGGAAGTGACTGGAGAACACGGTCGATCCCCAACTCATTGGGAATCACAACACCCAGCTGCGCCAGACGATCACCGTACCCAGACATTTTGAGCACGTGTTCACTAACGGAGCTGTTCTCCTCCATCATACAGCTAAAGAACTTGGAGGAGGCCTCATACCTCTCCACCTTGGCTTGAGTCTGAAACATAGCTTTCAGATCAACAATCATCTGATGAACGCCATGGTGTTCAAAACGCTTTTGAAGCTTTGGTCCTAAGCCATACAACAGACCGCACTTAACTATCTCGTGGTCCTCAGAGCGGGCTGCCCAGACGTTCCTAACATCTTCAGCCGCTCCCTCTGCTGGAGCCTCACCTAGCGGTGCATCTAGGACATACAGTTTCTTGGCAGCAGTGAGGATAATCTTCAGATTCATAAACCAATCTGAGAAATTGCTTCCATCGTCTTTCAGCTTGTCTTTCTCTAGGAACGCGTTAAAATTCATGGTGGTGTTGGGATGGGCCATGGATCTACAACATATTTGCAAGGTGTTTAGACTATGTTCATGATAGTTTGTTCGAAATAATCTAATTACAAAACGAACTCCCACTAAACTCAACATCTCTCTGGTTGTTTAGTGACACACGATCCAAATCCACTACACCACGACCGATCATCACGTGAGGTGGTGCAGCTTCAAAGGTGAACATCACCATGTTGATCATATCATCCATATGACTCGTGCTTAGCCTTTCGGCTCTTGTGTTCCGAGGCCATGTCTGTACATGCTAGGCTCGTCAAGGAAACCGTAGTATTTCCGCATGTGTAAACTGGCTTACACCCGTTGTATGTGAACGTAGAGTCTGTCACACCCGATCATCACGTGGTGCTTCAAAACGACGAACTTTTGCAACGGTGCATACTAGGGGAGAACACAACTTGATATTAACAGGAGAGATCACCTTATCATGCTACCGTCGAGATCGTATCTAAGCAAAACCATAAGGTGCATAAAAGGATTAACATCACATGCAATTCATAATTTTGTGACATGTTATAGCCTTTTCTTGTGCCTTTGATCTCCATCTCCAAAGCACCGGCATGATCTCCATCATCACCAGCTCATGGCGCCACCACCATGATTGCCTCCACCAACTATTGCTGTTGGAGATATGCCCAAGAGGCAATAATAAAGGTTATTGATAATCATATTTCCCGTTCATGATAAATGTTTATATCCATGCTAGAATTGTATTAAGCGGAAACAAATACATGTGTGTGGAATATAAACGGTAAATTGTCCCTGGTCTTTCCTCTTATGACTAGTTCGTTTGATTAAGCGATGGTTAGATGTTTCCTAACCATAGATTGGTGAATCACTTAATAAACGAAGTTTGTATCATGGGTGATGATATAATGGACAAGACTCAAATTAAATAGATGTCAAATATAGTTTCCTTAGACCATGAGATTATGTCACTCCTGCTTATCGGAGGAGTGCTTTGTGGACATCAAACGTCACTTCGTAACTGGGTGATTATAAAGGTGGCTTTCAGGTTCTCCGATGATAGGTTGTTGGGTGGCATGTTTCAAGACTGGGATTTGTTCGTCCAACAGTTGGATAGATATCTCTGGGCCCTCTCGGTAGTATAGCATCCAAACGCTTGCAAGCATATGACTAAGTGGTTAGTCATAAGGGATCCTATTCTATGGGAACGAGTAAAGAGAACTTGTCAGTAACGAGATTAATCAGATATGGAGATATCAGTGGATTAAATTAGGGGTGGGCATAAAAACCGAAGACCGAAAACCGAAACCGAAAAGACCGAGACCGAAACCGAAATGACCGAGACCGAAAAGACCGTTAGAAATTTGGGTAGAAAATTAGAAAAGACCGAAATTAAATAAAAAATTTGGGTATCACTTATACATAACCCGAATAGACCGAAAGACCGATATTATTTTATTTTGAGTGAATTACGTACGGAAGCAGCCGAATTTGTGTGCCAGCCCAGCTTATGTGTACATCTAGTCTATGGGCCAAACTACTAAACCAAGCATACCATCTAGTCTCTAGGCTCAACAACTGGGTATCCCAGCCCAGCGTACTGTAGATTCTCTCGTGCATGAGAGACCAGTCGATTGTTTTCCACTTTCCCAGTCCCGGGCACCGATTCCCCTTCTTGCACCCTATATTTTGGTCTATTTGGTCATGACCGAAAACCGGACCGAATAGACCGAAGACCGAAGAACACAAAACCGAAAAGACCGAATTTATTACGGGTATCATTTCTGGATGACCGAAATTGTTAAAAACCGAAAAGACCGAACCGAACTAACCGAAAAGACCGAACGCCCACCCCTAGATTAAATCTCGGACAAGTAATATATCGTGAAACAAAAGGAATCGTATATGGATTAATTGAATCCCGGACATTGTGGTTCGACTGGTAAAGTACTTCGTTGAATATGTAGGAATTAATATGGGCATCCCGGTCCCGCTATTAATATGACATATTCGCGAACCCGCAGAGTCACACACTTAACGTTCGATGTAGTTAGGGTTCGAGATAAATGATGGTGAGAAAGAATATTGATTCGGAGTCCCGGATAGGATCCCGGACGTCACGAGGAGTTCCGGAGTGGTCCGGAGAATAAGATTCATATAAGGAAAGTGGTTTCCGGAGGTTTGAAATGGTTCGGGAATTTATCGGTAAAGTACCGGAAAGTTCTAGAAGGTTCTAGAGGGATCTAGAAGTGGGGCCCATAGGAGTATGGGGCCCACATGGTATTAAGGGGTGGTGGGCTAGCCTAATGGGCCAGCCGCACCATGCCCTCAAGGGCCCATGCGGGCCAAGCTTCTAGAAGAGGGGGGGGGGCGGCCAAAACCCTAGGGCTTGCTTGGGGGGCAAGTTCCCCCCCTAGCCGCCGGCCCTAGGAGGGGTGGGGCGCAGCCCCCTTGGCCGCCTATATAAGGAGGGGCTGAGGGGAGGCTGCCGCACCCTTTGCTCCCCCAAGGTGCCTAGCCGCCGCCCCCTCCAAACCCTAGCCGCACCCCTCCTCCTCCTCTCTCCCCGACACCGCTTGGCGAAGCCCTGTCGGATCTCCACCATACACACCACGCCACCGTCGTCGTGCTGTTGATCTCGAGCCTCTCCACCACCTCTTGCGGGATCAAGAACGTGGAGTCTTCATCGAGCTGTACGTGTGGATCTCTCGGAGGCGTTGCTCGTGCGGCGCTTGGATAATACATCTCCTCGCGACTAGACGAGTCTAGTTGCAGGGATCGACTAGCCAACCCCTGCCTCGACAAAACACTCACGGTTTTCTTCGAGGGTGAGATTCGATCTCCTTCTTGCTACCAACCTCTCGTAGATCGGATCTAGATGTTGGGTTTATTCCGCTATCTTTGCGTAGGAATTTTTTTTTGTTTCCTATGCTGCGACCCTTCAGTGGTATCAGAGACTAGATCTATTCGTAGATGTTGGTGCGATTAGACACAAGTGTTGTGGGCGTTGATAATTTGTGTTGCTACCTTCTAGCGTGCACTTTGCATCTTTGCGGTACTGTGAGATTGAAGCGGCCCGGACCAACCTTACTCGTCCACGCACGAGAGACTGGTTCCACGACTGACATGCAACTTGTTTTGCATAAGTGACTGGCGGGTGTCTGTTTCTATTGCTTTAGTGAAGGTGCAATTTTCAATGGAAGGCCTTTCAAAAGGATGAGTAAATAAGCAACTATTTTATCACCATTGTGGCTTTGCGTATATTAGAACGGTTCTATCTAATGACCCATTAGAAGCCACGTAAAAATTGCATAAACAAAGTAGAGGACGTCAAACTTGTTTTTGCAAGGTTTGTGATGTGGTATAGCCCAAGTAGATTATGTGTTGTATGCAATGATCATGTTTTGTAATTGTCACGACTTGCAAGTCGATGAGTACGGCAACCGGCAGGAGCCTTATGGTTGTCTCATATTTATTGTATGACCTGTGTGTCATGAGTACGGCAACCGGCAGGAGCCTTATGGTTGTCTCATATTTATTGTATGACCTGCGTGTCACTTTAAAACGCCATGTAATTGCTTTACTTTATTGCTAAGGTAGCCATAGTAGTTGTTGCAATAGTTGGTGGAGGCAATCATGGTGATGACGCCACGAGCTGGTGATGATGGAGATCATGCCGGTGTCTTGGAGATGGAGATCAAAGGCACAAGAAAAGGCTATACCATGTCACAAATTTTGAATTGCATGTGATGTTAATCCTTTTATGCACCTTATGGTTTATGCTTAGATACGATCTCGACGGTAGCATGATAAGGTGATCTCTCACGTTAATATCAAGAAGTGTTCTCCCCTAGTATATGCCGTTGCCAAAGTTCGTCGTTTTGAAGCACCACGTGATGATCGGGTGTGATAGATTATACGTTCACATACAACGGGTGCAAGCCAGTTTGCACATGCAGAAATACTACGGTTTCCTTGACGAGCCTAGCATGTACAGACATGGCCTCGGAACACAAGAGCCGAAAGGCTAAACACGAGTCATATGAATGATATGATCAACATGGAGATGTTCACCTTTTGAAGCTGCACCACTTCACGTGATGATCGGTTGTGGTGTAGTGGATTTTGGATCGTGTATCACTAAACAACCAGAGAGATGTTGAGTTTAGTGGGAGTTCATTTTATAATTAGATTATTTCTCGAACAATCTATCATGAACATAGTCTAAACACCTTGCAAATAATGTTGTAGATCAATGGCCCTTCCCAACATCACCATGAATTTTAACGCGTTCCTAGAGAAAGACAAGCTGAAAGACGATAGAAGCAATTTCTCAGATTGGTTTATGAATCTGAAGATTATCCTCAAGCTGCCAAGAAACTGTATGTCCTAGATGCACCGCTAGGTGAGGCTCCAGCAGAGGGAGCGGCTGAAGACGTTAGGAACGTCTGGGCAGCCCGCTCTGAGGACCACGAGATAGTTAAGTGTGGTCTGTTGTACGGCTTAGGACCTAAGCTTCAAAAGCGTTTTGAGCACCATGGCGTTCATCAGATGATAGTTGATCTGAAGGCTATGTTTCAGACTCAAGCCAAGGTGGAGAGGTATGAAGCCTCTTCTAAGTTCTTTAGCTGTATGATGGAATAGAACAGCTCCGTCAGTGAACACGTGCTCAAGATTTCTGGGTACGGTGATCGCTTGGCGCAGCTGGGTGTTGTGATTCCCAATGAGTTGGGGATTGACCGTGTTCTCCAGTCACTTCCACCTAGCTACAAAAGCTTTGTGATGAACTATAACATGCAAGGAATGGAGAAAACTCTTCCTGAGCTCTTCGCGATGTTAAAAACCGCGGAAGTGGAAATCAAGAAGGAGCATCAAGTGTTGATGGTCAACAAGTGATGGGGTCGCAGCATAGAAAACAAAAATTTTCCTACGCAGCAAGCGGAATAAACCCCAAGGATCTAGATCTACTAGATGGAGGTAGCGAAGATGAGATCCAATCTCTTACCCTTGAAGATCAACAAACGCGTTTTGTCGGTGCAGGGGTTGGCTAGTCGATCCCCGCAACTAGACTCATCTAGTCGCGAGGAGATGTATTTCCTCGAAGTCCAATCCGACGAAGTGCCACAAGGGGTAGCACCTCCGCGGTATCCACACGTACGGCTCGATGTAGATCTCCGCCTTCTTGATCCCGCAAGCAAGGTGGAGATGGCTAGATGGATCTCGGCACCACGACGGTTGTGGTGGCATTGACGATGTTGATCTCCATGAGCATGGCTACGCCTAGCCAAGCACGAGGAGGGAGAGGACCATGGCGCAGCAACCCTAGCAAGGAGAGGTGGTGCGGCAAGGTGGAGATGGAGGAGCATGGCGCGGCAGCCCTTCGGGGAAAGGTGGCGCGGCAAGGGGGAGAGGTGCGGCCAAGGGAGGGGGGGTGGCGGCTAGGGCAGGAGGGAGCAGCTCTGATACAGCCAGCCCTGCCCTAGCACCCCCTTATATAGGCGGCAAGGGGAGGGGTGCGGCTGGCCCTTGGACTTGGCCCCCAAGTTAGGGTTTGGGGCGCCCCCTCCCTCTTGGGCCCCTTGGCCGACTTGGCCCATATGGGCCTATGGGTGGTGCGGCCAGCCCAAGGGCTGCTGCACCCCCTTTGGTCCATGTGGGCCCCACACATTAGGTGGGCCCCACTTCTAGACTCCTCTAGAATCTTCTAGAACCTTCTAGAATCTTCCGGAACCCTTCCAGAAAATCCCGGAACTTTTCCGATACCTCCGGAAACCACTTTCCTTATATGAATCTTATTCTCCGGACCACTCCGGAACTCCTCGTGACGTCCGGGATCCTATCCGAGACTCCGAATCACCATTCGATCATTCCATCAATTATCTCATCGCTAACCCTAGCTACATCGGAGCGTTAAGTGTGTGACCCTACGGGTTCGAGAACATGCAGACATGATCAAATCAATAATCAATAGCGGGACCGGGATGCCCATATTGACTCCTACATATTCAACGAAGTTCTTTATCGATTGAACCACGATGCCAGAGATTCTTAATCTCATATACGATTCCCTTTGTCTCACCGATATTTAATTTGCCCGAGATTTGATCGTCGATATCTCCATATCTAGTTCTATCTCGTTACCTGACAAATTCTCTTTACTCGTCCATAATATAGGATCTCCGTGATTAACACTTAATCACATGGTTGCAACCTTTCTTGATGCTATATTACCGAGAGGGCCCAGAGATATCTACTCCATCACATGGAGGGACAAATCCCACTCTTGATTCATGTCACCCAACAACCTACCATCGGAGATACCTGAAAGCCACCTTTATAATCACCCAGTTACGAAGTGACGTTTGATGTCCACAAAGTATTCCTCCGGTAAACGGGAGTGACATAACCTCATGGTCTAAGGAAACTATACTTGGCATACTAAAAGTGTTGGCAATGAAACTTGTGTGACACGATCAATTGCAACTCTTTATTATCGGGTCTTGTCCATCACATCATTACTCCTAATGATATGACTCCGTTATCAAGTGACTGTAACAAGTCCATGGTTAGGAAACTCTAACCATCTCTTGACTAACGAACTAGTCCGGTAGAGGCTTACTAGGGACACCTGTTTGTTTATATTCCACACATGTATTATGTTTCCGGTTAATACAATTATAGCATGGATAATAAACTATTATCATAAACATGAATATGCTAATAAACCATTTTATTATCGCCTCTAGGGCATATTCCCAACAGTCTCCCACTTGCACTAGAGTCAATAATCTAGTTTACATTTTCTCGATCCAACACTCATGGTGTCTAACACTCATGGAGTCTCAGTGCTGATCATGTTTGCTCGTGGAAGAGGTTCTGTCCGTATTCTGTACTATACAGTTCTTTATGTTCTTTGCAAAACGTCAATGTCACCTAATTTGACATTACTTTATCATCTCATGATAAACCTATTATCATCACATGATAATTCACATCATCACATGATGAATATAATACATTTGGTTAGAGAGTGAGATTTTCGTTTCCCTTTTATGCCTACATGACGTATGATCAGTCAAGAGGACTTTCTCATAGCATGTGCACCCGGAACTCACTCAGTCTTGAAACAAAATTTCTCAAACCTTAATATTATATCTTTTAATCCTTGAATTAATCATATACTCCTATATGTTGTAGACTCACAAATCGACAGTGTTATCATGTCACTTCGATATTTTCGATCATGCTTTCGCTGCGCTTCTGCTATTATGAGATCCCCAATCTAGTTTGGTTTTATGACTTCAACCAAGTCTACCAATCTCTAGATCTCAACTCCATGAAAAATGACTCCTCATTTAACATGTTCTTCTAACCAAGAACTTGGGTCACATATCGTCAAATACAAACACATGGTTCTTATATGTTTTAGACCTATGAACAATTCATAGCGAATTCTAACATATCCTCCAACCATCATTTTTGTACTGAGTTATCAACTCAATGTTTCACCTATTTTTCACAAGCAGATGAACCTTTCTTCTCTTGTTTTATTTTGAACTCCTTCAAAATCTTACTTAGGTTAAACATCATGACATAATGCTTTATCAAACATATCTATCCTCCATAGATACATCCATCTCCATGGATATTTGACGTTTCAAACTAACTTCATAAGTTATACGTTGGTTCCTGACTTATTTACAACATTTATGAAATCTCCATTTCACACAAACAAGATGTTGTAAACTCCCACTCAAATATACACCATACACATATTAAATTGTGAAACCACTTTGGCTCCCACTCAGAAATATGTTATCTCCATATTTGACCATGAATTAACTAGCTCCCACTCAAACATATGTCACCACATATTTTGATCTTTGGAAAATAGTTTCTGCTCTAACTTAATATATGTCACCACATATGTTAATTAGATCACACTCGTGTAATTTCTCGATATTTTGGACACCTCCAAAATTCTTAATTAACTATTAATATCGAGAACTCTTTATACGAAACGCTAGTACTTTACTAGCTTTAAGTTTTATTTATTCCCTGCAAAACCCCTTTTGAGGAATAAATATGTGAAACATCACTTTCACAAAATCAAGCAACAATTACTTTGTGATTTAAACTTAACATAGGATGACTCTTAGTCATTTTCGTATTTAAAGTTTCTATTTCTTCTTTGTAGTTTCGTAGGTATGTCTTGTTTCTCAAACATGACAAGTAAATCATGAATATTATTTTGTAACCTGACAAAACTTTAATATTCTTGAATCCTACTTTTCTTTAGACAAGCTAAACCGAAATTCAATGATCACCATCATCAATTCCTTTATGTGTCAAGTTTTAACCAACATAGCACTTTACATATGTGCCACTTGATACATAAACAAGCAAGGTTTTAGCTTTTCCATTCCATCAATTCTTTTATCAATGAAACCTTTTCACGATAAACCACTAAAATACTTAGCACAACCAACAAATTGGTTTGCCCTTTTTAGTCTCATATTGTGGAATCACATTCATAGTCACATATGAATATACTACAAACTTTATTTGCAATAGTTTCTAATTATCTCATAATTAATGAAACCACTGTTTCACATAACTCATATGCGAAATGCAAATCATTAAATAGACCCTTATTTAAAACAGAGTGTTTATCAAATAAATCTAAATGCTATTATTAAACCCCCCGAAATAAAACCCTTCTTTGAGACCACACAATATCAAATAGTGTGTGATTACAATATCTTAGGACATATCAAACTCCTTTGAAATATTCTAAACATTGTAATTTGTGATAACACTTCTCACAAGTCCGCATACTAACATATAACTCAAATATTTTGTCTCTTTTGATCAAATCATAAAGACTCAATTTTCTTGTTAACTTAATATCCTAAACTCCAGAATTTATTTGATCTCATCAAATATCATAACTCGAATAAATACATCACTTATGATGGAGCGCACAAAATAATGACATCCAACATTTGCTGAAAATACAACCAACACTTGTGTTTATTTTCGGCAATTCATGGCACTCTTCCAAAGGGTGACATTTTAGTCATACTCCTTACAATAAGGCGCATTGATAAAACATCAAAATGTTTATTCAATATTCAGCACGACTAAAACAATTGTCATTATTAAGTTTTGGATATTTTAGTATGTCTCTTATTTTATAAATGTTCAACCAATTTATCATCTAGATCATAATAAGAATAATACACTTATAATCGAAACTTGTGATTTCCAAAAAAAGATCACTCATGAAAATAGAACAACCATTGTCTTTAACATGAATAACCGTCTCACATAAGCAAGACACACTAATTAAAATCACACTTAATTCGATTACAAAACTTATTCAAATCCTCTAATCCAAATGATAAATGTAGAGACAGATCGTTGCCTGCATCAACTCCTTGATTGCCACCATTCCGCAACGTCTTCCCATATCCCTTATGCAAATCTCAAGCAGCAGGTTCTGTTTTCATAAAACATAATGAGTATCAAATACTTATCGAAACCGCCACAATTGCAATTTGGACTTAAACACTTATAACTTGTATATCAATATATACTTTCTGCCTTGTCAACTTCTCTTGCTATGGGTTCCACTTTGACATGACGCAGTCGAGACACAAACTCACAGAAAGTGATCAAATCCCTTCCCATGACCTAGTCTCCGACACAATTCTTGAAGCTGGGGAGAAGCTAGCGTATCACCCCATCTATCGCGAAACCGTCATTCATCTCATGGTTCCAAACAAGCACTAGACGATGATGTATCTCATGCATTATCCTCAGGTGTTGTTCCAAGCAAGTGTTCTCTTCCATCTTGAGTGAAAGAAAAACCGTTCAGACATTCGAACCTTACAATTCTAACTTGTGCTGAAAAACTATTTTCAGCTCATCAACAATCTCCATTGCAATCAAGTTCTTGAATTGTCTACTTAGGTCAGAATTCATGAAGGTGCACATCATCCACTTGACTTTCAAGTAGGTGGTTCAAAACCACTCCATGTACTCCTCATCGCTTGCAGAAAAGTTTTTTGGGTTTATCTCCTATTGGTTCTTCTAGCACGTAGAGCTCATCATTGGTGTGTAAGACTTCTTTCAGGACGCAGGTACTACTCAACAAATTTGACCTATCGAGACGTAGTTTTTCAGCAACGAACAGACTACCGTAGTCGACCATGATCTACAAGGATTTTTGCAAAGACATCTGGACTTTTGTTTATGATAATTTTAGTTCATCTTAATGAACTCCCACTAAACTCAACATCTCTCTGGTTGTTTAGTGACACACGATCCAAATCCACTACACCACAACCGATCATCACGTGAGATGATGTAGCTTCAAAGGTGAACATCACCATGTTGATCATATCATCCATATGACTCGTGTTTAGCCTTTCGGCTCTTGTGTTCCGAGGCCATGTCTATACATGCTAGGCTCGTCAAGGAAACCGTAGTATTTTCGCGTGTGTAAATCTGGCTTACACCCGTTGTATGTGAACGTTGAATCTATCACACCCGATCATCACGTGGTGTCTCAAAACGACGAACTTTCGCAACGGTGCATACTAGGGGAGAACACATCTTGATATTAACGTGAGAGATCACCTTATCATGCTACCGTCACGATCACATCTAAGCATAACAATAAGGTGCATAAAAGGATTAACATCACATGCAATTCATAATTGTGATATGATATGGCCTTTCTTCTTATGCTTTTGATTTCCATCTCCAAAGCACCGGCATGATCTCCATCTCCGGCATGATCTCCATCATCGTGGCGCCATCACCATGGTTGTCCACCAACTATTGCGACTACAACTAATGCTACTCTTAGCAATAAAGTAAAGCAATTACATGGTGATTCAATGACACGCAGGTCACATAAAATAAAAGACAACCATATGGCTCCTGCCGGTTGCCGTACTCATCGACATGCAAGTCGTGAAAGATTACAAACATGATCATTGCATACATTATCACAAATCACATATTGGCCATACCACATCACATGACCCCCTCTGCAAAAACAAGTTAGACGTCCTCTACTTTGTTTATGCAATTTTTACGTGGCTTGGGTCAACGAGATAGAACCGTTCTAATCTACGCAAAACCACAACGGTGATATAGTAGTTGCTTATTTACTCATCCTTTTGAAAGGCCTTCCATTGAAAATTGCATCTTCACTAAAGCAAGAGAAACAGACACCCGCCAGCCACTTATGCAAAACAAGTTGCATGTCAATCGTGGAACCGGTCTCTCGTGCGTGGACGAGTAAGGTTGGTCCGGGCCGCTTCATCTCACAATACCGCAAAGACGCAAAGTGCACGCGAGAAGGTAGCAACATAAAATATCAACGCCCACAACTCCTTGTGTTCTAATCGCACCAACATCTACGAATAGATCTAGGCTCTGATACCACTGATGGGGTCGCAGCATAGAAAACAAAAATTTTCCTACGCAGCAAGCGGAATAAACCCCAAGGATCTAGATCTACTAGATGGAGGTAGCGAAGATGAGATCCAATCTCTTACCCTTGAAGATCAACAAACGCGTTTTGTCGGTGCAGGGGTTGGCTAGTCGATCCCTGCAACTAGACTCATCTAGTCGCGAGGAGATGTATTTCCTCGAAGTCCAATCCGACGAAGTGCCACAAGGGGTAGCACCTCCGCGGTATCCACACGTACGGCTCGATGTAGATCTCCGCCTTCTTGATCCCGCAAGCAAGGTGGAGATGGCTAGATGGATCTCGGCACCACGACGGTTGTGGTGGCGTTGACGATGTTGATCTCCACGAGCATGGCTACGCCTAGCCAAGCACGAGGAGGGAGAGGACCATGGCGCAGCAACCCTAGCAAGGAGAGGTGGTGCGGCAAGGTGGAGATGGAGGAGCATGGCGCGGCAGCCCTTCGGGGAAAGGTGGCGCGGCAAGGGGGAGAGGTGCGGCCAAGGGAGGGGGGGGTGGCGGCTAGGGCAGGAGGGAGCAGCTCTGATACAGCCAGCCCTGCCCTAGCACCCCCTTATATAGGCGGCAAGGGGAGGGGTGCGGCTGGCCGTTGGACTTGGCCCCCAAGTTAGGGTTTGGGGCGCCCCCCTCCCTCTTGGGCCCCTTGGCCGACTTGGCCCATATGGGCCTATGGGTGGTGCGGCCAGCCCAAGGGCTGCTGCACCCCCTTTGGTCCATGTGGGCCCCACACATTAGGTGGGCCCCACTTCTAGACTCCTCTAGAAGCTTCTAGAACCTTCTAGAATCTTCCAGAACCCTTCCAGAAAATCCCGGAACTTTTCCGATACCTCCGGAAACCACTTTCCTTATATGAATCTTATTCTCCGGACCACTCCGGAACTCCTCGTGACGTCCGGGATCCTATCCGAGACTCCGAATCACCATTCGATCATTCCATCAATTATGTCATCGCTAACCCTAGCTACATCGGAGCGTTAAGTGTGTGACCCTACGGGTTCGAGAACATGCAGACATGATCAAATCAATAATCAATAGCGGGACCAGGATGCCCATATTGACTCCTACATATTCAACGAAGTTCTTTATCGATTGAACCACGATGCCAGAGATTCTTAATCTCATATACGATTCCCTTTGTCTCACCGATATTTAATTTGCCCGAGATTTGATCGTCGATATCTCCATATCTAGTTCTATCTCGTTACCTGGCAAATTCTCTTTACTCGTCCATAATATAGGATCTCCGTGATTAACACTTAATCACATGGTTGCAACCTTTCTTGATGCTATATTACCGAGAGGGCCCAGAGATATCTACTCCATCACATGGAGGGACAAATCCCACTCTTGATTCATGTCACCCAACAACCTACCATCGGAGATACCTGAAAGCCACCTTTATAATCACCCAGTTACGAAGTGACGTTTGATGTCCACAAAGTATTCCTCCGGTAAACGGGAGTGACATAACCTCATGGTCTAAGGAAACTATACTTGGCATACTAAAAGTGTTGGCAATGAAACTTGTGTGACACGATCAATTGCAACTCTTTATTATCGGGTCTTGTCCATCACATCATTACTCCTAATGATATGACTCCGTTATCAAGTGACTGTAACAAGTCCATGGTTAGGAAACTCTAACCATCTCTTGACTAACGAACTAGTCCAGTAGAGGCTTACTAGGGACACCTGTTTGTTTATATTCCACACATGTATTATGTTTCCGGTTAATACAATTATAGCATGGATAATAAACTATTATCATAAATATGAATATGCTAATAAACCATTTTAATATTGCCTCTAGGGCATATTCCCAACAACAAGACCACTAGTTTCAAGAAAAAGGGCAAAAGAGACCACCTCAAGAAGGACGGAAAGCGAGCTGCCGTGCCTGCGAGGAAGTCAAGGAAGGGCCCTAAGTCTGATACTGAGTGCTTCTACTACAAGGGAACTGGTCACTGGAAGCGGAACTGCCCCAAGTATCTGGCAAACAAGAAGGCTAGTACCGTCAAACAAGGTATATATGATATACAAGTTATTGATGTGTATTTAACAAGTGATCGTAGTAGCACCTGGGTATTTGATACTGGTTCGGTTGCTAATATATGTAACTCGAAACAAGAGCTGCGGAATAGTCGACGCTTGGCAAGGGACGAGGTGACGATGCGCGTTGGAAATGGATCAAAAGTTGAAGTCATCGCTGTCGGCACACTCCCTCTGCATTTACCTTCGGGATTAGTTTTAAACCTTAATAATTGTTATTATGTGCCTGCGTTAAGCATGAACATTGTATCTGGATCTTGTTTATTGCGAGACGGTTATTCATTTAAGTCTGAAAACTTTGGTATTTCGATTTATATGGATAATACCTTTTATGGTCATGCACCTGAGAGGAATGGTTTATTTCTATTGGATCTCGATAGTAGTGATACACATGTTCATAACATTGATGCCAAAAGATGCAAAGTGAATGATGATAATACCACATATTTGTGGCACTGCCGTTTGGGTCACATTGGTGTAAAGCGCATGAAGAAACTCCATTCTGATGGACTTTTGGATTCACTTGATTTTGAATCATTTGAAACTTGCGAACCATGCCTTATGGGTAAGATGACTCGAACACCCTTCTCCGGCACGATGGAGAGGGCAACAGACTTGTTGGAAATCATACATACCGATGTGTGTGGTCCGATGAGTGTTGCAGCACGCGGTGGATATCGTTACTTCTTGACCTTCACCGATGATTTGAGTAGATATGGGTATATTTACTTAATGAAACACAAGTCTGAAACGTTCGAAAAGTTCAAAGAATTTCAGAGTGAAGTCGAGAATCATCGTAACAAGAAAATAAAGTTTCTTCGATCCGATCGTGGAGGCGAATATTTGAGTTACGAGTTTGGCATGCATTTAAAGACGTGTGGAATTGTTTCACAACTCACGCCACCCGGAACACCACAGCGTAATGGTGTGTCTGAACGTCGTAATCGAACCTTATTGGATATGGTGCGATCTATGATGTCTCACACAGACCTGCCACTATCATTTTGGAGCTATGCATTAGAGACAGCCGCATTCACTTTAAATAGGGCTCCATCAAAATCCGTTGAGACGACTCCATATGAGTTATGGTTTGGCAAGAAGCCAAAGTTATCGTTTCTAAAAGTTTGGGGTTGCGATGCTTATGTGAAAAAGCTTCAACCTGATAAGCTCGAACCCAAATCGGAAAAATGCGTCTTCATTGGATACCCTAAGGAAACTATTGGGTATACCTTCTAGCACAGAACCGAAGGCAAGATTTTCGTTGCCAAGAATGGTTCCTTTCTAGAGAAGGAGTTTCTCTCGAAAGAAGTGAGTGGGAGGAAAATAGAGCTTGACGAGGTTATCGAACCTGTTCTTGAGATGCCGAGTAGCGCAGAACTGGAAGTTGTTCCAGAACAGCCATCGCCACCTGAATAAGGAGCAGATGATGTTGATCATGCTGCCCCAGTCAAAGGGTTTGGATTTGTCCAAACTGAAGCAAGCATCGCGGAGTTGGAATCTCCGGTTTGATGAAGTGATCAAAGGGTTTGGATTTGTCCAAACTTATGGAGAAACCTATATTTACAAGAAAGTGAGTGGGAGTTCAGTTGCATTTCTAATACTATATGTGGATGACATATTATTGATTGGAAATGATGTTACACTGCTTGAAAGTGTAAAGTCTTATTTGAATAAGAGTTTTTCAATGAAAGACCTTGGTAAAGCGGCGTACATTTTAGGCATAAAGATCTACAGGGATAGGTCGAAGCGCCTAATAGGGCTTTCACAAAGTACATACCTTGACAAGGTTCTGAAGAAGTTCAGAATAGAAAATTCAAAGAAGGGGTTCTTACCAATGTTGCAAGGAAAGGTTTTGAGTAAGACTCAGAGTCCTGTTACGGCAGAAGATAGAGAGATAATGAACAATGTTCCTTATGCCTCTGCGATAGGCTCTATCATGTATGCCATGCTATGTACTAGACCAGATGTGTGCCATGCTGTAAGTTTGACTAGCAGGTACCAAAGTGATCCAGGAGTGGAACACTGGACAGCTGTCAAGAATATCCTTAAGTATCTAAATAGAACTAAGTAAATGTTTCTCGTGTATGGAGGTGACCAAGAGCTTGTCGTAAGGAGTTACGTCGATGCTAGTTGGGACACAGATCCGGATGATTCTAAATCTCAATCCGGATACGTGTTTATTCTGAATGGTGGCGTTGTGAGTTGGAGAAGTTCCAAGCAGAGCGTGGTGGCGAAATCTTCAACAGAAGCGGAGTATGTTGCGGCCTCATCGGCAGCAAGTGAAGCATTCTGGATGAAGGAGTTCCTCTCAGAGCTGAGCGTGGTTCCAAGTGCGTCAAGACCTCTGGCCCTGTACTGTGATAATACAGGTGCAATAGCTCTTGCCAAGGACCCGACTTCACACAAGAATACCAAGCATATTAAGCGCCGCTATCACAATTTGCGTGAGAATGTCAAGGATGGTGACATAGAGATTTGCAAGGTGCATACGGATCTGAATGTGGCAGACCCGTTGACTAAACCTCTTCCACGAGAAAAACATGATCAACACCGAGAGGCCATGGGTGTTAGATTGCTACAAATGTAAACTAGATTATTGACTCTAGTGCAAGTGGGAGACTGTTGGAGATATGCCCAAGAGGCAATAATAAAGGTTATTGATAATCATATTTCCCGTTCATGATAAATGTTTATATCCATGCTAGAATTGTGTTAAGCAGAAACAAATACATGTGTGTGGAATATAAACGGTAAATTGTCCCTGGTCTTTCCTCTTATGACTAGTTCGTTTGATTAAGCGATGTGATGGGGGGATACTTTATAGGTAGGCCCATGGACCCGGAAAGTAGACCCGCCAAGACCAAGAAGGCCAAAGCCGAGTCATGCATCAAGTCGCGTGGGCTGGGCTGGGGACAAGCCGACCAAGGCCCATGACGGAAAAGGGACCCGTCAGGAAGGAGTCCAAGTATTACCCGGAGCCCTAACTTGGAAGGCCAAGACGTAGAGTAGGACTCCGTGTTCTAGTATGACTCGGTGTAGGTTGTAAGTCCAGAGACCCGGCCACCTTTATAAGCGGGGTCCTGGACCTTAGATATGGAGCCCTAAGCAATCCAGAAACACCAGATTCATAGTCGCCGACTCCCCAGATAGGAGCCGGAACCTTGTAATCGAGATCAGATCTATAGCAATAAAGAGAAGCAGGAAGTAGGTCTTTACCTCTAATCAAGAGGGGCCGAACCTGGGTAAATCTGTGTCCTTGGGCGAGATTAACCTCTCCTACGTACTTCGATCGTCAATGGCCCCAGAACTCACCTTCCCAGAGGAAGGACTTGCCGTGACAACCCCACGACAGTTGGCGCCCACCGTGGGGCAGGAGATGCGAGGAGTTGAGATCGTGGGAGCTGCTCGCCGGGCCATGGAGAAACTCGCCATCGGGCGAGTCTACACTGATGAGCATGGAGAAACCGAGATCGATGACTCCGGCTGGACTCCAGAGATGGAGGAAGTCGACGAGGGTTATCAGCTTGTCTTTGGAGGGATCAACGTGTTCGTCGGGCATGGTTTGCGCGTCGGGTCTTCGCGCGAACTCGCAGAATCAGTATTAGAGCCAACCGTTGTCGTCGAGTCCGACGGCGAGGAGTCGGTCGGAACTTCAGAGGTCGGCATCATCGCCGAGTCTGAGGAACCCCAAGCTGAGAAACCAGAGATGCTGCAAGAGTCAGATTCAGATTACGATGCAGATTCAGAGTCTATCTTACCCTTGTTTGAAGATCGGCTTGGGTATGGGATAGAGGAAGAAGATTATGAGGAGTCGCCAGTGCGCGCCCGTGTTGTGGGAGTCTACATGTCTGGAAACACTGGAAATCAGTTTGATCCGGCTCTGTTGACAAAGGAAATTAACGCAAATAATGCCGCAGAGAGGGCGGCCGAGTTAGCCAATGCTCGTACTGCGTTGGAGAGGCAACTAGCTGATATCACAGAAGCAAACCGTAGACTGGCCGAAGAGCGGGCCCGAGTCCAAGATGAAGCTCAAGTCGTGCGGAGGCGCCGCGAGAGATTACTTCAATTCAACACCGCAGAGCCAGGAGTCGCTTGCATGATGGAGTCCACATCAATCCAACCAATTTATTCACCACACCTAATGGTCCAGGCAGAGGAGCCGGACTAGGAGGCTCAGCGGCAGCAGGAGGCGCCGCAGGAGGAGGAACAGGAGCACCACCACCACCACCACCACCACCCCCAGAAGGACCGGGAGGCAGCCGTATCAACGGACCACCGCCTGAAGGAGGAGTCGGAGGAGGAGCATCTGGTGGCTTAGGGTCTCAGCCTAACAGATTTCATACTCCAGAGGGACATTACTCTAATCCTATGGACAACGTTCATGCGGCGACTCTGAGATTGGAGAATATTGTGGTACCAGAGGGACCAGCAGGACAGGAGACTCGTGAGGCTATCGAGCTACTGAAAACAGCTTTGACTCAGCAAGCTTTGTATCCAACTTTTCCAGATGCGAGTAGGCTACATTCAACACCCTTTAACTCAGGTACGAGGAGTCGGCACGGCGAGTCCAACCCGGCCAACTCTACAAGTGCAAGGCGTCGTGAACAAGAGAGGAATCGCGCAAATATACCAATTACTTCACGAGCTCAGCTAGTGGTTGATGAAGCAAGGCAACGACGAGAAAGAGAAGCAGCAAGAGCTCGGGAGGCAGAGAGGGACAGAGCGTTAGTTGGTGCAGCTAACCCGCCTCAGCCAACCCGGGTGCACGAAGAGGTGACTTCTCCTGGTGCTTCCCCAGCGTTAACAGGACCAGAGTGCCTGTCTGATGCCATCAGGTCCGAGTCCTTCCCCAGCAGTTTCAAGGAGCCGCGCAAGGTTCCAAATTATGAGCCCAACATGGACCCGACCTCTTGGTTGGGTACATACGAGATGGCGATGAGTATTCGCAATGCCACAGGTAATTTGTGTGCCAAATTCATGTATCTTATGATGGAGGGAGCAGCCAAGGTTTGGATGCGCAACTTGCCTCCTAGGTCAATCAACTCTTGGGAGCAATTGAAGGCGGCTTTTATTCAGAACTTCCAGGGCACATGCAAAAAGCTCAGCACCATCGAGGACCTGGAGCGGTGTGTCCAGAGGAAGGGCGAGTCAGCAAGGCACTGGATGAAGCGGGTCTCAGAGATCATTAACTCCTCACAAGGACTCCCACCAGTTTCAGTGTTAATGGCGATGGAGAGAAATTGCAGCTATAATCCCTTGAGTTGGAAGCTAGGTCGCATGAAGGAGAGTCTGAATCAGGGCATTCCCCTGACAATCGGTGAAATCATGGCAGGTGCTAATAAGCACGCTGCCACAGACAAAACAAAGGATCAGGAGGAAGGGACTAAAGGACAAGGTGGCAACGGTCAGAGTCAGAACCAGAATCAAAACCAGAACCAGGGTGGTAGCAAGCGGCCGTATGGAGATAACTTTGACCTAGTGGCTAACACAATACTGGGGTCAGACGCAAGGACAATAATTCTAATGGATACCAAGGCCGTACTCCAAGCACAGAGGAGGTCTTGAGGATTCCATGCCCTAAACACGCCAAGAACGGCAGATGCGGTCATACCTTGGGACAGTGCGTAGATTTGCAGCGTGCCGGGTTCCAAGGGCCAGGAAACAGAGGTAACAACAATGGGTATAGAGGAAACAATGGAGCCGGAGGACCCGACAATAACGGCGGAGGAGTCGGCAATAATCCAAACCAACCTCAAGGAGGAGGTAACCAGCAGGGCGGGTTCCAGCAGAACCCGAAGCAGCTCCATGACGGCAATGGGCAATATTATGTCACAACTCGGCAGCAAAACCCGAGTCGTGGCAGTTACCATGTCTTCACAACAAGTACGTCCAAACGTTCCAAGAAGTTAAAGGTTAGAGCAGTTAATGCAGTAGAGCCGGCCCTTCCACAGTGGCTCAGGTGGTCAGAACAAACCATCACATGGAGTAGGGCAGATCATCCTCCAAGAGTCGACGACCCAGGGCAGCTAGCCTTGGTGGTGGCACCTCAAGTTGGGGGCTACACATTGAACAAAGTGCTCATGGATGGTGGAAGTAGTATCAACATCTTATATTATGACACATTCAAGAGGATGCAGCTGCAAGATAGGCAGCTAATTCCCACTGAGACAGTTTTTCATGGAATCGTACCAGGGAAGTCAGCCAAGCCATCGGTAAGATTTATCGTGAGGTTGCTTTTGGCACAGTGGAGAATTTTCGTTCAGAGATTATGCCTTTTGAGGTAGTGGATCTTAAGAGTCCATACCATGCTCTCTTTGGTCGACCAGCATACTTTAAGTTTATGGCCAGACCATGCTATGTTTACTTGAAGCTCAAGATGCCAGGTCCAGCAGGAGTCATTACAGTCAATGGCAGCAGACAGATGGCATTGGAGTGTGAACTAGGAGATGCAGCTATGGCCGAGACAGCTTGTGCTCAAGAGGAGCTAAAATTTTACAAGGCGAACGTGGACCCGGAGGACAACTCGGTCCTTAAGAAGCCGGCCACAGAGGAGAAGATGAAATTCAAGTCAGCTCAAGACACAAAGCAAGTCGACTTTACCCCTGGTGATTCTTCCAAGTAGTTCACCATTGGGTCACACCTCTATGATAAATAGGAAAGCGCGCTCGTCGAGTTCATCCGTGAGAACCGGGACGTCTTTGCATGGAAGCCATCGGACATGCCAGGAGTCCCCAGAGAACTCGCCGAGCACAGCTTACACGTTAATCCTAATGCAAGACCAGTTAAGCAGGTTTGCGCAAGTTTCACGATGACAGGAGGAAAGCCATCGGAGAAGAGGTGGCTCGGCTCCTCGCAACCGAGTTCATCAAGGAAGTCTTTCACCTAGAGTGGGTAGCCAATCCAGTGCTAGTGCCAAAGAAAACAGGAGAGTTGCGCATGTGTATCGACTTCACGGGTCTTAACAAGCATTGCCCTAAGGACCCGTTTGCATTGCCTCGTATTGACCAGATCATTAACTCCACAGCGGGGTCAGAGTTACTTTGTTTTTTGGATGCCTATTCAGGGTACCATCAGATCAGACTCAACATAGAGGATGAGCTGAAGACGTCTTTTATTACGCCCTTTGGAGCATTTTGTATACACAATAATGCCCTTTGGACTCAAGAACGCAGGAGCTACATATCAGAGATGTATCCAAAATTGTTTCAAGCAACAGATTGGAAGGAATATCCATGCTTATGTGGATGATGTAGTGGTCAAGTCTCAGAAGGCCGACTCTCTGATAGCAGACCTGACAGAAACCTTTGAGAACCTACGCAAGTACAAGATGAAGCTCAACCCAACCAAGTGTGTTTTTGGAGTCCCTGCAGGCAAACTCCTAGGCTTCATTGTTTCAGAGAGAGGCATTGAGCAAATCCAGAGAAAATCAAGGCTATTCATAACTTGCAAAAGCCGACTTGTCTAAAGGACGTTCAAAAGCTCGCCTGGATGTGTAGCAGCTCTTAGCAGATTTATTTCAAGACTTGGAGAGAAGGCGGGTCCTCTCTACCGACTCTGAAGAAGTCGAACAAATTCATATGGGATAAAGAAGCCGATGATGCTTTTGAAGGCTTGAATAAAACCCTATCATCAGCACCAGTACTTGCAGCTCCTACAGATAAGGAGCCCATGCTATTATATGTGGCTGCAAATGAAAGAGTGGTCAGTGCAGTAGTAGTTGTGCAACGATCAGATTAAGGAAAAGAGTACCCAGTACAGAGGCCTGTTTATTACATCAGTGAAGTCCTCACAGAGTCAAAGCAAAGGTACCCTCAATGGCAGAAGCTAGTCTATGGAGTTTTCCTTGCAAGTAGGAAGCTTAAGCATTATTTCCAAGAGCATCCAATCAAAGTGGTGAGTTCAGCACCGCTAGCAAACATCATACGCAACAGAGATGCAACAGGTCGAGCCGCCAAGTGGGCAATCGAGTTGGGTCCTTACCATATCACATATGAGCCTAGGACAGCAATCAAATCCCAAGCTTTGGTCGATTTCGTCAATGACTGGACTGATTGTACATCCTCACCAAGGTCACCTTGCACCAAATATTGGGCCAGACAGCTAGAAGGCTCAGGAGCCGGCGTGGTTTTAACTTCACCAAAAGGAGATAAGTTGGCATATGTCCTTCAGTTGCATTTTGACTGTACAAACAACATGGCAGAGTATGAGGCTTTGCTACATGGCCCGCGTTTGGCCAAGGAGATGAACATCAAGTGTATCAGGTGCTTTGGAGACTCGGATCTTGTAGCTCAGCAAGTATCTGGAACCTGGGACTCGAAGGATGCAAACATGGCGGCTTATAGAAGAGCAGTTGAACAAATAGCCGGGTTCTTTTCTAGTTATCAAGTGGAGCATATTGACAGACGCAAGAATGAGGCCGCAGATGCATTATCACGACTCAGATCTCGTCGAGAGAAAGTACCCCCAAATGTATTTGTGGATGAACTACACCACCCATCAGTCAAGTTGCCCTCAGAGGAGGAGTTAGCCTCCCCAGATCCAGAGTCGGCACTTGTGGCAGCAGTACGGGCAATCCCAGCATGGACAGAGCCCTACCTTGCATATCTCCTTAGGGGTGAACTCCCAAAGGATGAAATCAAACGGAAACAACTCATCAGACGATGCAAGTCCTACACAGTTATTGATGGTGAGTTGTACAGAAGGAGTGTCACTGGGGTCTACCAGAGGTGTGTGTCTCCAGAGGAGGGCAGGCAAATACTGCAAGAGATTCATGCAGGTGATTGTGGTCATCATGCATCCACTAGATCCTTGGTGTCAAAAGATTTCAGGCACGGGTTCTTTTGGTTAACAGCACATCTGGACGCAGAAAAGATAGTGCGAGTTTGTGACGGGTGCCAAAGGTACGCAAGGCAAGACCACGTGCCAGCCCAAGAACTCAGAACTATTCCTATCACTTGGCCGTTTGCAGTTTGGGGGCTTGACATGGTTGGTTCTTTTTCAAAGTCGCCCTGTAAGAAGACCCATCTGCTAGTAGCAGTTGACAAGTTCACCAAGTGGGTGGAAGGTGTCGGAGATTGTCCCCAGGAACTAGGGGTGTCTCCAAGGTATCGTGTAAGGGGCTGAACACGGAGTCAAACAGTCCACAACGTGCTCCGGCGACGGTGCTCGTCAGGCTCGCTGCGGACGACACTGCAGAGATTGACACAAGGTATTACCCAGGTTCAGGGCCCTCTTGTGGAGGTAAAACCCCTACGTCCTGCTATGGTGTATTGCACTGCTTGAAGAGTTTACAGTACAAGGAGAGCTTGTCGAGCTCGAGGTGGCTAACAATGGCTACTTACTAGTCTTTAGATCTAGGGTTAGGGTTTGCTAGAGCGGCACCAACCGAAGATCGAACCCTTTGCTTGGGCGTGCTCCTCCTCCTTTTATAGGCGTCCTGGGCCTCTTCTGCCCAAACATTTGGGCGGGAAGGGCTACCACATGGCGACGAAGGAGGAGGCACGGTGCACCGTAAAGGTGAGGTCTACCATAAAGGTAAAGATCGTGGACGCGGTCCACGGCAGGGGAACGGCGTCACCAAAGCTGAAAAGGGGGCACCGACCAGCTGGACAGCGGGCTGGCGCTTGCCGAGGTGGGAGGCGGCCCATGGTGACGTCGTCCTTGGAGCGTAGCTGCAGACTGTTCCCTTGTCACCAAAGAGGCAATACTCGTTGTCCGCTTTGCTTGGCTCCGCTTTGTTGACTGCTTTATACATGGAAACGGCAACTGCGGCGTCGTCGTCATCGCGCGTAGGCACGCGCGTCACTCTGCGCATGGCGCAGAGTCCATGTGCGCTCTGCCGCGGGGGCAGAGATAGCTTCACGAAGAAAGCGCTTCGCGAGGCGAAAGGCCTCGCCAAGCCTCGCGGCTTGGTCCTTAGTAGAATTTGCGGGCGGCGTCGGAGACGCCTTGTCGAAGAGCGATCCCTCGCCAAGGGAAAGAACCCTTGGCAAGGAGAACCCTTCGCGAGGAGAGAAAAACCTCGCGAAGCTCGCCAGGCTTGGAGAGCCTGGTCCTTAGTGAAAATCACCTGAAGAATCTTGTGGGCCCTGGCAGGCCGGCCCGTGGTACCCTGGTTTCCACTGTGCCGACAGTAGCCCCCGGGCCCGCGATGGGCACGCCGAGGCCCATGACGAAGGCGAAGCGTCGAGGGGCCAAAGATGCCTGACAGGGCCGCGACACGTGTCACGCAGCGGTTGCGCCCGCGGCCGCGGCCTCCTCGGCTCCAACGGGCGACGTGGTGGGGCCCGCCACGACTCGAGTGCTGGTCAATAAAGCCTGGGCGCGCAGGCGGCGCCCATTACTTCTCCCGTAACTCCTCCGCACACTTCCCCCACGCCTCCAAACTCTCCAGAGAACTCCACTCTCCAGAGCTCTCTTCTTCTTCTCCGGCGACCAATGGCGCCCAAGAAAGCAGCCACCGACTTGAAGGGCAAGGCCACCGTGCAGGCGAGCTCGTCGGCGGCGACGGCGCGGGGCGCTGCGCCGGTGGCGGTGCGGGACGCTGCGCCCCAGGGGACAATGCCTGAGTCCCTTATCAGCGCGGCGACGGTTTCCAAGGTGCGGCTCTTTGTGGCCTCCAACACCCACGAGCTCGGTGCCACCAACATAGCGCCTGGCAGCAGCAGAGTCGGCGCGGGGTTCCACCCCATCTTCTTTCACACGCTCTTTGCCGGTTTCGTTCCTCCTTTCTCCAGTTTTCTCCTAGGGATCCTTGAGGCCTACCGGATCCAGCTGCTCCATCTCCACCCAAACTCCGTGCTCATTCTCGCCATCTTCGCCTACCTCTGCGAGGCGTACGTCGGTGTCCGCCCCTCGGTGGCGCTCTTTCGGAGCTTCTACTCCCTCCGGAGCACCAAGTCGAACGAACGACTTGGGTGCGTCTCCTTCCGCATCGCCGCCGCCAGGAGTGAAGGGTACATCCCCATCGCGTGGCAGGGGGAGAACGCCATCACCGAGGTGACGAAGAAGGTGGACAAGTTCCGCGAGAAGTGGGTCTTCGTCGGCACCAAGTCACCAAACCGCCACCTGGAGGTTCCCGTGGCGCCCCCGAGGAAGTGGGCGCGTTGGGCGAGCGGTGAATTTGAAGGTCCCAAGCTTGAGGCAGTATACGAGCGTATTCAGGTGCTCCGCGAGGCCGGGCTCACCGGCCGGATGGTGGCGATGGACTTCGTCTCGCGCCGCATTGCTCCTCTCCAGTGGCACTCGAAACCGATGTGGACCTACTCGGGCCCGGACGACAGGATGCGCCTCAGCCCCGTCGACTTCACTTCGGACGAGATGAAGCGGATCATGAAAGTCCTCTTCGCCACGACGTCCACTCCGGCCCCAAGCAACGACGACGCCCTGCCGCTGTTCGCCTACACAGAGGAGCGAGTGCACGAAGCCCGCAAGCTCCTGCCCCACTTCGACGAATGGGATATCAAGCCCGCGAGGCTTGTCGGGCCCCGCCGCAACCCGTGGGCGGCGGAACCGGAGGGCGACGCGCTGGAGCCGGACGAGGACGAGGACGAAGGGTCCGAGGAGGGCGAGACTTCGAGGGGTGCCGACCCCTCGGGGGGCGACGCAGGCTCAAGGAACGCGCCGCCTGGCGAGGACCTCCAGGAGATCTCTTCCGGCGACGACGGGGGCGCCACGAGGGGAGCTCCTCGCGAAAAGGTAACGGTGCCCCATGAGCAGGCCGGGGCGAGCACTCTCCAGCCGCCAAAAGGGAAGAAGAGGGTGTGGAGAGCTGTCGACGAGTGAGTTTGGCTCTTTCTTTTTCCTTTCAGCGTTTGCTTCTGCGAATCCCTTCCTGAAGGATTTTTGCTTGGCTGTGTTTTTCAGTGTACCCGCGGCGCCGAAAAAGCGGCGACTCCGCAAGCTCGGGGAGATCGCCTGCACCGCCAAGACACCAGTGGCCGACGAGTCGCAGCAAGTGGCTGACGAGTCTCGGCAAGCGGCTGCCGAGCAGCAGCAGGAGTCAGCTCCTCTCGCGGGTGAGCACCGCGTGGAGGTGGTGATGATTGAAGAGGCGGCGTCGCCTCCAGCTAGGGCCGCCTCTCCCCCCGCGGTCGAGCACCGTGCGGAGGAGGTGATTGAGCTGGCGACGCCTCCGCCTACTCGGGCGGCTACTCCTCCCGCGGCGGAGCACCGCGCGGAAGAAGAGGAGGTGGACGAAGAGATCATCGTGGAGTCGCCCCCAGCAGCGAGGGAGGCTCCCACAAGGAGGGTAGGTACTCCCGCGGCCACGGCAGACGCGGCCACCACGGAGGGGGCGGGGAGCGCCCCTGAAGTGCGGGAGACAGAGACGCCTCTGGAGCCCCCGAGCGACGGGGCCAGGGGCGAGGAGATGCCCAGCCCCCTGAGGGCTCTCGATGCGGGCGGCGAGGGAGACGCCTCCACGAGCCCCCACGCCGCGGCGGGGGCCGCTGCAAGTTCGGGGCAGGATGCCCTAGGCGCCTCGACAAGCGTCGAGGCCTCTGCGCCTCACGAGGATGCAGGGGTCTTGGCGCTGGGTGAGCCGCGCCCTCGCGCGGTTCGCCGCGACGTCGTCATCCGCCAATCGCGGCAGGCGCTTGACGGGCTGGCGGCGCAGCTCGCCAAGGAGGATCTTGCCATGGAGAAGGAGCGGGCTAGGCTTGCCGACGCCTGGGCCCTCCTCCACGAGCGGGTGGAAATGTGTCGCCGGCAGGACTCGGCGGCAAAGATGGCGCGTGAGGAAGCGATGCGCTTCGCGAAGGAGACCCGCGACAGCGTCAAGCGGGAGGCGGCCGAGGTCATGGGCCAGCTTGACGCTGCCCGGGAGGCGCTGGAGACAGATGCCACCGCCAAGCACCAGGAGTTGGCGGCTCGCGAAGAGAAGTTCACCAACGAGTCCGAGGCCGCGAGGACCGCCTTGAAGGAGCTGCGCGAACAGCTAGACGCCCGCGAGGGGCAGCTAACGCCTCGCGAGATCGAGCTGAAGAAACGTGAGGAAGAGCTCTCCCTCCGGGAGAAAGAGCTGGGCCGGCGCGAAGAACAAGTCCACTCTCTGGAGGAGGAGCAAGCCACCCGCGAGGGGCTGCTGCAGGAGCGCGAAAACTCAGTGGCCAGGAGCGAGGCCACCCGCAAGGAGCGCCACGACAAGGCCAACGCTGACCTCGCGATGAAGCAGAAGAGGACTCAGGAGGAGGCCGACGCCAGGGTTGAGCGCATCCGCGAGAGCCTCGCCAATGACTATGGCGCCAAGGCCACGAAGCAGGAAGAGCGCTTCACGATGAAACGCAACGAGCTCCTGCATCAGATCGAGGGGCTCGAGGAGGAGATTGCCGCCCTGAAGGCTGACCTGAGCGACCTCCAGCAACAGGTGGGGCCGGCCGCGGACCGCGCAGAGCAAGCGCAGGACTCTGCGCGGCACAACCGGGCCATGACGCGCCAACGCCAGCTCATGCTTCACGAGTTGGTTCGCCGCGCGAACGCCATCGGGGACGACCTGAGGATCGAGGTCCCCCACCTTCCCACCGGAGGGGTCAACGACGAGGCGGCGCACGCGCAATTCTTCGGGCAATTCCTCGAGGAGATTGAAAAGGTCGCGAAGCGCTTCGACGAGCGCGTCGTGGCGGAGAGCCGCGATCTCCTCGTCCTTGCCATCAGCCGCGTCTTCAGCAATCTTCTGAAGCTCTGGCCCTCTTTCAACCTCGAGGCCGTGATGGAGCCGGTCGAGATCCGCAGCAAGGCAGGGGAGGCCGCCGAGGTTCTCGCCAAGAAGTACGACCAAGTCTTGGTCGATGAAGACGAAGGCGACTGCGAGGGAGATTCCCTGGAAGCTGGAGCTGGCGCGGATGGAGCGGGGACCTCGGGAGGCGCGACGGCCTGAACTTCCTGTAGCTGGCTGCGCATGAGGCACATTATCGTGGTATTCTGGTTGTAATAACATTTGTAAAGACTTGCTTTTAGCTTGGGAACGTGCTTGTGAATGCCCCTTGGGTGGCTTTTGTCTTTTCCCTTCATGTCTTTTTCGCTCTACGTCTTAGGATCCTCCCTTAGCGCTACACCACCGCCGCTTCGGTATGTGCGAGTCAGTGCTCCACAAGTCCGGGGGGTGCGTGAGGCCTCAAGAAGTAAGAGCTCCGCGAAGCGCGATGCTTGGGGCTCCCTTTTGACGTGCAAGCAGCCCATGAAGCGTGGGAGAGAGAAAAGAGACTCGAGGGGCAAAAACCAGCAAGAGGAAACTTAGCTTTGACGAGGCGTTTTTCGCCTTGGAAAGGGTGTTGGTTCCTAAGCGAGGCGTTTTCGCTTTGTTGTTGCCTGCGGCTTGGAGAGCCTGTTTTCCTGCACTTGGAGAAATAGGCGTATCCACAAGCAATAGATAGCTAAAGAATCTTATGGTGCTCGTAGGTTCCTTCATGTGTGTCTCGCGAGGAGAAACAGGCACCAAGGTTTTGGTGATCCTTGGTGAGTTGACGTGCGCGGGAGCTGACCCATGAGTTCAGAGCTCCTTGGGAGTTGACATGCATGAGAGCTGACCCGCAAGTTCAGAGCTCGGATCCCTTGGGTTTTAGGTGCTGCCGGGATGCTCCCGTGGCATGGCACCCTGCTAGCCCCCGCTCGTGAGATACACAGGAGGGATCATACGAGCGAGAGAAAAAAGGCGAACAACACCGAAGCAAAGAAACACCAAAGCGACAAAATACGTTGGCGCGATGCGCAAATGTTCAAATTGGCCTGAAACATAGGTTCATTACACTGGCGTGGCCAGAAGCACAAAAAATCCGCCATGCTCTTGGCATGGGGTCCACATTCTGTGGCTGAGACTCTCGAGGGGCGTGCCCGAGGCAGACGCATGTAGAGAGAGCTCAGGGGGCCCCTATGCGGGGGTGGCTTTTAGCCTGCGTTCCACCATGACCGGCATGGGGATCCACTTCGCCAAGACATGGTGCCTGAAGAGGTTACCATGCCGAGGCTTAGTGGCTTGGGAGTCTTCTCGAACGGCCCGCGGCAACGTATAGTAGAGAGGGGAGCCCGAAGTTTTTCCTCTTTAAGGATGATGGCACGTGGTTCTCCCTTGATGCAAAAAATTGCTCGCCGAGGGCGATTAGGGGTAGAACTTGCGCAGGTGCTGGATGTTCCAGGGGTTGGCGACAGGGATGCCGTCCTCCGTCTCAAGCCGTGCGGAGCCAGGCCTGGCGATGTGCGTGACTCTGTAGGGGCCTTCCCACATTGGTGAGAGCTTGTGGAGGCCTGCCCTGGAGAGGATTCTCCTCAAGACAAGGTCTCCTACTTCGAGAGTGCGTGGCCGGATGTGGCGGCTGTGGTAGCGACGGAGGTCTTGCTGGTACCTTGCCGCTCTCAGGGCCGCATTGCGGCGAAGCCCTTCAAGCAGCAGCAGGTCGTCGTTGCGGAGTTCGTCCACCTCAGCCTCCTTGAAGGCCAAGACTCGCGGAGAGCCATGAGTGATCTCGCTGGGGAGGACAGCTTCAGCGCCATAGACGAGGGAGAACGGCGTCTCACCAGTTGGCTTTGTTGGCGTGGTGCGGATGGACCAGAGCACCGAGGGGAGCTCATCGATCCAATGCTTGCCGCTGGCCTTGAGGCGGTTGAAGCTTCTCGTCTTGAGGCCCTTTAGCACCTCGGCGTTGGCTCGTTCGGCCTGCCCGTTGCTTCGTGGATGCGCCACCGAGGCGTAGCAGATTTGGGCGCCGATGCTGCCGCAGTAGGACTTGAAGGCGCCGCTGATGAATTGTGAGCCGTTGTCGGTGATGATGCGGTTGGGCACGCCGAAGCGGCAGACCAGGCTCCTTATGAATTTTACCGCCGACTTCGCCGGAATGGTGCGCACGGGCTCCACCTCAGGCCACTTGGTGAATTTGTCGATGGCGACGTAGAGATAGCGGTAGCCCCCGAGCGCTCGCGGGAAGGGTCCGAGCAGGTCCAGCCCCCAGACCGCGAACGGCCAGGAGAGCGGGATCGTCTGGAGTCCTTGCGCGGGCTGGTGGATTTGCTTGGCGTGAAATTGGCATGCGTCGCAGGTTTGGACGATTTCGGCGGCGTCTTGAAGCACTGAGGGCCAGTAGAAACCGCTCCGGAAGACCTTGCCTGCAATGGTGCGCGAGGAAGAGTGGTGGCCGCACTCGCCGCTGTGTATGTCGTTGATGAGTTGGCGGCCCTCCTCGGCAGGGACACACCGCAGCGCAACCCCATTGGGTCGCTTGCGGTACAGGTCTCCGTCGTGGAGGCAATAGGACTTGGCCTGGCGAGCAATTCTCTC
Organism: Puccinellia tenuiflora; assembly: GCA_012064385.1. Taxonomy (NCBI): domain Eukaryota; kingdom Viridiplantae; phylum Streptophyta; class Magnoliopsida; order Poales; family Poaceae; genus Puccinellia; species Puccinellia tenuiflora. The sequence continues at coordinate 346,667 of QRDG01000506.1, forward strand.
GGCCTCTGCGTCGTCTTCGGGAAGGGCTTGGCTCTGCAGGTAGTTCTTGATCTCGTCGATCCAACCAGTGTCTTGTCGTACCAGAGTCAGCAGCAAGCGATCGCCCGAGGGCAACCCACAGTCTGGTGCTCCGCTTGGTGGGGCGGGTGGGAGCTCCTCGTCGATGCTGATATTGGCCACAGGTTGCTTGACTGAGGCCTTGGTGAGCCTCTCCTCGAACACTCCAGGCTTCTGGGCTTCTCTTCTTGCTGCTCGCCGAGCAATTTCATCTGCCTCTTGGTTCTCTGCCCGTGGGATGTGCTTGAGCTCCATGCCCCTGAAGTGTTTCTCTAACCTGCGTACCTCTTCAAGGTAGGCCACCATGTAGGTGTCCTTAGGCGTGTAGCTTTTGTTGGAGAAGTTGACGAGGAGCTGAGAGTCGCCCTTGATGAGGATGTACTTGATGCCGAGGGCGATGGCGGCTTTGAGCCCGGCGAGGAGGCCTTCATACTCAGCGATGTTGTTGGAGACCTTGTCGCTGTCCTTGAAGCACAGTTGGACGGCATAGTAGAGCTTGTCGCCTGTCGGTGAGGTGAGAACGGCGCCAGCCCCTGCACTCCTGGCCGCAAAGGCGCCGTCGAAGTGCATGGTCCAGTGGCTTGGCGTCGTTCCTCCTGAGGCTGTAACCTCCTCCTCTGGAAGCTCTTCGTCTTTGCGTGTGTCCGTCCACTCGGCCATGAAATCGGCCAGCACTCTGCCCTTGATGACCCTGGTGGTGTCAAACTCCAGCTCGAAGGGTTGTAGCTCAATGCCCCAGCCTGCGACGCGATCTGTCGCGTTCGGGTTGCGCAGGACCTGCTCCAGGGGATATGAGGTGACCACCTTGATGGGGTGACCCTGGAAGTAGTGGCGCAGCTTCCTGGAGGCGATGAGGAGCGAGAAGAGGAGCTTTTGCTGCATGGGGTAGCGCTCGCGAGCATCCCGCAGCACTGTGCTGACGAAGTACACGGGGTGCTCGACGAGGGTAGTCGTTGGTGAGGCAACTGCTGGCTCCTCCCCGGGCTCGGTGGAGTCCTTGGCGAGGTTTTCTTGGGGCTGGGGGCCTGACGAGGCTGCTTCTTGTCGGGGGGTTCTGGGCTTGGCGAGGTGGAGTTCTGCTTGTCGAGGACTGGCTCTTCTCTTTCAGCCACCAAGACCGCGCTTGCCGTCTGAGGAGTGGCTGCAAGGTACAGCTTCAGAGGCTCGCGAGGGCGTGGGGCGACCATGATGGGTGGGCTCGCCAGGTATTTCTTTAAGTCCTCAAAGGCCTTTGCTGCTTCGGGGGTCCACTTGAAAGGACCGGACCTCTTCATGATCTTGAAAAATGGCAGCGCCTTCTCGCCGAACTTGGAGATGAAACGGCCAAGGCTGGCCATACATCCCGCTAAGCGTTGCATGTCCTTGAGGCGACGAGGGGGCTGCATCTGCTCTATGGCCTTGATTTTGTCGGGATTGGCCTCAATGCCGCGGTGGGATACCAGGAAACCGAGGAGCTTGCCTGAAGGGACCCCGAAGACGCACTTGGCGGGGTTCAGCTTGATGTTGACCTTGCGCAGGTTGGCAAAAGTCTCCTCGAGGTCCTGGATGAGCGTGTCCTTCTCGCGAGTTTTGACGACGATGTCGTCGACGTAGGCCTCTGCATTCCTCCCCATTTGAGCTCCCAAGGCGATCCTCATGAGGCGCTGGAAAGTGGCGCCAGCGTTCTTCAGACCGAAGGGCATACAGACGTAGCAAAACACACCGCAAGGGGTGAGAAATGCTGTCTTCTCCTCGTCCTCCTTCGCCATCTTGATCTGGTGATAACCAGAGAAGGCATCCAGAAAACAGAGGAGTGCGCAGCCGGCGGTGGAGTCTACGATCTGGTCGATCCTCGGGAGGGGATAGGGGTCCTTGGGGCAGGCCTTGTTGAGGTCGGTGAAGTCGATGCAGAGGCGACTCCCTCCGGTGTGCTTGGGGACGACCACACCGTTGGCGAGCCAAGTGGGGTGGACCACTTCCTTGATGATGCTGGCCTTCTTCAGCTTGTCTACTTCCTTGACGATGAAGTCTTGCTTCTCTGGCGCTTGGCGTCGCGCTTTTTGCTTGACGGGGCGTGCGTTTGGGCACACGGCTAAGTGGTGCTCGATCACCTCCCTCGGTACTCCGGACATATCTGACGGTGTCCAGGCGAACATGTCAGAGTTTGCCCTGAGGAAGGCGACGAGCGCGCTTTCCTATTTGGGAGGCAGGTTGGCGCCGATGGTGACGCAAGCCCCCGAGCCGCTCGCCTCCAGAGACACTTGTTTTGTCGCAGCCTTCTCCTGGGAGAACAGCTGCTTCTTCTTCGCGGGGGGCCTCGGGAGGGGTTCCTCGTCCTCGTCAGCGGGTGACGCCACCGCGGCAGCCTTGTAGGCCGCTTGCGCAGCGTACAAGGCGTCCGAGACCACGCCGCGGATGACAATGGTGCCACCCGAGCCAGGGAGCTTGACGAGGTTGTAGGCGTGGTGGGTCACCGCCATGAACTTGGCGAGGGCGGGGTAGCCGAGTATGGCGTTGTAGCGCGGAGGGAGGTCCGGCCTGAACTTGACTGGCCAAACGACGCGACGAAGGCTGCGAGTGAACGCGGCCGTCGTGCCGTAGGTGACCGTGCCGTTGGCAAGGGTGGCGCGGAGGTGGCGCCCGGCGGTGGCGATGTCCTGAACGGCGCGGTTGCGGCGTTCTTGCCCGCGCTCGATGCTCACGCGCGCGTCCTCAGGGGCTCGCTGCACGATCTGGTAGTCGTGCGGCGACGACGCGTGCGACGCAGCGCGGCCGTCGCGAGGAGGAGCCCCCGCTGGAGCAGGTTGCGGTGCAACCGGTGGAGCTGGAGCGGGTGCGGGATGGAGAGGAGGTGCGGGAGGTGCGCCGTGCGCCACGTCCCCCACGAGCGCAGAAGGGACCAGGGAACGAGACGGCGCGGGTACCGCGGCGCGAGCGGCGCCGATGAGCTCGGCAACGCGGTTGAGCCAGCCCTCCTGAGCCGCCGGCGTGGGGCGGTACTGCAGCAGCTCCTGCGCCATGAGGAGCGCAGTCGCCGGGCTGGGCGCAGGGCGGCCCAGCGAGGAAGCAGCGTGGTCCCGCGACGGGGGCAGGGAGGAGGCCTCCTCTTCGCCGAGGCCGTCCTCAGCGCGGTCGATGTCGTCGTCGTCGGGGTGCTCGACGCGGGGCTCGGGGTCGACACGGCGCTCCGGAGCAGAGCCCCCACGCGGGCGGCCACGCGGGCGGCCTGCGGGAGCGGTGGCGGCGCTAGCCGTCCGGCGAGCGAGACGTTCAGCACGAGAACCGGCCATGGCTGTGTCGAGGATGAAGACGCGCCTCAGCCCCCTACCTGGCGCGCCAAATGTCGGAGATTGTCCCCAGGAACTAGGGGTGTCTCCAAGGTATCGTGTAAGGGGCTGAACACGGAGTCGAACAGTCCACAACGTGCTCCGGCGACGGTGCTCGTCAGGCTCGCTGCGGACGACACTGCAGAGATTGACACAAGGTATTACCCAGGTTCAGGGCCCTCTTGTGGAGGTAAAACCCCTACGTCCTGCTATGGTGTATTGCACTGCTTGAAGAGTTTACAGTACAAGGAGAGCTTGTCGAGCTCGAGGTGGCTAACAATGGCTACTTACTAGTCTTTAGATCTAGGGTTAGGGTTTGCTAGAGCGGCACCAACCGAAGATTGAACCCTTTGCTTGGGCGTGCTCCTCCTCCTTTTATAGGCGTCCTGGGCCTCTTCTGCCCAAACATTTGGGCGGGAAGGGCTACCACATGGCGACGAAGGAGGAGGCACGGTGCACCGTAAAGGTGAGGTCTACCATAAAGGTAAAGATCGTGGACGCGGTCCACGGCAGGGGAACGGCGTCACCAAAGCTGAAAAGGGGGCACCGACCAGCTGGACAGCGGGCTGGCGCTTGCCGAGGTGGGAGGCGACCCATGGTGACGTCGTCCTTGGAGCGTAGCTGCAGACTGTTCCCTTGTCACCAAAGAGGCAATACTCGTTGTCCGCTTTGCTTGGCTCCGCTTTGTTGACTGCTTTATACATGGAAACGGCAACTGCGGCGTCGTCGTCATCGCGCGTAGGCACGCGCGTCACTCTGCGCATGGCGCAGAGTCCATGTGCGCTCTGCCGCGGGGGCAGAGATAGCTTCACGAAGAAAACGCTTCGCGAGGCGAAAGGCCTCGCCAAGCCTCGCGGCTTGGTCCTTAGTAGAATTTGCGGGCGGCGTCGGAGACGCCTTGTCGAAGAGCGATCCCTCGCCAAGGGAAAGAACCCTTGGCAAGAAGAACCCTTCGCGAGGAGAGAAAAACCTCGCGAAGCTCGCCAGGCTTGGAGAGCCTGGTCCTTAGTGAAAATCACCTGAAGAATCTTGTGGGCCCTGGCAGGCCGGCCCGTGGTACCCTGGTTTCCACTGTGCCGACAGAAGTCGAACCCGTCAGCAGAGTCGACGGAGCATCAGCAGTGAGATTTTTCAAGAAAATAGCAACACGCTTTGGATATCCTCACAACATCATTACAGACAATGGTACCAACTTATCAGTTGGAGAGATGGCCAAGTTCTGCGGTGAGAACAACATCAGACTCGACCTAGCCTCAGTGGCACACCCACAGTCCAATGGACAAGCAGAGAGGGTAAATCAGGAGTTGCTGAAGGGAATTAACCTCGGCTCCGAGTCCCCTTGCTAAGAGCTGCCGGGTGTTGGGTTGAGGAGCTGCCAGCAGTACTTTGGAGTATAAGGACGACTCCTAACAGATCCACTGGCTTCACACCTTTCTTCATGGTGTATGGCGCAGAAGCCGTCCTGCCTAGCGACTTGCTACATGACTCGCCACGAGTAGCCAATTATGTCGAGACAGAGAATGAACTCGCTCGCCAGGACTCGGTGGACGCACTTGAGGAAGCAAGGGAGTTAGCCCTTGAGAGATCAGCAGTTTATCAGCAGGACTTGCAGCGATATCACGCACGCAGAATCAAGACTCGGACTTTCCAGGAAGGCGACTTAGTGCTTCGCCTTGTCCAAAACAGGGAAGGGATGCACAAGTTATCTCCACCATGGGAGGGACCGTTCGTCATAAGCAAGAACTTGCACAATGGGTCGTACTATCTAATGGATGTACGAGAGCCAGCAAGTGAAAGTAAAGGAGCTGACACAGCTCATACGCTAGATCCCTATGCAGAGGCAAAAAGGCCATGGAACATAGCTCAGTTACGTCCTTATTATACTTAAGTTGTAATACTTTTATAAGTTGAAAGGCAAAGAGCCTAGTGAGCCATGCCTAGATGTAATCAACTTGTTATGATCAAAGGAAATAAAGCCGGCTTCTGTGAATATGAGTTCTTTTAGACGAGTCACCCAGTGAGTGCACTTTATTTTTTAACTTTGATCATCAGGTTCTTGAGGGCTTGCTTTTCAGCGAAAAAAGTTAAGCTTAGACTCTTGAACCCGGCACGGTAGCCGAACTTTTCCTAATTTTCTCGCTGGTAAGTCAAATGCATCCTGCACAATATGACTAATCTACAGGCATGACTTGTCTCCGGCTCTTATGAATCCTAAGGGGCATGAGGTGTCAGGAGCCTGTCAGCACAAACTGCAAGAGAAGTCATGCAGGGCCTACTTATTCATTAGTGGATAATTGGATGGGTTATAAGAACCACAAAATGACTTGCACAGATAATACATATCAATCTCACAGTTTAACAAGCAAGTCATTACAAGCCGATTGGCATAATTTCAGAACAAGTAGTTCAAAATACCTAAAAAGGTTTTGCACCAGCAGTGCATCATTACAAAGTCTAAACACAAGTAGCACATTATTACAAAAATTCAAAAGTCATCCAAGGGATGATCCTCCAGAGGAGTCGACTTCTCAGACGGAATCGGGGAGTCCATCTTCACAGGAGACTTGTTCTTTGTTTGAGCAGCAGAGGCAGGAGCCGGCTTCACAGGAGGCTTGGTGGCGACTCTTTTCGTTTGAAAACCGGTGCCTCTGGGACTCTTCATGTGCTTAGCCAGCTCTTCTTGTTTCTGGGCATCACCAGAGATAGCTCTTGAAGGAGTGGGCGCAGCAGGAGTCTTCAATATAGGCTCGGCACCAGGAGCAGGAGCCGCCGGTGATGAGGAACTCGGTGCAGCAGACGAAGAGGGGACACCAGCCGAGTCCTGTGAGGGGCGGCCAAATTTTACAATCTCAGGAGTCTCTGGAGCAACCCTTTTGTTCTCCAAGTCATAGTGATGAACCCATACCTCAGGGTCCATCTTGTTGGCAATCTCACAAGCGTATGGCCGCACCAGCTTTTCCTCAGCCTTGAAGTCGTCTTGGGTGAAGGGTCTGCCATCCTCATGTTGTTCTGGCTTTCCCATAGTAAGCAGTGCCGGCTCTAAGACAGTGGGATAATAACTGTGGGCTAGGGCAAGGATTCTGATGGATGCTCTCCTCAAAGAAGATTGCTTCCATAGCCGCATATACCCTGGTGCCCTAGACAACTCGTCCACCAGACGTTCAGGCTCTTTGGGGCACTTGCCCTTAGCATTCAGATATTTTACCACAGCACGGGCTCCTTCTTGCAGCCCATGGCAATAATCCAGCATCTCATGCAATTGCTTGCTAGTGGGCAGCTTGAGTTTTGGGGAGTCAGCCCCTGCAGAAAGGAAATCAGTGATTGTCAGACTAAAAGCAGTTCAGAAAGATGCAAAGAGGGAGTAAGCAAAAAGTACACACTTACCGAATATGTGTTGGCACATGGCCCCAATGCCTTTTCAACTAGTACAAAAACAGTTACCCGTGGCGCACCAAAATATTCTACCGGTGGCGCAGGGGCCTGCGCCACTAACTACCACGCCACGGGCGGTAGCATATTACCCGTGGCGCAGGGGGCATGGTGCGCCACGGGTAACAAATTAGCCGTGGCGCACCTCTTCACCCTGCGCCACGGCTAACGTGCGCCATGGGTATGTCATTATATGCGCCACGGCTATGTTTTCAGGGAAATAAAAAAAGCTGCCCGCCGCCGCCAGTCGCGGGGGATTCGCGTCGACCGTGTCGGCGGCTGCCACTCAACCTCGTGCTCGACCGTCGCACCAGGGGGTTCATTGATGACGCCGCGCCTGGGCACCGGAAGGACTTGGAGCTCCTGCTCGACGGCTTCGTGGACGCCGCGTCGGGGGGGACTCGTCGACATGTCCTTGGCCGCCCTCCGCTGCCCATGGTCGACGAGCCATGGAGGCCTTCGTGCCGTTGTCTCTGTCGCGGGGGCTCCGTTCCTGGCGTGAATCTGCCGCGAGGGGATAGAGGAGGACGGAGAGGCGACCGCGAGAAGGACGGGACAGCCGACGCCGGCAAATCCGCATGCTCGCGTGCGAGATCGACGGCAGCCGCGTGGAGTTTCTTCCTCGCCGACATCCGCCGGGGCCATCTCTGCCTCCTGCTCGAGTGGCCACGGGGAGCTTCCTCCTCCGGCCGGGCACCTCCGGCCTCCCGCCACTCGACACCGGCGCGGATCCCGTCGCCGGCCGCCGTCCGCCGACACTGGTCGAGACCCACCGGCCGCCGCTGCTGGTCCTCGGGGGCCTCCGTCCTCCCCCGACCGGGCACATGCGGGCCTCTCGCCACAGCGCGGGTCCCGGGGGGCTTTCCCTGTACGCGCACATGGCACCCCACGGATCGTTCCCCCGCATCTGACGCTCCGCAACGCTGTGCAACAAGCACACGATCCACATGACATCCTTTGGCGGCCGTTCGATGCGGGTCACACGGATCGGTGACAATGCACCCCGCTCCAGTCACATGCAGCAGCACGCGAAAAAAAGGAAAGGCCCCGCCGCGCGGCCGGCCGGCCTGGCACCCATGTGCAGCCGTGGCGCACCGGTTCCAACTGCGCGAGCAGTACTACGGTAGTCGTGGCGTAGCATATTTAAATACGTCACGGGAATGTCTGCGTATATGTACTAGTAGCCGAGAAATTTAGCCGTGGCGCAGGGTATGGTTGCTGCGCCACGCATATTTTGGTAGCCGTGGCGCACATAATTTCTGTGCGCCACGCATACTTGTCTGCAGGCCGGCCGGCCAGGGTCCATCTTAGCCGTGGCGCAGGGTCTAGCAGCCTGCGCCACGGCTATGAGCTTACCCGTGGCGCAGACGTTCGTCGTGCGCCACGTATACTTAGCCGCGGCGCAGGATATTCCTCGTGCGCCACGGCTATCTGGCTTACCTATAAGCCTTTTCCTGCTAGTGTGTCAAAGACAGCTTTTAGATCGTTGTGTGCCTTTTGAGCAATTATTTTGGCATCTGCAGATTCTTTCTTCACCTGCTCCAGTTGAGCAGATAAAGCTTTCAGATCCTTCTCCAATTAAAGAGAGTGTTCTTCCTAAGCCTGAGCAGACCTGGCCCTAGCAGCTGCTTGGTCCTCCAGCTCCTTCATATCCCTCTTCATCTTGGAGATGAGGCTCTGCAATCACAAGTCAAGTTTTTACAAGTCAGAATTGACAAGTCATAGCTTACAAGTCAGAATTGATAAGTCAGATTTTACAAGTCAGTTTTACAAGTCAACGCAGAGAACTCATGAGCTCCAAGTTGTCACAAGTTAACAACTTAGCGCTTGGGGGCTACTCAGGAGTCAAATTTTTCTCTCACAACCAGCAGGCATGGGTCCTAGTCAACAAGTCATCAACTCCAATTCGTCACAAGTCAACAACTTGGCGCTTGGGGGCTACTCACAGAGTAGAATTTTTTCTACACGTTAATTACCAATTAATTACATGGATTTGTAGCTCCAAGTCGTCGCAGGCTGACAACTCGGCGGTTGGGGGCTACTCGTGGAAAAGTTTTTTGGTCCAAGGACCCGACATACAGCAAATCAACAGCCCCGAGTCCTAGTAGAGCTAAGGAGCCAGTGCTTGGGGGCTACAGTGTGCAAATTTTTTCTACACAGCAATTGAGTTCAATTTCAAAGCAAAGCACCTATCTTAGTCACAAGACACCACAGACAGGTGCTTGGGGGCTACTGCAATAGGAGGCTATCAGAAAGCGTAAAGGATAAAAGTCATAAGAGCTTACGTTATGAATCATGTGAAGGGACCTAAGAGCCGCTTGCTCGTCATCCTTTAGCCTGGCGGATTGATCGTTCAGGTCGACTGCTTCAGCATAAGCTTCAGAGAAAGACATATTGTCAGCCACCCGAAGTCGGCTGTAGTCAATAGAGGACTTGGCCTTGTCGTTCGGTTGAGCTACAAGAGCCGCCTTCGGAGAATCTGGATGAGCTTGAGGCGCGGTGACAGGAGTCCCAGTCCCAGAGGAAGGCTGGACCACCAGTGGAGTCGCCTCCCGAGTCTTTGAAGGGGACTCGAGAATAGTGGGAGCTGTGGTTGCACCAGCAGATGCAGGAGTGGAGGGACCTGTCCTCGTGCTTGTTGTTTGAGAAGCCGAAGGAGGGACATGCCCGCGAGCAGATGTGACATCAGTCATGCCGGGGAGCTTGGTGACCTTGACACAAGGCCGAGCCCTGAAATAGACAAAGTCAGGAGTCAGCAATAAATCTAGTGAAAAGGAAAAGCAGAAGTCATTTGAATGCAAATAGAGTAAACAGAGAAGTCATACCCAGCATTAGTCTCCAGGTCCAAGGAGGCCTGAGAGTCCGAAGAGGGCATAGACATGCCGGAGTGGTAGGAGTCGTCTTTGCTAGGAGGAGAAGCCGACTTCCGTTGGTGCGAAACTGGCAGAGGATCAGGAGTCTCTACAGGCCCATCGGAGCGCAATTTCCTCTTCCTAGCAGCAACAACGCTCTGCACACGTTCTTCAGGCTTAGCAGGTGAACGAGTTGATCCAAGGACTCGTGAAAGGGGTACCTTGGGAACAGCCTCTCGAGACCCATTGTTATGGGAAGCCGGGGAGGAAGAGGAGTGACTTTTGGCTGAGGACTCTTCAGATAAGGATGGCTGAGCAGCAGCAATCCCAGAAGTTGTGTGAGCTTGCTCAGTGACAGGAGCCTCCGGAGAGGACTCGCCTTCATCAGTATCATCCACAACAGGAGCCTCTGGAGAGGACTCCTCATCCTCGTCATCATTGTCATCACCATCATTTGCAGCAGGGGCCTCCTAAGAGGACTCCTCGTCTGCATCATCCTCTGCCACAGTAGTCTGTTCTGTGACAGGAGTCTCTTCTTCAACCTCAGCCTCAGCTTCAGTTTCATTCCTAGTGCCAGCTCCAGAGGCCGGCTTCCAGAAGGAGTTGGTGAGCTGCAAGAGAGTCAGAGAAAATGAGTTAACAAGTGATACAGATAAAAGCAAGTTAGAAATGTGGTAAAGTGTAAATCTTACATCAGGAGCCGGATTGGTGGAGCAGAAGGGATGGAGCCCAAAGTGCGCCTGGTCCTTCACCGGCTTCCCGGTCAGCTTTTTGATGAGCCGACCAAGTTCAGGACCATCTGACAGTTGCTCCGTCACCCGGAGGTCGTCACCCGCGCAGTGAGTATACGTACAAATGAACCGAGTCCTATGACTCAGCGGCTGAATCCTCCAGGTGGTCCAGCATCGAACAAGATCCATGTTCTCCAAATTGCGAGATAGAAGAGCTCGAATTCGGACGATCAGAGACTCGACTTTTGGCCGGGCGGTCTCCGGGCACCTAGCCTTCATAAGGGGAGTCGCCTTGAGGCGATCTTCAGAGAATAGTGGGAGTTTAGGTTCATCTGCAGGAGAGGTATCCTTGCAGTAAAAGAAGGTTTTCTGCCAATCCTTGATGCGATTAGGAAAGACAGGCTTGGGAAAGACAGAATGAAGGCGCCATTGAAGAGCGACGGCGCCACATTGCAGAAGGGGGCCGCCAGATGTTTCAGGTTGGGGATTGCAGTAAAAGTGCTCAAGCCAGAGATCAAGATCGGGCTTGATTTGGAGGTAGTCCTCACACAGAGTGACGAAATTGGACAACGTAAGGATGGAATTGGGAGCCAAGTCATGGATCCGCAGTTTATAGAAGTCAAGGAGCTGGCGGAAGAAGAGATTACCCGGGGGCGTGAATCCGCGGAACAGGTGTTCTGCGAAAATCACAACCTCATCCTTCGCGGGAGCGGGCACCACCTCATCCCCTGGGGCCCGAGCCTTTACATTGGACGGAAGAAGGCCAGTCAGCCGGTGTGTCTTCAGTTGCTCAGCCGTAATCGTAGATCCGCCCCAATCGGCGGAGATCGAGCGCTTGGAGGAAGGAGCTTTAGCGGCGGCGGCGGCCGCGGCGGCGATGTCAACCGTCCTGCTTGACGAGGAGGCCTTGGCCTTGGAGGCAACCTTGGCGCGCTTGGGTGCCATGGCGAGCGTGCGGTGTATGCTGAGCACGGGAAAGAAATGAGCGCGAGGGAGAAGAGAAATTTGGGGGGCGAAAGGGACAAGTGAGGTTCTGGTCCCTTTGCAACTTATAAGGGGGTAAAAACCCTAGAAAGTTACAGTGGTGGTCGACGGTGAATTGTGGATAGCGATTCAGCGCTTGAAAGTAAAAACAGGAAATACCTGAGAGAATAAAGTCACAGAAGTGGGAAAAATCCGGCTTGTCCCAGTAAGGCGAGTCCTGTGACTTCAAGAATCAAAAAGAGTTAAATTCCTCAGAGCCAGTTCACAGGAGCCATAACAAACTCAGCCAGTGTCACAAAGGGCAAGAGTGGTGGACTCGAACAAGGGATGAGGATTGACTCATTTTATATGTGTGTTATATTTTTATGCAGGAATCCATCTTGGAGCTAGCAGCAAGCGATTTTTGAGCCAGAGACTTAGATTGGAGAAGTCGAGTGAAGAAATTGGACCAAGGAGTCGGGTGAAGCCGCCAAAGCTGCGCCCAAGATAAATTCGGGGGCTATTGATGGGGGGTTACTTTATAGGTAGGCCCATGGACCCGGAATGTAGACCCGCCAAGACCAAGAAGGCCAAAGCCGAGTCATGCATCAAGTCGCGTGGGCTGGGCTGGGGACAAGCCGACCAAGGCCCATGACGGAAAAGGGACCCGTCAGGAAGGAGTCCAAGTACAACCCGGAGCCCTAACTTGCAAGGCCAAGACATAGAGTAGGACTTCGTGTTCTAGTATGACTCGGTGTAGGTTGTAAGTCCAGAGACCCGGCCACCTTTATAAGCGGGGTCCTGGACCTTAGATATGGAGCCCTAAGCAATCCAGAAACACCAGATTCATAGTCGTCGACTCCCCAGATAGGAGCCGGAACCTTGTAATCGAGATCAGATCTATAGCAATAAAGAGAAGCAGGAAGTAGGTCTTTACCTCTAATCAAGAGAGGCCGAACCTGGGTAAATCTATGTCCTTCGGTGAGGTTAACCTCTCCTACGTATTTCGATCGTCAATGGCCCCAGAACTCACCTTCCCAGAGGAAGGACTTGCCGTGACAACCCCACGACAAGATGGTTAGATGTTTCCTAACCATAGATTGGTGAATCACTTAATAAACGAAGTTTGTATCATGGGTGATGATATAATGGACAAGACTCAAATTAAATAGATGTCAAATATAGTTTCCTTAGACCATGAGATTATGTCACTCCCGTTTAACAGAGGAGTGCTTTGTGGACATCAAACGTCACTTCGTAACTGGGTGATTATAAAGGTGGCTTTCAGGTTCTCCGATGATAGGTTGTTGGGTGGCATGTTTCAAGACTGGGATTTGTTCGTCCAACAGTTGGATAGATATCTCTGGGCCCTCTCGGTAGTATAGCATCCAAACGCTTGCAAGCATATGACTAAGTGGTTAGTCATAAGGGATCCTATTCTATGGGAACGAGTAAAGAGAACTTGTCGGTAACGAGATTAATCAGATATGGAGATATCAGTGGATTAAATCTCGGACAAGTAATATATCGTGAAACAAAAGGAATCGTATATGGATTAATTGAATCCCGGACATTGTGGTTCGACTGGTAAAGTACTTCGTCGAATATGTAGGAATTAATATGGGCATCCCGGTCCCGCTATTAATATGACATATTCGCGAACCCGCAGAGTCACACACTTACCGTTCGATGTAGCTAGGGTTCGAGATAAATGATGGTGAGAAAGAATATTGATTCGGAGTCCCGGATAGGATCCCGGACGTCACGAGGAGTTCCGGAGTGGTCCGGAGAATAAGATTCATATAAGGAAAGTGGTTTCCGGAGGTTTGAAATGGTTCGGGAATTTATCGGTAAAGTACCGGAAAGTTCTAGAAGGTTCTAGAGGGATCTAGAAGTGGGGCCCATAGGAGTATGGGGCCCACATGGTATTAAGGGGTGGTGGGCTATCCTAATGGGCCAGCCGCACCATGCCCTCAAGGGCCCATGCGGGCCAAGCTTCTAGAAGAGGGGGGGGGGCGGCCAAAACCCTAGGGCTTGCTTGGGGGCAAGTTCCCCCCTAGCCGCCGGCCCTAGGAGGGGTGGGGCGCAGCCCCCTTGGCCGCCTATATAAGGAGGGGCTGAGGGGAGGCTGCCGCACCCTTTGCTCCCCCAAGGTGCCTAGCCGCCGCCCCCCTCCAAACCCTAGCCGCACCCCTCCTCCTCCTCTCTCCCCGACACCGCTTGGCGAAGCCCTGTCGGATCTCCACCATACACACCACGCCACCGTCGTCGTGCTGTTGATCTCGAGCCTCTCCACCACCTCTTGCGGGATCAAGAACGTGGAGTCTTCATCGAGCTGTACGTGTGGATCTCTCGGAGGCGTTGCTCGTGCGGCGCTTGGATAATACATCTCCTCGCGACTAGACGAGTCTAGTTGCGGGGATCGACTAGCCAACCCCTGCCTTGACAAAACACTCACGGTTTTCTTCGAGGGTGAGATTCGATCTCCTTCTTGCTACCAACCTCTCGTAGATCGGATCTAGATGTTGGGTTTATTCCGCTATCTTTGCGTAGGATTTTTTTTTGTTTTCTATGCTGCGACCCTTCAATTGCAACTACTACTATGGCTACCCTTAGCAATAAAGTAAAGCAATTACATGGCGTTTAAAGTGATACGCAGGTTATACAATAAATATGAGACAACCATAAGGCTCCTGCCGGTTGCCGTACTCATCGACATGCAAGTCGTGAAAATTACAAAACATGATCATTGCATACATCACATAATCACATCTTGGGCCATACCACATCACAAACCCTGCAAAAACAAGTTAGACGCCTCTACTTTGTTTAAGCAATTTTTACGTGGCTTCTATGGGTCATGAGATAGAACCGTTCTAATCTACGCAAAGCCACAACGTTGACAAAATAGTTGCTTATTTACTCATCCTTTTCAAAGGCCTTCCATTGAAAATTGCATCTTCACTAAAGCAAGAGAAACAGACACCCGCCAGCCACTTATGCAATCCAAGTTGCATGTCAGTCGTGGAACCGGTCTCTCGTACGTGGACGAGTAAGGTTGGTCCGGGCCGCTTCAATCTCACAATACCGCCAAGATACAAAGTGCACGCGAGAAGGTAGCAACATAAAATATCAACGCCCACAACACTTGTGTCTAATCGCACCAACATCTACGAATAGATCTAGGCTCTAATACCACTGAAGGGTCGCAGCATAGAAAACAAAATTTTTCCTACGCAAACATGACGGAATAAACCCAACACGAGATCTGATCTATGAGAGGTTGGTAGCAAGAAGGAGATCGAATCTCACCCTCGAAGAAAACCGTGAGCGTTTTGTCGAGGCAGGGGTTGGCTAGTCGATCCCCGCAACTAGACTCGTCTAGTCGCGAGGAGATGTATTATCCAAGCGTCACATGGGCAACGCCTCCGAGAGATCCACACGTACGGCTCGATGAAGACTCCACGATCTTGATCCCGCAAGAGTTGGTGGAGAGGCTCGCGAGATCAGCAGCACAACGACGGTGGTGTGGTGGATATGGTGGAGATCCGACAGGGCTTCGCCAAGCGGCTGTCGGAGGGAGAGGAGGAGGAGGAGGCGGCGGCTAGGGAAGGGGGGACGGCGGCTTAGGGAGGGGCACTCAAGGGGTGCGGCAGCCCTCCCCAGCCCCCTTTATATAGGCAGCCAGGGGGGCTGCGCCCCACCTCCCTCTAGGGCCGGCGGCTGGGTGGCTTGGCCCCCAAGCCAGCCGCCCTAGGGTTAGGGTTAGGCCGGCCCCTTCTTGGGCTTTGCCCTAGCTCGCATGGGCCCCTTGGGGCTTTGGTGCGGCTGGCCCAGCCGGCCACTGCACCACCCCTTTGGCCCGTGTGGGCTCCATACTCCTATGGGCCCCACTTCTAGACTCCTCTAGAACCTTCTAGAATATTCCGGTACCTTACCGAAAAATTCCCGAACCTTTCGATGCCTCCGGAAACACTTTCCCTTATATGAATCTTATTCTCAGGACTACTCCGGAACTCCTCGTGATGTCCGGGATCCCATCCGAGACTCCGAATCAATATTCCTTCACAACATCATTTATCTCGAGCCCTAACTACATCGAACGTTAAGTGTGTGACTCTGCGGGTTCGCGAATATGTCATATTAATAGCGGGACCAGGATGCCCATATTAATTCCTACATATCCGACGAAGTACTTTACTAGTCGAACCACAATGTCCGGGATTCAATCAATCCATATATGATTTCTTTTGTTTCACGATATATTACTTGTCCGAGATTCAATCCACTGATATCTCCATATCTGATTAATCTCGTTACCGACAAGTTCTCTTTACTCGTTCCCATAGAATAGGATCC
Organism: Puccinellia tenuiflora; assembly: GCA_012064385.1. NCBI lineage: Eukaryota > Viridiplantae > Streptophyta > Magnoliopsida > Poales > Poaceae > Puccinellia > Puccinellia tenuiflora. Next base: position 362,363 of record QRDG01000506.1, read on the forward strand.
GATATGACTAGCCACTTAGTCACATGCTTGCAAGCGTTTGGATGCTATGCTACCGAGAGGGCCCAGAGATATCTATCCAATTGTTGGACGAACAAATCCCAATCTTGATTCATGCAACCCAACAACCTATCATCAAGGTACCTGAAAGCCACCTTTATAATCACCCAGTTACGAAGTGACGTTTGATGTCCACAAAGCACTCCTCCGATAAGCGGGAGTAACATAATCTCATGGTCTAAGGAAACTATATTTGACATCTATCAAATTGAGTCTTGTCCATCATATCATCTCCCATGATACAAACTTCGTTTATCAAGTGATTCATAAATCCATGGTTAGGAAACGTCTAACCATCACTTTGATCAAACGAACTAGTCACAAGAGGAAAGACTAGGGACACATTACCGTTTATATTCCACACATGTATTTGTTTCCGATTAATACAATTCTAGCATGGATAATAAACATTTATCATGAACAGGAAAATATGATAAACAATAATCTTTATTATTGCCTCTTGGGTATATCTCCAACACCAAGTACATGGGAGCATTGATTGATGTTGACAACATCAAGCATAGAAACTGGTGCAAGTTCGTGCATAAATGGTTGATGACTTACATTGCAAAGTATCGGAAAGACAAGCTGAAACAAAATCTGATGTCACTAACGCTTGGTGGTTGTATATATCAACTAGCGGTAAGGATGCATCTCCCTTTTCCTTTTTTTACGTGCTGGCGTGAAATGAACTTTCCGTTTTGTTTGCTGGGTTTCGTTTCCGGCATCTAATCTGTTTTTTCGTCTTTTTTCTGTAGGTGAGATGTCTAGATTTCATGGATTTTGGTTCAATTCAGATGCCCTTCACCCTACCTAGGATCCTTGTTTGGAAGGGGGAGATGATTAAAATTTTCAGTGATATGGATATGGACAAATTTGGGAACTATGGAGTGCATCATGTGTGTTTCCATTTTATCCTTTTTGAATTTTATTTTTCCGTCTTTTAAGATATTCCAGTAGGTGCTAAATGTTCGTGTTCTTTTTCTCAGATAAAGGATGAATCTGAAACATGTTATGCTCTTGATGCCCCTAGAAGGGAAATTAAGTTTGATACTCGAGTTCTCAAGGATTCTATTGATGCTGTTGTGGGTAAATATATGTCAAACAAGGTATGTTTTCGATTCTATTTTATGCACCATTTTGCCCCGTTTGCTCTGTAATAATTTCTCTCTTATAGTTGTTCCCTTTTTTACGTACCCATTGGTTTGATTTTTCGATTGTCAATGACTATTAGGTCAAAGAAGATATCATTATGTCTTTCCAAAGTCATATGAATGACCAGACTCTAAAAGCCTGTAACAAAGCACATCTGCTTGTGTTGGATATACTAAGGCACATCACTGTTACTAGCGAGTCTATGGACACTCTGAGACTTGATGAATCAGATGAGCAACACATGTCAAATGAAGTTAATGCTAATTCAACAGGAAACTCTAATATGCTATGTATGGACGAAGCTAGACCCATAGTTGCATGGTGTGCGCAAACTAATGTCCTAGTTGCATGTGAGGTGCAACTAGAATATTAGTTTCACGCCACGTGCAACTAAGGACATAGTTTGCATGTGGGGCGTAACTAGGACCATAGTTGCATGGTGTGTGCAAACTAATGTCCTAGTTGCATGTGAGGTGCAACTAGAGCATTAGTTTCACGCCACGTGCAACTACGGACATAGTTTTCATGTGGGGCGTAACTAGGCCCATAGTTGCATGGTGTGTGCAAACTAATGTCCTAGTTGCATGTGAGGTGCAACTAGAACATTAGTTTCACGCCACGTGCAACTATGGGCCTAGTTTTCATGTGGGGCGTAACTAGCCCCATAGTTGCATGGTGTGTGCAAACTGTCGTCGTGGTGAACAGACAGATGCCTAGGGGTAGGCTTGAGTTTGGGGCCGATGGACACTAGAGGATTCGGGGAGGGATTATGCGCAGGAATACGCACACAAGGTGAAGCACACATGCGGTCTACCCAGGTTCGAGGCCCTCTTGAGGAGGTAAAACCCTACTCCTGCTTGTCTAATCTGTATAAAATGGTGTATATGAGAGCTACAAGGTGGCTCCTAGAGCTGTGTCTCCAGAGGAGGAAGAAGGCTCCAAGGGAGCTGAAGAAAGAACGAGACCCGGGTCGGGTGCTCCTGCCCCGCGCCGTCCCGTCCGTGCGCTACCCCTGGTGCTCCTTATAAAGGGGAGCCCAGGGGACAAGAGATGGCCCACAGATCACTATGCACGGCATGGGTCCAGCACTGTTGCCGGAATTGACTACTGGGGTCTTGTCCGCACTATGGCCTATGTCACCACTTGTACTCTTGTCACATCTATGCTACTGTGGCCATGCCACCGTCTTGTCTTCTCCTGTGTGGCAGGGGCATCTTGTACTTGTCGAGGGAGCTTATGCCGGCTTGAGCCAGGGGCGTCCCAAGACCCGGCATCTGTAGAGAGTGGTCGATGAAGAGAACCGACATAGACTGTGCCATCAATGGGCAGCCATGTCGGTCAAGGGGTGATGAAGTGCTTCGTATGCCGGTCCGGGCGCGGGAGCGGAGAGTGAGCCGGCCGGGATAACTTGGTCGGCCGACATACGATATGTCGGCCTAGAGTATCTTGGCAGTCTGGATGCCGGTCGAAGGAGATCCGGGGCGTACCGAGGTAGCAGTGCTTACCCGGCATGGGGACCCGGGCGCCGGCCCGGCCGGATGAGTGGCTAAGGTGAATTGACCCGGGAGTGGTGCTGCCGACATAAGCCTATGTCGGCGTGACGAGGTGCCATCATGAGGAGCCGGTGCAGAGGATGTGGCCTGCGGGGTACGTCGGTAGTGGAGAATCGGCCCAACCGGGTTAAAGGATCCGACATAATCCTATGCCGGATCAACGACTGGAATGTCGGCCTGGGCCATGCCAAAGTCGGCTCAGGCTGCCTTCCTCTGCTTTTCCTTTATCTTAAACGTATTTGTTTGTTGTCTCTTCCTTCTACTGTATCAACTCTGAGGTACCCGGGGTTATATCCCCGACAGTAGTCCCCGAGGCTATGTGGGACTCGTAGAGTCGTGCATAGTCTTACCGAAAACTGATATCTCAGAGTTGTCCTCAACATATAGCCTGCACAGGCTGAACAACCATACATAGTCTTACCGAAAACTGATATCTCAGAGTTGTCCTCAACATATAGCCTGCACGGGCTGAACAACCATACAACCAAGCCGGGCTAGGTCTCATCAGCACTTAGCCTTCTGGGGCTAAATCGACGTATATATATTGCCCGCGTGGGCCGAATTGACACAAAGCCTTATGACCATTGTCATAGGTTGGTTTATAGCCAACTCGGGTTTTTAGCCTTCTGGGTGTTATCGAAGTCGTATATCCTGCTTGGGCATTATTATATACCGGTTTCTAGCCTTCTTGAGCATTACCGTAATGTTATGTCGGCAACTTTTAGCTGGACCGACATATAGCCTGCTTGGGCTGCTTTGACATATTGCCAACCTGGGCAATGTCTCATCGACATATGGCCAGCATGGGCTATGTCGGATATTCCGTAAAGCCTGCTTGGGCTGTTTTGACATATTGCCAACCTGGGCAATGTCTCATCGACATATTGCCAACATGGGCTATGTCGGTTTTTCCGTAGAGCCTGCTTGGGCTGTTTTGACATATTGCCAACCTGGGCAATGTCTCATCGACATATGGCCAGCATAGGCTATGTCGGATTTTCCGTAAAGCCTGCTTGGGCTGTTTTGACATATTGCCAACCTGGGCAATGTCTCATCGACATATTGCCAACATGGGCTATGTCGGTTTTTCCGTAGAGCCTGCTCGGGCTGTTTTGACATATAGCCAACCTGGGCAATGTCTCATCGACATATGGCCAGCATAGGCTATGTCAGATTTTCCGTAAAGCCTGCTTGGGCTGTTTTGACATATTACCAACCTGGGCAATGTCTCATCGACATGTTGCCAACATGGGCTATGTCGGTTTTTCCGTAGAGCCTGCTTGGGCTGTTTTGACATATTGCCAACCTGGACAATGTCTCATCGACATATTGCCAACATGGGCTATGTCGGTTTTTCCGTAGAGCCTGCTCGGGCTGTTTTGACATATTGCCAACCTGGGCAATGTCTCATCGACATATGGCCAGCATAGGCTATGTCGGATTTTCCGTAAAGCCTGCTTGGGCTGTTTTGACATATTGCCAACCTGGGCAATGTCTCATCGACATATTGCCAACATGGGCTATGTCGGTTTTTCCGTAAAGCCTGCTTGAGCTGTTTTGACATATTGCCAACCTGGGCAATGTCTCATCGATATATTGCCAACATGGGCTATGTCGGTTTTTCCGTAGAGCCTGCTTGGGCTGTTTTGACATATTGCCAACCTGGGCAATGTCTCATCGACATATGGCCAGCATAGGCTATGTCGGATTTTCCGTAAAGCCTGCTTGGGCTGTTTTGACATATTGCCAACCTGGGCAATGTCTCATCGACATATTGCCAACATGGGCTATGTCGGTTTTTCCGTAGAGCCTGCTTGGGCTGTTTTGACATATTGCCAACCTGGGCAATGTCTCATCGACATATGGCCAGCATAGGCTATGTCGGATTTTCCGTAAAGCCTTCTTGGGCTGTTTTGACATATTTCCAACTTGGGCAATGTCTCATCGACATATTGCCAACATGGGCTATGTCGGTTTTTCCGTAGAGCCTGCTTGGGCTGTTTTGACATATTGCCAACCTGGGCAATGTCTCATCGACATATTGCCAACATGGGCTATGTCGGTTTTTCCGTAGAGCCTGCTTGGGCTGTTTTGACATATTGCCAACCTGGGCAATGTCTCATCGACATATTGCCAACATGGGCTATGTCGGTTTTTCCGTAGAGCCTGCTCGGGCTGTTTTGACATATTGCCAACCTGGGCAATGTCTCATCGACATATTGCCAACATGGGCTATGTCAGTTTTTCCGTAGAGCCTGCTTGTGCTGTTTTGACATGGTTCCAACCTGGGCAATGTCTCATCGACATATTGCCAACATGGGCTATGTCAGTTTTTGGACGCGGGGTCCACCAGATTTTGCTGGCATCACGGACATGAAGTCCACCGGCCTTGCCGGCATACATGGCGAACCGAGATATGTGGTGATCCGACGTTTTTGTCGATGCCATGATACTTGGCGATATGAACGGGTGATGCCGTGATTTTTGGCGAGCTGACATAAACAGCGATTCGGAGATATGGGTTGATGCCGTGATATTTGGCAAGCCGGCATAAACGGCGATTCGGGATAACCAACAAGATCGAGATTTCGATGATGAGCACTCACTCGGTTAGAACCGATACCACCATACCGGGTTAGTCCAAGCATATTTATAAAGAGTATTTAAACTTAACAACAACTTTGCTAACAGATGAATTTAATTTTAGCCTATGACAGAATTGGCAGAACTACGCATGAAGATGCAGACTCGGTCTCAACCGAGTCCCCGGGTTACTTTTCTTATCTAGGCGAAAACATAAAACTGACTGGCCGGCCAGTCCCCGGGTCAAGACATCTCGTTCCCGGGGAAAACATCTAAGCAAGATAGGAAGGGGCAGTTCCCGAGTAACTTTTGAGGTTATCCTCTCTATGCTTGGTACTAGAATATACATGGTAATTACTTACATTGCCTTGTTGATGCGGACTTGAACGGAGAAGTGCAGGTTTGCCCTGTCCCGGGCGTCCAACGGAGTCGAAGACGAGCGAGACCTCTTATGTCGGCAGATTATCTCGGCAGTTATTTGCTTGCCTTATCTCGGCCAAGCTACTTCAGCTGGACTATTTCCCGCCGACATGATGCTTATGTCGGTGCCCTAAAACTCAGCCGATTTAACATCTTACTCGGCCATGCTTTTTACCAGCACACGACTCAACTCGAGTCCTTCTTTTACTCGGCAAGCACCCTCAGCCGACATATATGTAACAAACAACATGATACTGCTGATTTTCCTATCTCGACAGCTGACTCCTTTTAGCCGATACACACTAACCGCCGAGATCTATCTCTTTTCCTTTCTTCTATTCACTAACTTGGTCTGTGCCTCCAAGCCGACATAAGCTATTCTCTATAGCTCCTCACTTTACTCGGCTACGATGCCACATCCATCGGTTGCCGTCATACCTCTGATTCGGCCCGTCGCCCTCAAGCGCGCACGAATGCAGAGCGCGCCTATATACGCACGGACGCAGCTGACCCCGAGCCGGATAACGATTACAGAGTCGATGTAGAGCCATCGGGCCGAGCGGGAAGGACGGCACGGACGCCGCAGTCCCCGGGTGCAGGCACAGCGCTGGTGCCAAAGGAGTGAGCGCGCAAAAGCCATGTCGATGTCAAGCCCACGGGCGAACCCGGTCACAGCGTTAAGCTGGTGGTGAGGCTGTCGGGCTCGGGCGAAGCTGACCGATGCGACGCCCGATCCAGGGTAACTGGGTAGCGGGCGAAGCCGGATGAGGCAGAACCGGCACATTGGCGACAATGCTGCTAGTTATTTGTCCAAAAATAAAAAGTTGATGAGCATTTACATAACAGCAAGGTAAGAATCTACTTCAAATGGTCAGTTGTGTACAGGATAGTGATTTGTCTTTGAGATGTTTATTTGCTGATATTTTTTTTACCTCTGTTGCCTCTGAACTGTTTCTAGTCTATTGAGCAGAAAACCATTGCCCTAATTCCTGCATACACAAAAGTATTTGTTAGTATGATCAATTACCTGCTTATGTTTTCTCTCTCCCTGTTGCTTTGTCTTGGACAGCAGGTAAGCAGAAAATACAGCCACGAGACACAAAAGCAATGAGCCCAAACAGAAGCCCATGTCTAGTAAGCGTACAGGAAGTCCATAACTACTAGCCCACAACAAAATACAGCCACGAGACACAACAGAAACAAAAACAACAGACAACAACGGGCCAGAGCTGACGTGTATGTGCCATGACGTCAGCCGACTGAGATTTAACTAAATCTCAGTCGACTGAGCGCTAGGCACGCCAAGCCCCACAACAAATTATATTGTGGTTCTAGACAGGGTACCAACTCCACCACGAACTAATCTTGCTCAACTTCGTAGTGCTCTTGGTTTATTTGGATTTTACCGTCGCTTTGTGAAGGATTTTAGCACAATCGCTTGCCCCTTGAATGAGCTTACCAAAAAGAATGTACCCTTCATTTGGGGCAATGCTCAAGAATCGGCTTTCAATGAACTCAAGAAGAGATTGACCGAAGCTCCTTTACTTGCTTTGCCGGATTTCTCCAAAACCTTTGAACTTGAGTGTGACGCTAGTGGCCTTGGCATCGGTGGCGTCCTCATGCAATGTGGCCGTCCCGTTGCCTATTATAGCGAAAAACTTGATGGTGCTCGACTAAACTACCCAATCTACGACAAGGAACTCTATGCCTTAGTCCGTGTTTTGGAAGTGTGGCAACACTACCTTTGGCCCAAAGAGTTTGTTATCCATTCCGACCATGAATCATTGAAATATTTGAAAACCCAAGCCAATTTGACAAGATCAAGAGTCACTCGTAAAGACCAAGTTTTGTTTTAAATGCGGTTTTCCATTCATCTCCTTCATGCATACGGATTTGGTGATAGCCACTTTTCAAATCAATTTTGGAGAAGATAGTGGCACCACTAAGCTCATCTAGCATGTCATCAAGTCGTGGGATAGGGTGTCGATACCTCACTGTGATATTGTTGATGGGACGGCAATCCATGCACATTCGGAGTGTGTCGTCTTGCTTGGGGACGAGGATGACCGGAACGGCGCACTGACTCAAGCTTTCACGAACATGTCCCTTGGCGAGGAGTTCTTGAATTTGGCGCTCGATCTCCTTTGTCTCCTCGGGGTTGGTGCGGTATGGCGCTCTATTGGGTAGAGGGGCGCCGGGAATGAGATCGATGCGATGCTCGATTCCACGTAGGGGAGGAAGTCCTTGAGGAAGCTCATCCGGAAAGACATCTTTGAATTCCTGCAAGATAGACAACATAGACGGAGGAACTTGGGTTAAGTCGTTAGTGTCTTTGCCATCTCCTTTGCATAAGAGCACGAAGTGGAAAGTGGATGGGTTTGCTCTCACTTCCCTCATCTCACTTTTGGTGGCTAACAAGACTACACCGGGACTCACTCTTTTTCCTTTCTCACTCATATTTGGCTTGTGGCTCTCACTCACGTGAATGTGGCTCGCTCTCTCACCACTCAACTCACTAGGGGATTGTTTTTCTTGCGCTCGTACAATTGTCTTGGCATTGTCGGCGATAATTTGGCTTGGAGTCATTGGGCGGAGCACTAGGATCTTATTGTTCCATTTGAAGCTATAGTAGTTGGTGCGCCCATCATGAGTAGCGGCCTTGTCAAATTGCCAAGGGCGGCCAAGAAGTAAGTGGCAAACCGACATAGGTACCACATCACAATCCACCGTGTCCTCGTAAGAGCCAATCTTGAAGGATACTTGAACCGTGTGTTGGATCTTCACGGTGCCGGAGTCACTAAGCCATTGCACATGGTAAGGATTGGGGTGCTTCTTGTACGTCAAGTTGAGTTTCTCACATAGCTCCTTGCTTGCCAAGTTGTGACAACTCCCACCATCAATTATTACCTTGATTGATTTGTCGTTGATGCCGGCCTTGGTTTGGAACAAGTTGCATCTTTGAGCGTCATCACCTTGGTTGATTGTAGTCAAGACTCGAGTGACAACTAGAGTGGGGTTAGGATCACCATCACAATAGATGTAGTCATCGGCGTCATCCAAGCTTTGCATCGTGGCCACCTTGTTCAATGCGTGGTACTCATCTTCACTCATGGACTCATAGTCTCCATTGTCATTGACTATCATCACCTTCTTGTTGGTGCATTCAAATGACTTGTGCCCTTGACCTCCACACTTGTAGCAAGTGATATATGACTTGACGGCTTGTGGTGAGGGCGTCGTCTTCTTGGAGGTGGTAGTGGGTTGCGGTGTAGAACTTTTGGCATTGCCTTGAGCTTGGACTTGAGTCATGGGTTGTGTTGATGATGAAGCTCTAGTGGCGAAGAAGGACTTGGCCTTGACATACTTGAGCTCTTCAGCGACTTGGCGCTCGGCCTTCATGGCTTGATGAACGAGCTCAACAAGGTTCTCATAAGGTTGGAATTCCACTATCTTCTTGATGGGGTACGTGAGGCCGTTCAAGAAGCGTGCCATTGATTGTTCCTCGGACTCTACAATTTGTGCACGGGAGAGAGTGGACTCCATCTCCTTGTAGTACTCGTCGACCGTCTTGAGACCTTGCTTGAGTTCTTGTAGCTTCTTGTACAAATCGCGCGCATAATGATGTGGCACAAAGCGCTTGTGCATTTCCTTCTTCATGTCATTCCATGTGTCGATTGGGTCTTTAAAGGATGCTTGGAGTTGTTCCCACCATAGTTGCGCATAGCCTTCGAACTCGAGGGATGCGAGGTCAACTCGCTTGTCTTGCGGCACCTTGTAGACTCGAAATAGTTTGGAGACCTTGGATTCCCATGCAATATAGTCTTCCGGGTCGTTGGTGCCATGGAACTTAGGAATGACGAGCTTGGGAGGATTGAAACGGTTCTTGTGATCATCCTCATCATGGTGGCGATGGCGGTCTCGGTGACGATGCCTTGGTTGGTGGCGTGGAACATCATCCTCGTCATCTTCAATATCAACATGATTGTCGGCCAATGGCACTCGGCGGGCTCGATGTGGAGGTAGATCATGACGATGATGTCGATTGTCCTCATGGCGGTGTGGGGGATCCAAGTTAACATTTGGAATTGGAATTTCTTGTCGATGGCGATCTTGATGTTGTTGATGGTGTACGATCGCTTGGGGGTGCGGCTCTTCTTGACGATGTTGGTCTTGGTGTTGGTGATGGTCCAAGTGCGCTTGTTGATTAGGCATCTCTTGGCGATGGCGCTCTTGGCGATGGCGATGCCCTTGATCATTCTCACTCCGTGCGTGGCTTCTTGCGGTGGAGTGGCGAGAGCTTCGTGAACTTGACCTTGAAGAGCGACTATGATCTCGCTCGAGGAGCTTGCTCATGTAATCTTGGATTTGAGCGAAGCGCTCATTGTTTTCATGTTGAGCGGCTTGATGGCGCTCCTCATAGTGACGTAAGTTGTCGTCGATGTACCTCCTAAGGGCCTCCGCTTGTTTGCCGAAGTCCGCGTCTTGTTCTTTCCTAGCCATGATAAGCAAACACAAGTGATATGTGGAATATGTGGTGGCTAATAACCGCTCTTACCTTGGTTGATAGTATTGGACCAATGGGCCTGCCTTCCGAGACAAAGGTGTCACAAGAGTAAGTTTGGCTTTGATTCTTCGATCCAAAGGCTACCTTTTTGAGGGTTTGTTGTTGGGTGGAGTTCTCAGCAGGATTTGCTAGTTATCCTTGTCCTCTAGGCGAAGATGCCTTGAGCTCCGTCTCCTTGAGCTTGTAGGTTCTTGACGGCGGTGGCGCTCTTGAGTTCTTGGTCTTGAGGATCGCCGAGGTGGGTACTCATCATCGGAGTCGTCATCAACAAGGTGTGTAGAGCCTCGTGGAAGATCCTTGACGTGCCTTGAGGAGCCGTAGTCGATGTAGGGTTCCACCACCTCATTGGAGTTGTAGTCGAAGTAGTGGTCCACCATGGTGTTGATGCTTGAAGGCTCCAAGTCGGTGTAGCACTCCATGTCGTGGACGGTTGCGGCATCATAGTCGTAGTAGTGGTGGTTCTCCGCCATGTAGTCCATGCTCGTGGAGGTGTCGACGATGTCGAGGTCCACCATATCATCCATGCTTGGGGCACCATAGTCGTTGTCTCTCATGATGTCATCCATGCTTGGCGCGCCGAAGTCGTTGTCGCTCATCATGTTCTCATCATCATGGCCTCCATAGGATGCTCCGCTCTCACTAGACATGGTCAATCACAAGACAAGTGTATATATATGTATATGGAGGTGAAAGGAACTAAGAAACCAACCTCACCTAGTAGATAGTATTGGAACTAGTGGACAATGCCAAGAGAAACCGATACACAAGAATGCGGGTGACTTGAATTTCAAAGATCCAAACGCAACTCCAAAACACACATGGCTTATGAGTGGATAGGTATGAATTGTGGAAAGCAAATGGAACAACCGGAAACCAAGATATTGTAAAGGCAAGTATAGAACCACGATGACCACAAAGCAAATACAAGTCGATCTCAAAAGATAGGAGTAAAGCACATAGAAACACATGCTTTGATAAGTGGGACTTGTGCAACCAAAATGAGCTAGTGATGGACCTAGCAAAGACTAAAGCTCAAGTCGCACAAGTATAAGAGAAACCAACTCGATTGCAATTTATTGGTGGGCTACAAGATTTGCACAAAGATACCACACCTATGAATTTTTCATCGAGCTTGCGCGACCTACAAGAGATATGGCATTGAGACTCTTTCTTTTCTTTGCTCTTTTTATTCTTTTCTATGCTCTCTTTTGGCCTCTTACTCTCTTTTCTCTTTTGCCTCTTACTTGCTTGCCAACAAGAACTATATCAATTAGCGCATACAAGGTTTGCTCGGAACACTACGAGGTATCAATTGTGCAAAGCCCAAGCAATCATAGATGAGCTAGTCTCAATAGGTAAGATAGGCACAAATGGCTTGGTGAACAAGTGATGCAAGGTGGGAGAAGATATGGTGATGTTATACCTTTTATCGACGATCTTCACCCGTGGAGTGGAATGCCTCTTCCTTGATCACGAAATTTGGTGGCAATAGATGATGGATCAACCGTCGTGGTGATGTAGAGCTTGTCCGTAGCTTCGATTAGAGACGAAAATCACCAAAAACGGAGTCCGGAGTGAAAAGTTATGGCCAAAACAAAATTTCTGCAGGGGAACCGGCCTGGGGGCCGGCCTAGGCCGGGCTGGAGGCCGGCGGCTTCTGCCGGGGGTCCGGCCTAGAGGCCAGCCTAGGCCGGGATGGAGGCCGGCCGACACTACCCTCCGGGACGTGAAAATGGGCGATTTTGGGTGGAAAACGGCCCGAAAAACACCAAATCGGAGGGGAAATCAAAGGAATTTGGCCATGGGAACGCAAAGGGAGGTAGATCAACAAGTATAGCAATGGATCCACGGATCAAAACCTACCAAAACTCACAAGAATCTCAGATCGAACCAAAAGCAATTTGAGGCTATTTTTGGTGGAAATTTTCGAAATTAACAAAATCAAAGAAAAATTTGGTGGATTTGGGGGTGGAAACAAAGGCAAATCCGTGGCAACCCTTGCTCTGATACCATATGATGTAGGGGGTTGGCCCGATCTTCACGGATTTGAGGGGGAAAAGTGGATGAACACGATGAACACGGAGGGGAAACGGGGGAAAAAGGGCAAATCGTGGGGATAACTCGCGAAGCCTACAAGGGAGAATCACCCGGCAACAAACCCCCAACGGAGCAGCCTCCGGATCCCAAAACCCAAGTCAACAACACGCTTAATGAAACCGATTTCTCTTACCGGCCGGTCCACCGATCCAATAGAATCACCGCAGTGAAAGATTGGTTTGCACTACTAGAGACACCTAAGTGAAAGAGTAGCTACAACAAGAGATTCATCATCCTCCTCGGAGGAACCCATCACGGGAAGGAGCAACGCTCAACTCTAGTTCATTCTTCTCTACCTCAAATGAAAAAGGAGGAAAACTATTTATAATCTTAGTACAAAGGGGGGAGAAAGGTGGGGGTCCGGCCTGGGGGCCGGCCTGGGCCGGCTGGAGGTCGGCGGCGTCTGGAGGGGGCCCGGCCTGGAGGCCGGCAGCGTCTGGAGGGGTGCCGGCCTGGGGGCCGGCCTGGGCCGGCTGGGAGGCCGGCCGGCTCTGGTGGGGTGCCGGCCTGGGAGCCGGCCTAGGCCGGACTGGAGGCCGGCCTGCCTGTCTTCGCCTCCTTCTTCCTCTCCTTGTCCATGACGCTTCCTTCTCCTCATCCACGCGTATGCCTTAGTTGATTGGAGTCCATGGAGTTCCTTGCCACCCTTTGGAGTCCTTGGTGGCTTGTCGTATGTTGAAGCGCATGACATGGTGATGGACGTGGGTTGGGCTACATCATCTGATGATGTAGCCCCACATGTGGACAACACCATGGACACCACGCCAAATGGCCCGATGACAAGATCAAGAGTCAAGGCTCTTCATGAAAAGGTGACCTCGCTCCTCTCGATGTGTGGTCTCGACCTCCCTTTGAATGGTTTGCTACTTCATGCCGGTACCTTGTGTATACTCAGGATCCACCCGGATGATGACCCACAATGGAGTCAAGAAGATGGCCAAGAGGAGATCCAAGAAGATGGGCAAGAAGAGGAAGAAGGAGGCAAAAGCTCAAGGCGGAGCCAGCCGGCCTCCAGGCCGGCCTGGGCCGGCCCCCAAGCCGGACCCCCACCCGAGCCGGCCGGCCTCCAGGCTGGACGTCCACCCGACGCAGCCGGCCTCCAGGCCGGTTTCCAGGCCGGACTTCCACCCGACGCAGCCGGCCTCCAGGCCGGCCTAGGCCGGTTTCCAGGCCGGACCCCCACCCGACGCAGCCGGCCTCCAGGCCGGCCTAGGCCGGTTTCCAGGCCGGACCTCCACCCGACGCAGCCGGCCTCCAGGCCGGCCTAGGCCGGCCCCCAGGCCGGTTCCCCACCTTCCTGCCTTGTTTTGTACTAAGACTATAAATAGCTTTCCCCTTTCACCATTCTAGGGCAGACTGAATTTGAGACTTGTGTGAGCTATGCTCCTCCTCCCTCGTAGCTAGGGTGCCTCGTTGGGGTAGATCTTGTTGTTGCTACTCTTTCACTGTGGTGTCTCTAGTAGTGCAAACCAATCTTTCACTGCGGTGATTCTATTGGATCGGTGGACCGGCCGGTAAGAGCAATCGGTTTCAACAAGAGTAAGTTTGGCTTTGATTCTTCGATCCAAAGGCTACCTTTTTAAGGGTTTGTTGTTGGGTGGAGTTCTCAGCAGGATTTGCTAGTTATCCTTGTGTTTTGCCCACGAATCTCCCTCGCTACCCTCCGTGTTCTTCGTGTTCATCCCCTTTTTCCCCTCAAATCCGTGAAGATCGGGCCTAGCCCTACATCATTTGGTATCAGAGCAAGGGTTTCCACGGATTTGGATCGTGTTTCCACCTTTTATTAGCCATTTTTCCACCAAATTTTTTCTTTCCCATACCAATTTCGAAAATTCAAAAAAAAAATAGCCCATATGGATTTCGTTCGATCTTTCGATTTGGTGATCGATTTGTGGTTTTGATCCACGGATCTCGTGCTTAAGACCTTTCCCCACTTTCCGTTGGTGTTCCGGAGGCCTTTTCGCTCCAAGCCCAAGCGTGCTGCGCAATTCGTCGCCGGCGGTACTACCGTCCGAACGGCCGTTACTACCGCCCGCAATCGGTCGTACCGCCCGTTCGGCCGGTGCTACCGCCGCACGACTATTCACCGACTTCATCTTCGTGTCGCTTCATCGCTACCTCGACGGCATCAAAGGTATAGCTTCCGACACATCTCTCTCCATTTCGCGAAACTTTTTCCTAGGAGCTAGCTCTTCATAGTGTGAGCATTGCACTAGTGTGACACCAAGTGACCATATCATAATCTTGTGAGCATCTAGTTGTAGCGGACTCGGCTCAGGCAAAAGCATAAAGCAAAAAGAGAAATAGAAAAGATTCAAAAAAAAAAGAAGCCGAGCCGTGATCCTAGTCATCCTCAAGCTCCAAAAACCAATAGAGAAACGGGTCCACTTGTGCAAATCGGGTGCTCCTTCCAATACACTTGAGCTAGTTGTCCTTCGAGAGGTGGTGCGGCACGAGCATAGTCTTCGTTAGGTCCAAGTTGCTCTTCCCCCATAGTCGCACCATCCACGTTTGTCTCCACGTGTGAGTCTCTTTTGTTTCTCGGATTGTGTGGTTAGTCTCTTTTGTTTCTTGATCCTTGTGGTTATCCTCCACTTCTTGCAATAGCCTTTTCGTTGGTTTCGTTTCGATTTCTTGCCACTTTACCATACCTAAGCTCCTCATAAGTGTGTGTGTGAGTCGCTTTTGAATCACTAATCAACCAACTCTTACTCTTGTGACACCTTTGTCTCGGAAAGGTAGCCTTTGGATCGAAGAATCAAAGCCAAACTTACTCTTGTGACACCTTTGTCTCGGAAGGCAGGCCCATTGGTCCAATACTATCAACTAAGGTAAGAGCGGTTATTAGCCACCACATATTCCACATATCACTTGTGTTTGCTTATCATGGCTAGGGAAGAACAAGACGCCGACTTCGCCAAACAAGCGGAGGCCCTTAGGAGGTACATCGACGACAACTTACGTCGCTATGAGGAGCGCCATCAAGCCGCTCAACATGAAAACAATGAGCGCTTCGCTCAAATCCAAGATTCCATGAGCAAGCTCCTCGAGCGAGATCATAGTCGCTCTTCAAGGTCAAGTTCACGAAGCTCTCGCCACTCCATCGCAAGAAGCCACGCACGGAGTGAGAATGATCAAGGGCATCGCCATCGCCAAGAGATGCCTAATCAACAAGCGCACTTGGACCATCACCAACACCAAGACCAACATCGTCAAGAAGAGACGCACCCCCAAGCGATCGTACACCATCAACAACATCAAGATCGCCATCGACAAGAAATTCCAATTCCAAATGTTAACTTGGATCCCCCACACCGCCATGAGGACAATCGACATCATCGTCATGATCTACCTCCACATCAAGCCCGCCGAGTGCCATTGGCCGACAATCATGTTGATATTGAAGATGACGAGGATGATGTTCCACGCCACCAACCAAGGCATCGTCACCGAGACCGCCATCGCCACCATGATGAGGATGATCACAAGAACCGTTTCAATCCTCCCAAGCTCGTTATTCCTAAGTTCCATGGCACCAACGACCCGGAAGACTACATTGCATGGGAATCCAAGGTCTCCAAACTATTTCAAGTCTACAAGGTGCCGCAAGACAAGCGAGTTGACCTCGCATCCCTCGAGTTCGAAGGCTATGCGCAACTATCGCGGGAACAACTCCAAGCATCCTTTGAAGACCCAATCGACACATGGAATGACATGAAGAAGGAAATGCACAAGCGCTTTGTGCCACATCATTATGCGCGCGATTTGTACAAGAAGCTACAAGAACTCAAGCAAGGTCTCAAGACGGTCGACGAGTACTACAAGGAGATGGAGTCCACTCTCTCCCGTGCACACATTGTAGAGTCCGAGGAACAATCAATGGCACGCTTCTTGAACGGCCTCACGTACCCCATCAAGAAGATAGTGGAATTCCAACCTTATGAGAACCTTGTTGAGCTCGTTCATCAAGCCATGAAGGCCGAGCGCCAAGTCGCTGAAGAGCTCAAGTATGTCAAGGCCAAGTCCTTCTTCGCCACTAGAGCTTCATCATCAACACAACCCATGACTCAAGTCCAAGCTCAAGGCAATGCCAAAAGTTCTACACCGCAACCCACTACCACCTCCAAGAAGACGACGCCCTCACCACAAGCCGTCAAGTCATATATCACTTGCTACAAGTGTGGAGGTTAAGGGCACAAGTCATTTGAATGCACCAACAAGAAGGTGATGATAGTCAATGACAATGGAGACTATGAGTCCATGAGTGAAGATGAGTACCACGCATTGAACAAGGTGGCCACGATGCAAAGCTTGGATGACGCCGATGACTACATCTATTGTGATGGTGATCCTAACCCCACTCTAGTTGTCACTCGAGTCTTGACTACAATCAACCAAGGTGATGATGCTCAAAGATGCAACTTGTTCCAAACCAAGGCCGACATCAACGGCAAATCAATCAAGGTAATAATTGATGGTGGGAGTTGTCACAACTTGGCAAGCAAGGAGCTATGTGAGAAACTCAACTTGACGTACAAGAAGCACCCCAATCCTTACCATGTGCAATGGCTTAGTGACTCCGGCACCGTGAAGATCCAACACACGGTTCAAGTATCCTTCAAGATTGGCTCTTACGAGGACACGGTGGATTGTGATGTGGTACCTATGTCAGTTTGCCACTTACTTCTTGGCCGCCCTTGGCAATTTGACAAGGCCACTACTCATGATGGGCGCACCAACTACTATAGCTTCAAATGGAACAATAAGATCCTAGTGCTCCGCCCAATGACTCCAAGCCAAATTATCGCCGACAATGCCAAGACAATTGTACGAGCGCAAGAAAAACAATCCCCTAGTGAGTTGAGTGGTGAGAGAGCGAGCCACATTCACGTGAGTGAGAGCCACAAGCCAAATATGAGTGAGAAAGGGAAAAGAGTGAGTCCCGGTGTAGTCTTGTTAGCCACCAAAAGTGAGATGAGGGAAGTGAGATCAAACCCATCCACTTTCCACTTCGTGCTCTTATGCAAAGGAGATGGCAAAGACACTAACGACTTAATCCAAGTTCCTCCGTCTATGTTGTCTATCTTGCAGGAATTCAAAGATGTCTTTCCGGATGAGCTTCCTCAAGGACTTCCTCCCCTACGTGGAATCGAGCATCGCATCGATCTCATTCTCGGCGCCCCTCTACCCAATAGAGCGCCATACCGCACCAACCCCGAGGAGACAAAGGAGATCGAGCGCCAAATTCAAGAACTCCTTGCCAAGGGACATGTTCGTGAAAGCTTGAGTCCGTGCGCCGTTCCGGTCATCCTCGTCCCCAAGCAAGACGACACACTCCGAATGTGCATGGATTGCCGTCCCATCAACAATATCACGGTGAGGTATCGACACCCTATCCCACGACTTGATGACATGGTAGATGAGCTTAGTGGTGCCACTATCTTCCCCACAATTGATTTGAAAAGTGGCTATCACCAAATCCGTATGCATGAAGGAGATGAATGGAAAACTGTATTTAAAACAAAACTTGGTCTTTACGAGTGGCTCGTCATGCCCTTTGGTCTTTCCAACGAAAATTTTGGTGGAAAATTTTGATGTGGGGCTAGGCCCGATCTTCACGGATTTGAGGGGAAAAAGGGGATGAACACGAAGAACACGGAGGGTAGCGAGGGAGATTCGTGGGCAAAACACAAGGATAACTAGCAAATCCTGCTGAGAACTCCACCCAACAACAAACCCTCAAAAAGGTAGCCTTTGGATCGAAGAATCAAAGCCAAACTTACTCTTGTTGAAACCGATTGCTCTTACCGGTCGGTCCACCGATCCAATAGAATCACCGCAGTGAAAGATTGGTTTGCACTACTAGAGACACCGCAGTGAAAGAGTAGCAACAACAAGATCTACCTCAACGAGGCACCCTAGCTACGAGGGAGGAGGAGCATAGCTCACACAAGTCTCAAATTCAGTCTGCCCTAGAATGGGGAAAGGGGAAAGCTATTTATAGTCTTAGTACAAAACAAGGCAGGAAGGTGGGGAACCGGCCTGGGGGCCGGCCTAGGCCGGCCTGGAGGCCGGCTGCATCGGGTGGAGGTCCGGCCTGGGCCGGCCTGGAGGCCGGCTGCGTCGGGTGGAGGTCCGGCCTGGAAACCGGCCTAGGCCGGCCTGGAGGCCGGCTGCGTCGGGTGGAGGTCCGGCCTGGAAACCGGCCTAGGCCGGCCTGGAGGCCGGCTGCGTCGGGTGGAGGTCCGGCCTGGGGGCCGGCCGGCTCGGGTGGGGGTTCGGCCCCAGGCCGGCCCAGGCCGGCCTGGAGGCCGGCTGGCTCCGCCTTGAGCTTTTGCCTCCTTCTTCCTCTTCTTGCCCATCTTCTTGGATCTCCTCTTGGCCATCTTCTTGACTCCATTGTGGGTCATCATCCGGGTGGATCCTGAGTATACACAAGGTATCGGCATGAAGTAGCAAACCATTCAAAGGGAGGTCGAGATCACACATCGAGAGGAGCGAGGTCACCTTTTCATGAAGAGCCTTGACTCTTGATCTTTTCATTGGGCCATTTGGCGTGGTGTCCATGGTGTTGTCCACATGTGGGGCTACATCATCTCCCCCCCCCCTTCGGAAAGAGTCGTCTTCGACTCGGCATCCTCTTGAACGCTTGCATCTCCGTGGAAAGGTGATAGGTCGGCGATGTTGAACGTGTCGTGCACCAAGTACTTGGAGGTTGGGATGTCGATCTTGTAGGCGTTGTCGTTGATGCGCTTGAGCACTTTGAAAGGCCCGTCACCGCGAGGAGCAAGCTTGGATTTTCTTTCATCCGGGAAACGGTCCTTACGGAGGTGTAGCCACACAAGATCTCCTTCTTCGAATATCATGGGCTTCTTCAACTTGTTGATCTTGGTAGCTTGGCGCTTGGTGTGCTCCTCTAGAGTTGCTCGAGTTGACTCATGTAATGTCTTCATGTAGTCGGCTCTTTTGTCGACGTCCATGTCGGTGCGCTCGTGTAGAGGAAGTGGTAGGATGTCTAGGGCGGTGTTGGGGTTGAACCCATAGACAACCTCGAACGGGCTTCGCTTGGTCGCCCGGTGTGATGCACGGTTGTAGGCGAACTCGGCGTGCGGGATGCATTCTTCCCAACCTTTGAGGTTTGGCTTGATTAATGCGCGAAGGAGAGTTGATAAGCTTCGATTCACCACCTCGGTTTGGCCATCGGTTTGTGGGTGGTAAGCGGCGGAGAAGAGGAGTTTGACTCCCAGCTTTGCCATCAATGCCTTCCAAAAGTAGCTTGTGAACTTGACATCTCGGTCCAAAACAATGGTCTTCGGCACTCCATGTAGACGAACAATTTCCCTGAAGAACAAAGTTGCAATGTGTGAAGAATCGTTGGTCTTATTGCAAGGAATAAAGTATGCCATTTTAGAGAAGCGATCGACAACAACAAATATTGAATCTTTGCCATTTTTCGTTCGAGGTAATCCTAAGATGAAATCCATGCTAATGTCGGACCAAGGTGTGTGTGGTATTGGTAACGGCATATAAAGACCATGAGAGTTCAACGTGGATTTAGCTTTGAGGCAAGTTGGGCAACGACGCACCAAGCGCTCCACATCACGCGTCATCCTTGGCCAAAAGTATTGTGTAGATAACATGGCGAGTGTCTTGTCACGTCCAAAGTGTCCCATGAGGCCTCCACTATGTGATTCCTGTAGTAGTAACAAACGGAGCGAGGACTCGAGAATGCATAGTTTGTTAGCCTTAAACAAGAAACCCTTGTGCCAGTAGAAATCATCGCAACCTTTGTCAATTGTGCACTTGGTAAAGATAGGACCAAAGAAAGAATCGGAAGCATAGAGTTCTTTAAGGTCATCAAGACCCAAAACATTGATTTCAAGTTGGGTGAGTAAGATCATCTTGCGCGAAAGAGCATCCGCAACTATATTGTCCTTGCCTTTTTTGTACTTCACCACATAGGGAAAAGACTCGATGAATTCAACCCATTTGGCATGCCTTTTGTTAAAATTGGCTTGGGTTTTCAAATATTTCAATGATTCATGGTCGGAATGGATAACAAACTCTTTGGGCCAAAGGTAGTGTTGCCACACTTCCAAAACACGGACTAAGGCATAGAGTTCCTTGTCGTAGATTGGGTAGTTTAGTCGAGCACCATCAAGTTTTTCACTATAATAGGCAACGGGATGGCCACATTGCATGAGGACGCCACTGATGCCAAGGCCACTAGCGTCACACTCAAGTTCAAAGGTTTTGGAGAAATCCGGCAAAGCAAGTAAAGGAGCTTCGGTCAATCTCTTCTTGAGTTCATTGAAAGCCGATTCTTGAGCATTGCCCCAAATGAAGGGTACATTCTTTTTGGTAAGCTCATTCAAGGGGCAAGCGATTGTGCTAAAATCCTTCACAAAGCGACGGTAAAATCCAAATAAACCAAGAGCGCTACGAAGTTGAGCAAGATTAGTTGGCGGTGGCCAATTTGTGATTGCCTCAATCTTAGAGGTGTCAACTTCAATCCCTTTGGAAGAAACCACATAACCCAAAAACACAAGCTTGTCGGTGCAAAAGGTGCATTTCTTGAGGTTGGCAAAAAGCGAAGCATTACGAAGGGCCAACAAAACTTGCTTCACATGGTCGACATGTTCATGCAAGGATTTGCTATAAACAAGGATATCATCAAAGTAGACAACCACAAACTTGCCAATGAAAGTGCGCAAGACGTGATTCATAAGACGCATAAATGTTGAAGGAGCATTGGAAAGACCAAAGGGCATGACGAGCCACTCGTAAAGACCAAGTTTTGTTTTATGCTTTTTCCCGAGCCGAGTCCGCTACAACTAGATGCTCACAAGATTATGATATGGTCACTTGGTGTCACACTAGTGCAATGCTCACACTATGAAGAGCTAGCTCCTAGGAAAAAGTTTCGCGAAATGGAGAGAGATGTGTCGGAAGCTATACCTTTGATGCCGTCGAGGTAGCGATGAAGCGACACGAAGATGAAGTCGGTGAATAGTCGTGCGGCGGTAGCACCGGCCGAACGGGCGGTAGGACCGATTGCGGGCGGTAGTAACGGCCGTTCGGACGGTAGTACCGCCGTCGACGAATTGTGCGGCACGCTTGGGCTTGGAGCGAAAAGGCCTCCGGAACACCAACGGAAAGTGGGGAAAGGTCTTAAGCACGAGATCCGTGGATCAAAACTAGAAATCGCTCACCAAATCGAAAGATCGAACGAAATCCATATGGGCTATTTTTTTTTTTGAATTTTCGAAATTGGTATGGGAAAGAAAAATTTTGGTGGAAAAATGGCTAATAAAAGGTGGAAACACGATCCAAATCCGTGGAAACCCTTGCTCTGATACCAAATGATGTGGGGCTAGGCCCGATCTTCATGGATTTGAGGGGAAAAAGGGGATGAACACGAAGAACACGGAGGGTAGCGAGGGAGATTCGTGGGCAAAACACAAGGATAACTAGCAAATCCTGCTGAGAACTTCACCCAACAACAAACCCTCAAAAAGGTAGCCTTTGGATCGAAGAATCAAAGCCAAACTTACTCTTGTTGAAACCGATTGCTCTTACCGGCCGGTCCACCGATCCAATAGAATCACCGCAGTGAAAGATTGGTTTGCACTACTAGAGACACCGCAGTGAAAGAGTAGCAAAAACAAGATCTACCTCAACAAGGCACCCTAGCTACGAGGGAGGAGGAGCATAGCTCACACAAGTCTCAAATTCAGTCTGCCCTAGAATGGGGAAAGGGGAAAGCTATTTATAGTCTTAGTACAAAACAAGGCAGGAAGGCGGGGAACCGGCCTGGGGGCCGGGCTAGGCCGGCCTGGAGGCCGGCTGCATCGGGTGGGGGTCCGGCCTGGAAACCGGCCTAGGCCGGCCTGGAGGCCGGCTGCGTCGGGTGGGGGTCCGGCCTGGAAACCGGCCTAGGCCGGCCTGGAGGCCGGCTGCGTCGGGTGGAGGTCCGACCTGGAAACCAGCCTAGGACGGCCTGGAGGCCGGCTGCGTCGGGTGGACGTCCGGCCTGGGGGCCGGCCTAGGCCGGCCTGGAGGCCGGCCGGCTCGGGTGGGGGTCCGGCCTGGGGGCCAGCCTGGAGGCCGGCTGGCTCCGCCTTGAGCTTTTGCCTCCTTCTTCCTCTTCTTGCCCATCTTCTTGGATCTCCTCTTGGCCATCTTCTTGACTCCATTGTGGGTCATCATCCGGGTGGATCCTGAGTATACACAAGGTACCGGCATGAAGTAGCAAACCATTCAAAGGGAGGTCGAGATCACACATCGAGAGGAGTGAGGTCACCTTTTCATGAAGAGCCTTGACTCTTGATCTTGTCATCGGGCCATTTGGCGTGGTGTCCATGGTGTTGTCCACATGTAGGGCTACATCAAGCTAGCTCTTCATAGTGTGAGCATTGCACTAGTGTGACACCAAGTGACCATATCATAATCTTGTGAGCATCTAGTTGTAGCGGACTCGGCTCGGGCAAAAGCATAAAGCAAAAAGAGAAATAGAAAAGATTCAAAAAAAAAAGAAAGAAGCCGAGCCGTGATCCTAGCTAGTCATCCTCAAGCTCCAAAAACCAATAGAGAAACGGGTCCACTTGTGCAAATCGGGTGCTCCTTCCCATACACTTGAGCTAGTTGTCCTTCGAGAGGTGGTGCGGCCCGAGCATAGTCTTCGTTAGGTCCAAGTTGCTCTTCCCCCATAGTCGCACCATCCACGTTTGTATACACATGCGAGTCTCTTTTGTTTCTCGGATTGTGTGGTTAGTCTCTTTTGTTTCTTGATCCTTGTGGTTATCCTCCACTTCTTGCAATAGCCTTTTCGTTGGTTTCGTTTCAATTTCTTGCCACTTTACCATACCTAAGCTCCTCATAAGTGTGTGTGTGTGAGTCGCTTTTGGATCACTAATCAACCAACTCTTACTCTTGTGACACCTTTGTCTCGGAAGGCAGGCCCATTGGTCCAATACTATCAACCAAGGTAAGAGCGGTTATTAGCCACCACATATTCCACATATCACTTGTGTTTGCTTATCATGGCTAGGGAAGAACAAGACGCCGACTTCGGCAAACAAGCGGAGGCCCTTAGGAGGTACATCGACGACAACTTACGTCGCTATGAGGAGCGCCATCAAGCCGCTCAACATGAAAACAATGAGCGCTTCGCTCAAATCCAAGATTCCATGAGCAAGCTCCTCGAGCGAGATAATTGATCCAAGATACCCTGTCTAGAACCACAATGTCGTGAAGTTGGTAGATAATTGATCCTAGATGGACCGAATGGATATGGCAAGTTAGAAGGACTCCTGCCAGCTGTTACACGAACAATATAAGAGAAAAACTTAGCACGTCATGGACAGAACATTTAGCTTTCCATGTATATATGCACTTGGATCTATGGTTAAAAGTAGATGACGTGTTCATAAAAAAAAGACATGCTACGAAAGCTCGAATATAAAATAGAACTAAAAACATATAATTGCTAAATTGTACGTGAAACTTGAGCAAAAATATTTGTAGAATTCAATTATTCGAATATATTTATAAAAAAATTAAATCTTTGAAATGGTGTCTCTGTCTGAAACTTGACATGTTTTAGAATGAAATAAAAAATGTCAATATTTTATAGTTGAAGGATTAATGAGGAAAGATTCACACAGAATAAGATGAAAAAATATTATAGTTCCTACAATTACACAAGCATATAATATTTTGGTTATTCCAATAAAAAATTAACTAAATCTTAAAATCGGTATACAAACAACTGATTGGATAAGCATAGTGTTGTATATTGAACTGTTTCTTCATTTCAAAATCACCCTCATATGTATTCATAACAAGCCATTATTCTTGTATCGAAGTACATATGATTAATCTAGAAATATATTGGAAGAATTGGTCTGTGCAATCTCATGGAAGACTAGAATAATTAGCCAGCTGACCATAGATTTTCATGGAACCGATGGATCACTTTAACTTTATTATCCATAGACGTGAACCAATATATCTTCTTAATTGTGCACAACATCTTCCGACAATTAATCTGACACACGTTTATTATAATAGATCATGACTAATTGATCTTAGTAACTATACATAAATGTCATCGAGTGAGAAATTATTGTTTACACATCAAAATATTGAAATGGATCAAAAATTGTTGATCATAATTCGAGTTTTAACCTCACGCGGAAGTAACATAAAATAAAAACTACATCCTAGACGACAATATAAATTATTTTTAACCATGAGACGTACCGTGAGGAAAAAGCCCCACAACAATTTATTAAAACTCAAAACCACATATTTACAAAGGTTACAAAAGGAGGTAAAAGGAGAAAAAACAACCTAGCCCAAAGCAAAAAATTACATAAGACTGCCTATCCAGGCCATTAGGGATGCATGGTGGTTAGCTTTAATCATGTGCCCAAGCATGGATAAATCATGAATAATATCTTTTCTCCACCCAGCAAAAGAAGGTCTCTTAACCGGAATATAAATTTAGTTATATGTACTTATTAAAACCATTGATAAGTTTGTTTTATGTCAACATTAACTATTCTATGACAAATTTATAGTTATTGAAGATGATGTCCCGCTTAAAGTGATATTTTTTTACCATGACATTTATGGTGATTATGGAAATACGTTAATTTGAGTATAAATTTCTGTGGAACCATTATATTTTCTAGACATATTTAGGCAGTGCCCTCGCATTTGCGAGGGCCACCATGCTAGTTGTTCATATACAACAAGTCTGGTATCATTGTGTTTTTACTTGTTTATGTAGATGACATAATAGTGGTCAGTTCTTCTATTCAAGCAACGTCTACTTTGGTCCGAGATTTAGGCACACATTTTGCTATAAAAGATATAGGGGACTTGCATTTCTTTTTTGGCATTGAAGTAAAGAAAGTTCAAGAGGGATTAGTTCTCACCCAAGAGAAATATGCTATTGATCTATTAAAAAGGGCTGGCATGCGAATGTGTATACCGACACCTACACCTTTTCCAACTTCGGAAAAATTGTCAGCTCATGATGGTGAAGCACTAGATTCTGAAGATAGCACAAAGTATAGAAGCATTGACACGGTCAAACATTTCCTATTTAGTTAATAAAATATGTCAGTATCTTCATGCTCCCACCACGGTTCATTGGACTGCAGCAAAAATGATACTTTGATATGTGAGGGCTACTTTGACCACTGGTCTTACTTTTAGGAAGTCCATGTCCACATTGATAAGTGCTTTCTCAGATGCAGATTGGGTAGGATGTGTTGATGACAGAAGGTCTACTGGAGGTTTTGCTATATCTTTTGGGCCTAACTTAATTTCTTGGAGTGCCAGGAAACAACCAACAGTATCCCGATCAAGTACATAAGCTGAATACAAGTCCTTAGCCAATGCCACTACCGAAATAATATGGGTTGAGTCCCTTCTCAAAGAACTGGGTATTAAGGTCAATGAAGTTCCATGTTTATGGTGTGATAATATGGGTGCCACAATATCTTTCAGCAAATCCAATCTTTCATGCAAGGACTAAACATGTTGAAATTAATTTTCATTTTAGAAGAGAAAGAGTTGCTCAGAAAATGGAGTGCGGCGTTTTGGAACCCGAGCTCCATGGAGCTCGGTTTTTGAAAAATTCAAAAGTGAGAATTAAAACTTTCAAAAAAATCTGAAAAAAATCCTGGATGTAGGTAATATAGATATCTACCTCTGCGCAAAATATCAATGAAAAATTTGTTATAGTTTAGCCTGGACAAAAATGACAAATCTCCAGATCTGGATCTGTTAATAGTGTACAGATTCAAACATTTGAAATTTTGCCAGATTTGTTATTTTTGTAGAGCCCGAAATAATTCAAATTTTGCATTGAAAATTTGCACACTTGTAGATCTCAACATTATCTACCCCTATAATTTTTTCCGAATTTTCTGACACATAAAAATGCAGATTTCGATTTTTTTAAAATCCCAAACGTAATCTAAACTTGTCCAAGTTTTGATTAAGGAGGGCTGTTAGGAATACGGTTTATCTAATCAGAAGCAGCCTCTGGCTGGCATAACCGTACGCACACAGCGAGCCGTCCGATCGGAGACGAACAGACGAGATTGATGCGGAACGAGCCACGGCTCCTGCTGCTCCCCGGCGAGCCGCCCCTACGCCGCTCCCTGCTCCCGGCAAGCCGCCCTTGTTCCGCCCTGTGCGCCGCCCCTGCTCCTCCCGGCGAGCCGCCGACCCGCATCTCCCTAGCAGGGAGCCACACATCCCGGATGCGCCGCTCGTTGACTTTCCGACGAGCCGGCCATGGAGTCCAGGCACATCGCGCCTTACCTGGCCAGGGTCTCCAACGTTGATGCCCCAAATCTCCTGAATCACATGCAGCTGGAAACGCATCCCTGCCCATCACTGCGAGCATCTTCAGCTGCCCCGTCGCCGGCACGGAATCCCTCTTGCTGCGCGAGTATTCGCTACCGGAGATGCCGATGGCGGCGGTGGCCTGCCCGCTGCTCCTCTCCTATGTGCCCCCGTCGGCGAGGTCGCGTGTATCTGGTACCGAAGATGCCGTTGACGGCGGCGGCCTCCGCGCTGCTAATCCGCCTGGAGCAGGAGGCGCTCAAGCATAGTCTCCTGAATCCCAAGGCTGCTTCAGTGTCTATCAGAGCTAAAGTGCTGATGATTCGCTGAACCTCATGAGTACATCTATTTCTTTTCCTTTTGATTGTAGCACATGCTGAACCGCTTTGTCTTGTGCGTTTGTGCCTTCCAAGTTCAGCTCATCGATGCATAGGTTGATCTTTTAGTTGACAGATAGTAGTGTGCATATATTTGCAGGTTGAACATCTATTGTGTAAGTTCTGTATGCATAACAATAACTGAACTTTCATTTAAAGCAGTCTTGTAAGTGGATAATGAGGCATGTAAATATCATTTTTTTCAAGCTCAAAAACATTTGTAAATCATACAACCATGGTCATGGTGACATTTGAATCTCTGAGATGATATTCATGAGAAAAATTTGTATGCTCATTTCTATGATTATTCTGGTACGCATGTATGATTAGTGTCGATTGAGATATTCGACGTGTCCTGGCGGCGGTCTTCGCGTATGGCTGCAGCGCTGTGCTCTCAGCTTTTTTTGTGGGGTTAAGGAGGCGGTTAGTCGTGAGACTCCATTGGCTGCAGTGGTGCTGGCGACGGCTAACAGGCTACCCGTGGCGCATGTGTATTTCAGTGCGCCACGGCTAACAGGCTACCCGTGGCGCATCAGTTTCCGTGCGCCACTATATAGTCGTGGCACACCAAAATAGCATGCGCCACGACTCTTTTATGCCCTCTATAAGGTTTTTCCTACTAGTGCCCTCATCGAGGGTCTCGGCAAAGAGCGTGACGTGTAGTGATGAAGTTACCCACCCTAGACTGATTAAGCTACACACGCAATAGTGATGTAGTCATCCACCCTTAACAGATGGAGTTACCGACCCAGAAGTGATTCCAACCCTAAGCTGATGAAGTTACCGCTCCGTAGTGATGAAGTTACCAACTCTAAACTGATAAAGTACCACCCGGTAGTGATGGAGTTACCACCCAGTAGTGATGAAGTTATCAACCGTAAACTGATGAAGTTACCGCCCAGTAGTGATGGAGTTACCCACCCTAAATTATTGAAGTTACCACCCAATAGTGATAGAGTTACCCATCCTAAACTGATGGAGTTACCCATCCAGAAGTGATGTAGTTACCAACCCTAAGCTGATGAAGTTACCGCCCTCATAGTGATGGAGTTATCCACCCTAAACTGATTGAGTTACCCACCGGGTAGTGATGTAGTTAACCACCATAGACTAATGAAGTTACCACCCTGAACTGAAAGAGTTACCAACTCTAAACTGATTGAGTTACCCACCCTATAATGGTGGAGTTACCCATCATCGAATGATAGAGTTACCACCCAGTAGTGATGAAGTTACCCACCCTAGACTGGTGGAGTTACGCTCTCTAAACCGATGGAGTTACCCACCCTAGACTAATGAAGTTACCCACTCAGTAGTGATGGAGTTACCACATAGTAGTGATGGAGTTACCACCCAGTAGTGATAGAGTTACTCACCTAATATTGATGGAGTTACCCACCCACTCAATAATGATGGAGTTATCCTAAACTGATTGAGTTAACCACGATAAATTGATAGAGTTACACACTCTAAACATATAGAGTTGCCACCCAGTAGTGATGTAGTTACTAATCCAAGATCGATGGAGTTACCCTCCCCGGATCGATGCAGTTACCATCCGTTGTATAATTGCGTCCAAAATGGATCGCTGTTGTGTGAGGTGGTAACTTACATACTACGGCCTGGTAACTTACGTGTTATTGGTTGGTAACTTTTGGGTCCGATTTTTTTTTGTCGAAACATATTAACATGGGATCTAGTTTCGAAGATCTCGATATGACTAGTCCAACGGTGAAAACGGATCATAAATCGCATGAACGGTTTGACCTACAAAACATTTTTAATTTTCTAATTTCGCATTTAATGCGCATGACATCAGCAGTTTTGGCTTTTAGTGCATGCATGCTAATTTGCTCACCGATCGCTTGTTTGGCTGATTTTTTTTCACTAACCCCACATGTGCTCAATACATGCGTGCTTACACATTTGCCAAATTGAAGCAGCTTCTACGTAGTCGCGTCCTAGGAATAATATCTTGTTAGTTATTGTAAACAACACGTTGTTGTACAAAGCGTATCTGTTCCTAGTCTTGTGGATCAAGATGATCACGCTTATCCCCTGTAATTTCGCTGTAACAACCTTTGCCAATTGGCTATATAGCATGTACACGAAGCCGAGACAAAGGCTATCGCTTCCAACAAAATCTGATAGTGTAATCCAAGGAGTAGATTTGGTGCGGGGTGTTTAGCTTTGGTAGCTTGTCCGCAGGCAATGTAAGCTCTTGTAAGCCGAAATGGCTCCCTCGTGGTCCCTTGTCCGACATGGCATCGTATTCCTTTTGGTTGCGAAACGGCCGCGCGCGAGCTGTCCCTCCATTCCCTTTCATTCTTTTTTTTCTGCCTTCCGCGCTCGTACTAGTTCCCTTCCTTTTCTCTCGCGCATGCATGCCGTGGTCTGGTGGTCCCCATCTTTCCTTCTCTTGTTTGCTGCTCATTTCCTTTCTTTTCATTTTCTTCTTCTTTTTATATAGTATTTAATTTATTTCTCTCTTTTTTTCCTTTTACTTGATCATGGACAACAAGTCGGTTAATTGTTTTCTTTTTCTCGCGCAAGCATCCTATTCCCAGTATAACATTTCTATTCCCTTTTTACTATTCTCTTTACGCGCTAAAAACAAAAATATTATTTTTGCTTGCAAAATATACCCAGTATAATTTTCAGTTCCCTTTTTGGAACAGTGGTTTTTTAGGGTAAATAAAAATGGGTGGAGAATATAAATAAAAAGTATAAAAGGGAATCTAGCTGGGCCGAGAATCTATTCCCTTTTGTTTTGAAATGATGTTTTCCCACGAAGAAAATTGTTTTCGTCCAAAATCAATTCCCTTTTTGGGATAGTGATTTTTAGGGTAAAATATAAATGGGTGGGAGAAAACCACTTCCAACTAAAATCCGTCACTTCCAACTAGTATAATAACTGAACAAAATTACCACTAGAAAATCAATTCCCTTCTGGCTGCTGCCACTTCTTAATATCAACAAAATCACCAATGGCGAGAAAGAAATGTTACCAACCACATATAAAAAAAAAGAATACTAAGTTGTTCATGATGAAAAAGAACAAACATAAAATTTATTTTAGCAACCAACTCAACATCGCACTTATTTTCACAAAACAAAAATGTAGAAAAACCATGAAAAACGATAATCCCATAACAGAAGACCGAAAAGACGATGAAGAACGTATCGTTCATCTGTTTACTTCATTCAGTACACGCGACACACACTTCGAACAAAACCACAATGAGGAACACATAGACACAAGCTCCTCGATTATGTTAACAAAAAGGAAAACATGAGAAAATTCGGTTTGCCAAAATAAAATACATCCAGCCCGTTTGAGCTTTAGTTTATGTAGATTCAAAAGTCGAAAGTAGGCATGGAACACAACTACTATAAGTTCTTCGGCGCATCAAAAGCTAACATACTGTTAGAGCCACACATGGCTTCTTCGTCGCCTTCTCCACCACCTTCATATGCCATCCAACCAACAAAACGATTCAGTCGATCATAAAAGGAGAGAATAGAAAACTTGAACTTTTAGGTTTTCGATTTTAAATTTTATTGTGCCCCCTTAGACTATAGTCTTGGTAATAAAGTTTTTAGTATCCCCAACGTGATAACTTGTTTGATATCCATATGGTAACATCATACTAGTTTTCTTTCATATTGATAACTTATAGGCTATAGCCCTGGTAATAAAGTTTAAGTATCCTCCACCTGATAACCTGTTTGATGTGCGGCTGGCAACATCATACTAGTTTTACTAACATCGATAACTTTTATGCCCAAGTCTTGGTAATAATGCCTAGTTTTCCCTGCTCGATAACTTGTTTTATATGCGATTGGTAATATCATACTAGTTTTGCTCACATTGATAACTTTGTATGTTGTAGTCTTGGTAATAAAGTTTTTAGTATCCCCCGCCTGTTAACTTGTTCGATATGCATCTGGTAACATCTTGCTAGTTTTGGTCACATTGATAACTTGTAGGCTATAGCCCTGGTAATAAATTTTAAGTGTCCTCCACCAGATAACCTGTTTGATATGCGGCTGGTAACATCATACTAGTTTTACTCACATCGATAACTTGTATGCCAAAGTCTTGGTAATAATGCCTAGCTTTCCCCGCCCGATAACTTGTTTTATATGCGATTGGTAACATCATAGTAGTTTTGCTCATAATGATAACTTTGTATGATGTAGTCTTGGTAATAAAGCTTTTACTATCCCCCGCCTTATAACTTGTTTGATATGCATCTGGTAACATCTTGCTAGTTTTCGTCACATTGATAACTTATAGGCTATAGCCCTGGTAATAAAGTTTAAGTATCCTCCACCTGATAACCTGTTTGATATGCGGCTGGTAACATCATACTAGTTTTACTCAAATCGATAACTTTTATGCCAAAGTATTGGTAATAATGCCTAGTTTTCCCCGCCTGATAACTTGTTTTACATGCGATTGGTAACATCATACTAGTTTTGCTCACATTGATTACTTTGTATGTTGTAGTCTTGGTAATAAATTTTTTAGTATCCCCGCCTGATAACTTGTTTGATATGCGTATGGTAACATCATACTACTTTTCTTTCACATTGATAACTTATAGGCTATAGCCCTGGTAATAAAGTTTAAGTATCCTCCACCTGATAACATGTTTGATGTGTGGCTGGTAACATCATACTAGTTTTACTCACATCGATAACTTTTATGCCAAAGTCTTGGTAATAATGCCTAGTTTTCCCTGCTCGATAACTTTTTTTATAAGCAATTGGTAACATCATACTAGTTTTGCTCACATTGATAACTTTGTATGTTGTAGTCTTGGTAATAAAGCTTTTAGTATCCCCCGTCTGATAACTTTTTTGATATGCATCTGGTAACATCTTGCTAGTTTTGGTCACATTGATAATTTGTAGGCTATAGCCCTGGTAATAAAGTTTAAGTGTCCTCCACCTGATAACCTGTTTGATATACGGCTGGTAACTTCATACTAGTTTTACTCACATCGATAACTTTTATGCCAAAGTCTTGGTAATAATGCCTAGCTTTCCCCGCTCGATAACTTGTTTTATATGTGATTGGTAACATCATAGTAGTTTTGCTCACAATGATAACTTTGTATGATGTAGTCTTGGTAATAAAGCGTTTACTATCCTCCGCCTGATAACTTGTTTGATATGCATCTGGTAACATCTTGGTAGTTTTGGTCACATTGATAACTTATAGGCTATAGCCCTAGTAATAAAGTTTAAGTATCCTCTACCTGATAAGCTGTTTGATATGCGGATGGTAACATCATACTAGTTTTACTCAAGGCGATAACTTTTATGCCAAAGTATTGGTAATAATGCCTAGTTTTCCCCGCCTGATAACTTGTTTTATATGTGATTGGTAACATCATATTAGTTTTGCTCACAATGATTACTTTGTATGTTGTAGTCTTGGTAATAAATTTTTTAGTATGCCCTGTCTGATAACTTGTTTGATATGCGTCTGAAAACACCTTGCTAGTTTTGGGCACATTGATAAATTGTAGGCTATAGCCCTGGTAATAAAGATTAGTATCCTCGTCTGATAACTTATTTCATATGCGGATGGTAACCTCTTACTAGTTTTGCTCACATCAATAATTTTTATGCCAAAGTCTTGGTAAAATGCCTAGTTTTGCCGCCTCAACGTTGCTTGACATGTGATTGGTAACATCATACCGGTTTTGCTCACATCGATAGCTTGTAGGCTATTGTCTTGGTACTAAAGTTTTTAAAATGCCCCGCCTGATAAAACTAGTATAATAATTTTCTACAGTCTCTTTTTCGAAATATATGCGATGATTTTCTTCTAGTGCTAAAATAATTGTTATGCTTTTTTCCATTCTGAACAAATGATTGTTCACTTTTCTACATACGTGGTTGATAACATTTGTATGTTGCCATTCGTAATTATTGATAGTGGTAGTTAATTGTTGTAAAAAAATAAGCTAATTGGAAGTGGGATTTTCCGATCTTTTTGCAAATAAAACATCTAATATTTTTCCTTGTTTTGTTTTTTATTTGTTCATTTTTTTTTGTTCTGGTACGAAATAGTAGATCTTGTTTGTTCAAATTTTTGTACTAGTTGGAAGTGGGATTTTACTATCTCCCACCCATTTACTTTTACCTTAAAAATCAGAAGACCAAAAAGGGAATTGTTTTTTTACTGAAAAGTAAGAAAATCTTGTCTTTTTCGTGCCAAAAGGGGATTATTTATTGGTGCGAAAACAACGGGGCAATAAGAGAAAATAGTTCTTGGCGCAAAAACAATCTTGTTGGAAAAAATTAGTCAGTCTTACAGCGCGATAAAAGAGAATATCGCAGAAAAGTCAGTGTGCCAAAAGCGACCCACATGGCACACGAACGAAACTTTCCATATTTAGCTTAAACAGCTGGTCGAAAACCGATTGACCGATCGCATCCGGTCGCGTGCGGCTAGCACAACTAATTAATATTCCCCACCCTTTTTAAACAAGGTTATAATTAATATCCCTGCAGTTGGAAGTGAATTTTATAATTTTTCCCACCCTTTTATTTATCCCTGAAATACCGTAGTCCCAAAAAGGGAATTGATGGAGAATTTTTTTATTAGTTGGAATTAAAGATTATTTTTTATGAGTTGGAAGTGACTGGTTTTAGTTGGTAGTGGGTTTCCCCGCCCATTTATTTCTTTACCGTAAAAATTACTATCCCAAAAAGGGAATTGATTTTTGGCGGGAAAACATCGTGGCAGAAATTGTTTTAAAAAAGAGAATAGAATCTAGACCCAGCAATCAGCCTAGTAGGACGCGTGGTCGCGAAAAAAGGGAATAGAACCTAGGCCCACCAATCAGCCCGCTGGACCACGCATCCACGTAAAGGGAACAGGCTAGGCCGAAATTGGAAATCTGCGGGATTCCACCCATTTCCGTTTTTGGAAAGAATGGGATCCCGTCGCGCGCTCGTAAGATAGCCACGCCCCTTGTAAGCTATACTCTGCCTTCTATAAAAATACGGTACATAATTGCGTA
This sequence comes from Puccinellia tenuiflora, assembly GCA_012064385.1. Taxonomy (NCBI): domain Eukaryota; kingdom Viridiplantae; phylum Streptophyta; class Magnoliopsida; order Poales; family Poaceae; genus Puccinellia; species Puccinellia tenuiflora. The sequence continues at coordinate 396,579 of QRDG01000506.1, forward strand.
CTCTCGGATAAGAATAGAGATTTAACAAAAAAGTAAAAAATCTCACTAGAGTCATACATCTCATTGTTGTTACTTGTTGTTGTCATATTTCCACAATCCATTGTCCGGACGACACATGTGAAGAGAGCATGGAAAAGAAAAGTCAAATCTCAAAAGTACCTCCCGGGTCAACGGAAAATGCTATCACCGTGGAGATTGCACTCCTAGATACGCAGAGTCGTCCAAGCTGACATAAGCGTTGCTAAGTTCAATCTCAGAATACGTGCTTGTCGTCGGCGACCCACCAGCAAGAAAGCCCTGCATCTCCTCCGAACTCTTTTGGCCCCATGGATGCTGCTGCAGAAGCTTCCTCAGCCTGCCAAGCTCTTCAGCGACCTCCCGCATGGACGGCCTCTTCTCGCTGTTCATCTCAAGGCACTCCCTTGCTAGCTCGGCCACCTGCTCGATCGGCTCAATGCTCTGCTCGTTCACAATCTGGGCGTCCACTATCTCGTCGAGCCTCCTCGCACTCGCAGCAAGAAGGAAACGCGACGACAGGTTCTTCTCCTCGCCGTCGGCCGCCTGAAGGTTCAACGCCTTCCTACGCGTGAGCAACTCGAGGAGGACGACGCCGAAGCTGTAGACGTCGCTCTTCTCCGTCAGCTTGCACGTCTGCATGTACTCTGGGTCGAGGTAGCCGCAGGTCCCTTGGACGAACGTCACGAACTGAGCCTCGTCCGTCGGAGCCAGCGTGGAGGCTCCGAAGTCTGCAACCTTGACGGTGTGGTCGTCGTCCATAAGTATGTTGGGCGACTTCACGTCGCCGTGGATGATCGGCGGCGAGGCCCAGGAGTGCAGGTACGCGAGCGCCTCGGCGGTCTCGTGCGCGATCTTGAGGCGCGTCGCGAAGGAGACGCGTGCGCCGTGGTGGTGCCGGTCACCATGGATGAGCTGGTACAGGGTGCCGTTGGGGATAAACTCGTAGACGAGCATCGGGACCTCCACCTCGAGGCAGCAGCCGTAGAGCTTGACGATGTTCCGGTGGTTGATCTGGGACAGGATGATCATCTCCTTCCCGAACTCTTTCATCTGCCTCTCGTCGATTATCTTGCACTTCTTTATGGCCACCGTTCTGCTGTCTTTCAGGGTGCCCTTGTAGACGGTGCCGTTGCCTCCCTTTCCGAGCACGTTCCGCTCGTCGAATTTGCCCGTCGCCTCTTCGAGCTCTTCCCTGGTGAACAGGGTGAAGGACACTCCTTGTTTTGACTTCATTTCCTCGAACAGCAGGAGACCACCGTGCTGCTTGAAGTACCTCCTTTTTACAGCGGCGAGGCTCCTCTTTTCGTGGATCATGTAGGCACAGGATATGCTAATTACCAGCACAACCACACTAATGCTAACACCTGCATGCATTACGAGTTGTACGAAGTACTAGTTATGATTTCACATGCCTGAAGAATTCAACATGCATCAGATTTACATCTGCAGATATACCAAATGTTTGGTGGCATGGATTTCTGTATTATTATATGATGATGCGCCAATCAAAGCCAAACCAAATGTAGTGAATGAACTGAATAATGAGTAAGTAATGGAGATGACATACCAACTGCGATGTGCACTCCAAGTTGCGATTTCTTCGCCTCGCAGGTGCCAGTGTAAGCGTTGCCTGTTGTCTCGTCAGGGCAAGCGCAGGTGAATCCTCCAGGAGTGTTAATACAGGTACCAGGAACAGAGCACGGGTACTCGACTCCCTCCTTGCACTCGTCAATATCTGCACAAAAGAAAGCAAACAAAAATTCTCATGTTTTTCCTACAGAGAAAGCACACGAATCGCAGGTAGGATGTGAACGAAGCGCGGACCTCGGCAGCCGCCTTGCAGGTACGGGTTGCCTTGGTATCCACGAGAGCAGTTGCAGAGGTAGCCCGGGCCGTTCCTGGAGTCGACGCACACGCTGTTGCCGCTGACGCAGGCGTAGGCCGACGCGTTCCGTCTCGCCTCCCCGCACTTCACTTTCCCGACGACCCAGTCGTACACCAGCGGCAGCGCCCCGCCGGTGGACTCCACGAAGTCGCCGGCGACGGTGGCGTAGGTGGCGACGAAGTCGAACGCCGTCGCCTCGGCCAGGACCGCGTAGCTGCAGCGGCTCAGGTTCCCGATCAGCTGGGAGGTGTTGAACTTCTCCTCGAACACCACCCCGTAGGAGTTGATCCCCCGGGGGATGGCGGCCTGGCAGCAGCCCATGCCGGCGCACGACCCGTTCTCCAGCTGCCGCGCGGCGGCGCCCGGGCACGTGGCCATGCACCCGGTCATGTACTCGGAGCCCGTCGCGAACTGGGACGCGTCGAAGGAGCTCACGTAGGCCAGCGAGTTGCAGCCGACGACGGTGAACCGGTTCTCCTCGTCGGACAGCGTGAAGGAGGAGTCGGAGACGTCCATCCACAGGTTGTCGCTCTGCGAGTCCATGGCACGGGACGTGGCGTTGTAGCACCACGTGCTGATGTTGTTACGGACGCGCGCCTGCCCGCGGGGCACGGAGACGGAGAGGACCTCGATGCCGCCGGAGAAAGGGGCGTAGCCGCCGGCGGCGGTGAGGTTGCAGGTGAGGCCGAAGGTCAGGTCGTTCTCGCCCGTGTACAGGTAGCAGCCGCGGCCGATCCCGAACGGGTACGGGATGTCCACGCCCCCGCACCGGCGCTGGCATGTTGAGCCCCCGACTGGCTGCGACGATGCCGATACGGGCCATGCCGAGGCGAGCACGGCGAGCAACGCGAGGAACATCTCTCTGCTTGCTGATTGCACGGTGATCGAGCCGGTGAGGATCAGAAACTAATCCTTGCAGCTTCTGCCAGTGGGAGGCTGCGAGTTTCAGATAGGATCGATTGTGCCGACAGCCATCGCCATTGATTCCTTAAATTCGCGAGTGATCACTTGATTTAGACGGCGGGTAGACTTTACAGGTCCAACCGTCCAAGCAATAAGTTTCAGAGACTGGCTAGAAAAGGACGGATGCAGCAGGAATACGTCAAACGAGTGTTCATACCCTGTTTTGTTCAAGCTCACGAACTTTGGGAGCTTGCACCGTACGTGGTGTCCTTTCTTGCAACGGAAAATGTCATCATGGCCCGGTTCGAAATGCGGGCATTACTCTTTTTGTGCGAAATGCGGGCATTAGTCGGTAAACGTTTGGTCCGAGAGACGTATTTTTTTTGCCTAAACCTGGTTGTTTGAGAATACTAATCCGCCTCTCTGAAAGACTATTTCAGAATCTAGCCAACACAAAAGGTTCCGAGGTTGTGCACGTCTACGCCGAACCCATATCGGCGCACTCTCCTTGGCGGCGAGCCTTGCAAAAATCGATATGATGTTCAAATATCTTGACGACGACCTGCACAATTTCGATTCAACCAAATAAACAGATTTAAATAGTTGACGGGAGGGGTCATGTGAGACATTAGTTGAACGGAAAGTGACTTTGACTCCCGAGCTCCAATGATCCTGGTCATCAAATTTTTTTTTTACAAGTTTTAAAAATTAGTGAAAAAAATCTCGAATGTAGAAAATATTGTATCCCACAACCATGCAAAAAAAAAAAACAACTTCAAATAATTTGTATTCTAGGCTACACAAAAATGACAAATCGGATAAATTTGGAGATTTAAAAATATGTATACTCAGATCTACACTTTTGTCATTTTTGTGCAGCTCATAATAAAATGTATTTGGAGTTGATTTTTTGCAGGTTTGTGGAATACAGCATTAGGTACATCCGTGATTCTTTTCAATATTTTTTGATACTTTTAAATATATTTTTTGATTTTTTTAAACGAGCGAGATCACTGGAGCTCGGGAGCACAAAATCTTCACTCTTAGTTGAAGACCTGAGACATTAGTTAGCCACAGGAGCTGCATTGCAAAAAGGTATCTGAAAGTCACACTCATATTTGAGAAAACATTGTGAGGTTGAGTAGCTCCACGATGAGACCAATGAACTCCGTCAGTAAACCACGCATGAGATTACACCGAAAGACCATTAGGATTCGTCCCTTATCCTATGGCGATCGATAAATTGCGTACGTAATGATACATCCCCAAAAAAGATGGCTTGTTGTTTATGATTTAAGCATTTTTGACAAAAAATATGACATGCACGACTGTAACGATAGAAAGGACCACCTATAAGTGGAAGTGCCAAAACTACCGTAACGACACTTCCGACGGGCAAGAGAAACGAGCGTTGGTAGTTTTTTTTTTTTTTTTTTTTTTTTGATAAAGGGATTTTATTACTTAAAGAGTATTAAGCATTACACCAAACTGAGCGTTGGTAGTAGAAGGAGTCACGAGTGGGCGAGAATCACTCTTTCGACGCCAAATTGAGCCCAAATTATCAAACTTCGTGCATGGCAATGATCAGAGCCTGATTCGAATCAGCGCTTCTGCCGGTTGATAGTCTGGAAGTCAGCGTTGTCAAGTTGTATGGCGGTCGACAAAGGTCGCCTACGCCAGTGGCAGCAGCCCACCACATCATCATGTCGCCTCGCCTGGTGGCGACATGGCCTGCTCTTCCGTGTTCCTGGGCAGGATTCACTGTTTCGGTAGTCGTGCCGCCTGCGCGTGTGGCGGCAGGTGCCACGTGTCGCTTGTTGGGCCTACCGCCACGGTACTTTTGCCAATTCTACTTAGCGTGGTCCCGTCAGTTATTACAGCTGGGCAAGTGGTCTTTTATGCCAAAAACTTAATGATTTCACACACGTCTCATTTGTCTCACGTCCGTGCGACATACTTTTGTTGATATCATGTTCACACGGTTTGCTTTTCCGGGTACAACAAATTGCCGGACGTCAACTAGTGGTAAGTGATGACGCTGCATTGTTCAGTACCACGTCTGAACTCTCTCAAGTTCTAAACTGAGAATGGAAGGGCTATAGATATTTGTCTCTCCAGAAATTGAAGTTTTTAATTATCAATTAATCTATTAAGCGTTCTTATCGTAAGGAATTGTTCTATCCGGCGGATGGATATAGAAATTCTTCCCTATAAGGGCGGAGGGACATGCATGTATGGAATCTGTTTCAGATCCGAAATTTCAAAATGATTTATCTTTTAAACCGTTAATTCAATTGACGACCCGTCTTCATCATTGGATTCGTCTCGATTAGCACTTCAAAACAAGATCCCATGTTAATATGTTTTGACGAACTTTTTTTCGCCATTAGTTGCCAAGTATAGTAGCGTAGGTAACATATTATTTGCTAACGGTTACCATCCAAAACGTACACAGTTATCCAATAATTTTTTACATGTTTTTTTTTATCATTGCAATGATCTACATTTTCAGATAGTTAGTATTCGACTCACTCTTAACATGTAAAAGATGAAATTACCATCATGTAAGGTTTACATTGGTGAAAAAGAAGTTCAGAAAAACTTGGTAACTAATCGATGTTAATCAGGTAACCAACATGACTATAACTTGATGACCATGTGACTATAATATGGCAACTAAGGTCGAAAAAATACTGTAAAAAATATAGCAACATGGGATATACTTTCGAAGAACTCGCCGTGACAAAACCAACCGCGAAAACATATTTGAATTTCGACTTAAGGTTTGAGAGATAAAACATTTTAAATTTTGAAACATAAGAGGTATCTATGTGGTTGCATGCATGCAAAGAGTAGTTACCATATTTCAAACCCTGCCACCTAATACTAATCTAGGGTATGTACCCTTATTAGCACGGTCCTTTAATTATTCTTCGCAATGTATCTTGTAGATAGAACCACATAGGAGTTCCTTTCTATTTTCAACCTCTACGTCGTAGATGCACCACTGACGCCATGCACAAGCATGCAAAAGGAAACAAACCCGACAAAAGTGAAAGTTGCTATGAAATAATAAATCTTATGAAAGCTTAAGACGTCCTACGGGAAACTCCAACGTCGTCCTCCATCCTTTGGCCAATTTTATCCTCTTGGGCGCAGGACATGTGCCCCTAGCGTGGCACCAACAACGCTCCCCATTTTGGGGCGAACATGTCTGCTTTGCAAATAAAAATTATATAAATTTAAATATAGATATAACACAAACTAACATTAAAACTTGAATAAATGAAAATGGTTTCTAACCCTAGTCTTCGTCATATTCAACGATGATCATCGACTATTCGATCGCGACCTACATGTCGGTCCACTCCATGGCCTCATCTAGGGGGGCAATTGACATTGTTTTATTACAACTATGGAATATCAGCTTGATATCAATTTTTTTGTTGCGAATGCTTGATATCAATTTACTGTCGGTGAAAATATGAGGGAATGAGAAACTACACTGTAGCGTCTCATTGGAGCGCCCTACTTAGGCCGATAAGTCCTCGATAGAATACGCAGGGAGCTCTTATTTTCACGCGTTTAGCGTGCGTTAAGTGAAGGGGTCGCAACATAGAAAACAAAAAAAATTCCTACGCAACAAACGGAATAAACCCCAAGGATCTAGATCTACTAGATGAAGATAGCGAAGGTGAGATCCAATCTCTTACCCTTGAATATCGAACAAACGCGTTTTGTCGGTGCAGGGGTTGGCTAGTCGATCCCCGCAACTAGACCCGTGGAGATCCAATCCGATGAAGTGCAGCAACGGGCAGCACCTCCGCGGTATCCACACGTACAGCTCGATGAAGACGTCCACTCCTTGATCCCGCAAGCGAGGTAGACGTGGCCTTGATGATCTCAGCAACACGACGGTGTGGTGGTGATGATGACGATCTCCACGAGCAGGGCTTCGCCAAGCCAAGCAAGAGGAGAGGGAGAGGAGGAGGTGGCGCAACCCCTAGGGCTAGGGGTGTGGCGGCTATGGAAGGAGAGGTGATGGCGGCAGCCCTCCGGAAGAGGGGTGGCGCGGCTAGGGTTTAGGGTGGAGGAGGTGGTGCGGCTTGGGGTGCTTGGGGCGGCAGCCTTCGGGGTGTGCCGCACCCCTCCCCACCTCCCTTTATATAGGTGGCCGGCTAGGGTTAGGTTAGGGGCCGGCCGGCCCCCCTTTGCCTTGGCCCCCCAAGTCGAGTCCCAAGTGGACTCGGGCTTGGGCCTTTCCTAAAGGAAAGGGGCCCAACTCCTAGTCCAAGTAGGAGTAGGACTCCTCCCTTTTTGCCCTAGCCGAATTGGCCCATATGGGCCTAGGGTGGTGCGGCACACCATGTGGTGGCTGCACCCCCTTCGTCCATGTGGGCCCCCCATACAATATGTGGGTCCCACTTCTAGACCCCTCTAGAACATTCCGGAACCTTCCGGTACCCTAAACAAATTTCCCGGAACCTTTCCGATACCTCCGAAAACCACTTTCCTTATATGAATCATATTCTCCGGACTCCTCCGGAACTCCTCGTGATGTCCGGGATCCCATCCGAGACTCCGAATCACCATTCGTTCGTTTCATCATTTAATTCATCGCAAAACCTAATTTCATCGGAGCGTTAAGTGTGTGACCCTACGGGTTCGGGAATGCATAGACATGATCATATCAATAATTAATAGCGGGACCGGGATGCCCATATTAATTCCTATACACTCAACGAAACTCTTTTCTCGATTGAACCACGATGCCGGAGATTCAATTAATCTCATATACGATTCCCTTTGTCTCACGATATTTTACTTGCCCGAGATTTAATCGTTGACATCCCCATGTCTAGTTTAATCTCGTTACCGGCAAGTTCTCTTTACTCGTCCATAATATAGGATCTCCGTGATTACATCCTAATCACATGTCTGCAGACCTTTGATGCTATATTACCGAGAAGGCCTGGAGATATCTTTTCTGTCACATGGAGGGACAAATCCCACTCTTGATTCATATCACCCAACAACCCACCATCGGAGATACCTGAAAGCCACCTTTATAATCACCCAGTTACGAAGTGACGTTTGATGTCCACAAAGTATTCCTCCGGCGAACGGGAGTGATATAATCTCATGGTCTAAGGAAACTATATTTGGCATATTAAAAGTGTTGACAACAAAACTTTTGTGACACGATTAATTGTAACTCTTTATTATTTGGGTTATGGCCATCAAGTCATTCTCCAATGACGAGACTCCGTTATCAAGTGACTATAACAAGTCCATAGTTAGGAAACTCTAACTATCTCTTGATCAACGAACTAGTCCTGTAGAGGCTCACGAGGGACTCCTGGTGTTTATATTCCACACATGTATTATGTTTCCATTTAATACAATTATAGCATGGAGAATAAACTATTATCATAAACATGAATATGCTAATAAACCATTTTATTATTGCCTCTAGGGCATATTCCCAACAGTCTCCCACTTGCACTAGAGTCAATAATCTAGTTAACATTTTTCTCGATCTAACACCCTGAAAGAACAAACGATGTCCCGGATGTCGCCTAGAGGGGGGGTGAATAGGCAATAAAAACTTTTTCTAATTAAAGGCTTGATAATTGCGGAATAAAACTATGTGTTTAAATTAACAAGCCAACAACCTAATTTCTAGGCTCACCTATGTGCACCAACAACCTATGCTAAACAAGGTAAGCAACAAGGTGATAGCTAGATATAAACTTCAAGCACGAAGGCTATCACAATGTAAATTGCATAAGTAAAAGCTCGGGTATAGAAATAACCGAGGCACGCGGAGACGAGGATATATTCCCGAGTTCCTCCTTGTTAAGGGAGTACGTCTCGTTGGAGGGGTGTGAGCTCGCCACAAGAGGCCTACTCAAGATGCCACAAAGGCCTCACCCTATTCTCCGATGAATCTCACCCAAGGGATTGGTTCACCTTCCACTATCGGAATCCTTCGAGGCGGATTCCGGAGCCCTTTTACAACTTGCTTGGGGAACACACCCACAACTCAATTGGGGGCTCCCAAAATGTGCCGAAGCTTCACAACCGAAGACTTCGCGGCACCTCCAACCGTCTAGGGTACACGATGCATGCACCCAAGAGGAAACAAGCTCTTGGGAACACAATGCACCCAAGAGTAACAAGCTTCTCAACCTTCAACTTCACGTATCACCGCGGAGAGAGCAACCCGATGCAACAAATGCAAAAGGCAAGAACACACAAAGTGTTCAAGTCCTTCACTCTCAAATTCCAACCAAGCAACAAATGCTTTGGAGGGAATAAGAGCCCCTCTTGATAGTACGGCTATCTATCCTATAACCCGGTCTCTCACGAAACATCATGAGACCGGTAAAATAGAAACCCTACCAATATCATACCTTTGCCTTGCGCATTAATCCACTTGAGGTCAACGAAGTCGATCTTCATCTCCTCAAGACGCATCACCTTTCTTGATTGCGCTTCGCTTGGTGAAGATCCACATGATGCTCCCCCATACACCAAGATAGGAGAAGCACCACATAGACAAATCTTCACTTGGCCTTTATCTTCAAATGGTTGGCAAGATACAAGCATATGGCATCTTCTTGTTGATCATCTTGAACTTGAACCACACCACTTGACACCGTCCTTCATGAGCTACACGAGATCTTCCTTTTGATGCAAGCTCATGACAAGACACCTAACACAACATAGATATACCAAGCACATAGATCATGGGTTAGTTCATAAGGCTATATTGACGAGTGCTTACCATACCATGAGATCACATGATCCCTCATGGTACATTACTAGCCTTGTGTGTTGATCAACTTGCACATAGCCTTGATCAACATATAATCTTCTTCTTCCATTAGCCTTGATTCCAACATATGGAGATCAAGCAACGCAAATGAACACATCCTACTATTAGCTCAACACAAATATTAGTCCATAGAGATTGTCATTAATTACCAAAACCATGCATGGGATCAACCATGCACTTTCAATCTCCCCCATTTTGGTAATTGATGACAATCCCTTTTTAAGAGGGTTTATATAATGAATAAAGCATCCTTGCAAGACAAACGAGCAAGGATGCAAGCGCATTAAAGGAAAATGCAACAAAAGCATAAAACCCAAATTCCCTTAAACCCTCTAAACTTCTCCCCCATTGGCATCGATTGCCGAAATGGGAAGAAAAATTTAGAGAGCCAATATAATATGAGTTCCTCCATAAAGGTGATGGCAATCCCTTTTAATGAAAACTAGAGGAAATCAAACTATATTGAGGATCCAAAGATTGCAAAAAGGATGAAATCATTCTAAACATCTCCACAAAGGAGAAAAGCAATCAAAAAGATCCAAAGCGAGAGTTCTAAATAACAACGGAGAAGCTCCCCAATGTTCATGCACAAATGAGGAGTGCATAAATATGGTATCCTCACTCCCCCAAAATCATCTAGAACACTCAACAAGTGCAAGAGTGCATAATGCAAAAGCAAATCATAGCACTTGCACCAAAGATGTGGTTGAGCCAAAAGAAGATACCAATTTTCAAAGATTCAACATAAGATAGGCCCAACCGAGATAAAAAGATCTTTTTAGAGAAATATGTTCACAAGCTTAGGGATACCAATTGGAAATTAAACCAATTGAAAATGCCAAAAGCTAGTGAGAGCATTTAGACAAAGAAAAATCAACATGCTCACCATGGTAGGCATGAGGTCAAAAGATCTTCAAGAAATACATGAGTGTGCAAAGATACCAATAAACAATAAGACAAGCACTCATGAGGCAAATTTGGAGGCCACCAAAGAATTATAGATAAGACACAAGGTGGCTCAGAAAGAAATAGGATACCAACTAAAAGGTGACCTCTCTCATATGTATAGGTTTCTAATTAGATAAAACATTGAAGATTTACATCCGCAAAGAAACATATACATACGAAATGGTTCGGGAAAGAGAGAACAAGGTATCCAAAAGGAAGTCATAAATATACAAATGAGATTGTTGCTTAAAAGCATAGCACATAGCTCAAATTTATCTCATTGTATATAAATGAACTTCAAATATATCAAATGCATCACACATATCACTAAGGGAACAAGAGATAGTGGAGATGCTTTGAGATAGGCAACAAGTATCACAAAAAAATAATATCAATTGAAGACAAGTTTTTTGCAAATTCATCACACATATCACAAAGATATATTAAGTGAAGGAAATAGGCCAAAACCACAACAATTGCATATAAAAGCTTTCATGCCAAGAGACAACCTACACAAGGTTGGATACTAAAAGGAATGCATGAGATAGATACTTGTTACCGAGATGACATTGGTGATGAAGATGATGAGAGTTGGTTTGACATCAAAGCTTGACTCCGACAATCACATGGTGAGAACACCTTCCTTATGAATGAGGCAAGCATGCAATGCATCTCCATTGTACCTAAAACAAAATTTAAGCACAAAATGGTTCCCAAACTCATTGGGTTCCATAGTAGTTAGAAACACTACAATATATAGGACATACTCCACATAAATATGTGCATATAGATATGAAATTGAATTTCATGCACATCTTAGCCGATTTAGGATTTGGTGGAGTATCCCCTATATATTGGAACTTAGAAAGACTAGCATGCCATACAATATATATTAGTAAATATGCATGCATAGACTTACAAGAACCAAAAGAGATACAAATTGGACAAAAAAACCAAGTAAACCAAGAAGAGAGCACACCAAGGTGTGACACAAAAAGGTTGTCCAAATTATATCAAATTCCAAATCAACACATGATTGAGGAAAAATCAAATCAACAAATGATTGATTCCAAAACACATCAACACATGAAGTGTGATATCAAAAGGAATCGAATCAACACAAAAAATGATCGATAAGACACCAATTGAAAATAAGATAACAATTAAAACAAAAAAATATATCAACTAGGAGAAAAGATACCAAGAAGAGGGTGATACTTGACCGAAATCAAGTAAAGTTAAAATAAGGCAAAAGGTATCAAGACTCTCCACAATAAATATCAATTGGAACAAATATCTATGGAGGAGATATTAAATTCCAATTAATACCAATTGAAGGTGCCAACACAAGATAAAGAATCAAATGCCAATTGAGAGGATCAAAAATTGATAGATAGGGTAGTGTTCTAAGTAAAAAGGAATGCTCCCCCAATATTCATGCATTATTTTTGATATTTGCATTTTAATAAAAAATGCATGCACAAGGGATCATTACTCTCCATATTTTATTTACAAGACTAAACACTACCAATTAAAAAAAGAATCCATTCAAAAGGCAAGGAAGGCAATAGATAGGGCAATTTAAAGCAAGAGCCAATGTGAAGACGATCTACAAAATCCACCACAATTACTAGAAACACTTGTCATGGACAAGGAGTATATGGAGACATTTCTCGGTGGTATATAGGAATGGTGTTCAAGACCAACTTCACAACAAACAAATATATGGCAAGAGATAAGAGTTAAAGCACCATATTTTGAAAAAGGTTTGTTGGTAGTTTTAATTATTCGAACCAACCGGCAATGCCATGGTTAAAATAACATGAAACAAATGGTTCTTCACATAATATATGGAAATGGATATTAGAGAAAAACCACACCAAGCAAACTCACACAAACAAGTACCAAAGGGTAACCACAAAGAAAAATTGGAACTTGTTTGAGCACACATGCCACATAGGAAAGATAATGTACAATATCAAATCTAAGTGGCAAACCTCAAATGTTCACATTTTTATGGGATTGTAATATGCACATAGCTTATCACTCCCCCATAATGTGATAAATCATTTTATTTTTAAACAAGAGGCAAATAAAACCAACTAGAGAAATTGATGGACATTGTAGAATTTGAATTTCTCATGAATATGACATACCACATAGTAACTAGATAATATTGAAATATCAATACTAGGTGGTGTGCCTCATGTACACATATTTTTAGGTTTGTGAAGTGCACAAAGTACATCACTCCCCCAAAATGGGATAGTCCATTAATATCTCAAAGAGCCAAATGAAATCCACACAAGATTCAAAAAAGCTCAACACACAAACTACACATACATTATATACAACTATCATACACAACCTTGAATAACAAGACAAGTAGGAAAGTAGCATATCATATACAAGCACATGCTAGGAACAAAACTAACATATGCAAGGGAGCAAGCAACTTTCAATGTATATATGAGTTAAATACACGTTACCGCAAGGAGGAAGCATTGGATATGAGATAAGTATGTGGTAATCCAATTGACTTGGCTTGAGAAATAAAACCATGAAGATCCCTTAATTCTTCAAAAATAGCCAAGTCACCAATGTCCTTCATATCAACCTATTGATCAAGTTGAAGCTTGTTGGTCCCCAACCAAGTTGGGTCCTAAGAGGTTAGTCACAATAGGCTTGGGAACCCAAATGGTGCGTTTCTTGACACCACTTTGAGCTCCCACATAATTGGCAAACACATTGCCAACTCTATCCTTCCTAAGAAAATATACATCATCAACTATGATAGGAGAGGATGAGGTACCGTTAGTGCATGAAGAAGCAAGATGACCTTTGCCACGGCAAAGGTAGCAACACCGACTCTTCTTCTTCTTAATAGGCTCTTCAACTTGAGGAGCAATAGCTTGAGTCTTCTTGGGAGGTGGCATTTGTTCAACACGTGGTTGAGCACGCGTTTGAACAAGAGGCTGCTTCCCTAGTTGCTTCTCACTAAGAGGCTTCTTCTTCTTCATTGGGCAATCCCGAACGTGGTGCCCTTCTAGCTTGCACTTGAAGCAAGTGATCTTGGCCGGATTCTTGATTTGAACTTGGCCCTTCTTCTTCTCAACCTTGGACTTGTTCTTGATGTTGGAGTTGAATCCAAGTCCACTCTTGTCATTTGGGGATTGTTGCACACTCAACATGTTGTCAAGTGCCCTCTTCCCCTCATGACGCTTTTCCAAGCCTTTCTTCAAAGAAGTGGCTTGGGCCTTGAGCTCTCATCTCTTCTCTACATGGTTAGTGACAACACAAGTACTAGAGGAGGTAGATGCATCATTGTTAGAGCAACAAGGCAAAGCAAGTAATTCATCACATGATGTACCAACATTTTTAGTGGATGAACTACTAGGACTAGCACATGGCAATATAGCATTTTTAGTTATGGTTGTGTTATTATACACATGAGACTCACAAGATGTTACCTTGGTAGTGATAGCCTCATGAGCTAACTTAAGACAAGTATAGGATGCTAGAAGTTCATCATTAGAGCTAGATAGCTTTTCATGATTTTCTTCCAACTTCCCATAGGATGCTAGAAGATTATCATTAGAGCTAGATAGCTTTTCATGAATTGCTTCCAACTTCTCATACTTGCTAGTTAGCAACTCAAGTTGAGCCCTTAGCTCAACATTCTCCTTCGACATAGATGCTTCACAAGAAATTGAGTTAGTAGCACAAGCATCATTGACATTAGGGATGGAAGAAGAAATCTTAGCAAGCTCTTCATTTAATCTAGCATTTTCATTTTTCGTGACCTTATATTTAGCAATGGCATGGTCACGTTCTTTAATGATTTTAGCAATTATTTCATTATGAGACTCGATAGAATCTAGTTTCTCTTCAAGAGAAGCACAAGTCTCATGCTCTTTCTCAAGAGCATCTTCTAACGATGCCTTTTCCATAGCATCATCTCTTTCTATCTTACCCTTTTCTTCAAGGCTAGCTTCCAAGGCCTCAATAGTCTCCCCGCGTTCAATTAGCATGCTCATGATTTCAAAGAGGTTAGCTTGGGCACTTTTATTGCTAGGAAGGGCTTTAAGAATCATTAGACCTTTATTTTGAAGCATAGCATTAACCTTTTCCATATCATCTTCTTCATCATTATTATCATCATCATTATTATCATTGCTAGAAGAAGATTTAGCCATAAGGCAATGAGTGATGGATGAAGAAGAATAATTAGTTTTTGAACTACTCAAATTCAAATCTTGTTCCACAATTAATTGAGTTTCCTCTATATTAATATTCATGCAAGAGTTAGAGGGAACACAAGCATTTTTATCATTGGAACAAGATAAAGCAAGCATATCATGATTAGATTTATCTAAGAAGTTTTTGGATGATATGCAAGGACTATCAACACTAGCATGTATGACATTTGGAGTGCTAGAAGAGTTTAAGTCCAAAGATGAGGCATTGCAACAAGATAGAGATAGAAGATCATCAAAGAAAAGCTCACTGTCAATATTGCAAAACCCATCACTACTCACCATCACATTAGTTTGTGGCTTACCACATTTTGGTGAAGTAGATGAAGACGAGATCTCGTCACGGCCGGAGGTGGAGGGAGAACAATCATCCTCAATAGAGTTGGACACTCCATATTTTTCTTGAAGCTTTGTCCATAATTCATGAGCGTCCCGGAGAGGCATGATTGACTCGAAAACTACAACACTCACAAATTTGCAAAACTCATTAGAAGCTAGAGCATCTAGATAAAAGTTTTTCTCATCCTCTAAAGTCGTACTTTCGTAATCCTTTGGGGGAGAAAAACCTACATCTAAGATACGCTCAATATTGGTGTCCAAGACCCGTAAGTGACTAAGCATATGAGTTTTCCAAACATTAAAATTTGTGCCATCGAATATAAACATGTGATCGTGCACTAATCCTTTAAAGGACATCTTTACTCTCTAGGCGGTAAAGCCAAACAAGAGAGACGAGGCTCTGATACCAATTGAAAGAACAAACGATGTCCCAGATGTCGCCTAGAGGGGGGGTGAATAGGAGATTAAAACTTTTTCTAATTAAAGGCTTGATAATTGCGGAATAAAAATATGTGTTTAAATTAACAAGCCAACAACCTAATTTCTAGGCTCACCTATGTGCACCAACAACCTATGCTAAACAAGGTAAGCAACAAGGTGATAGCTAGATATAAACTTCAAGCACGAAGGCTATCACAATGTAAATTGCATAAGTAAAAGCTCGGGTATAGAAATAACCGAGGCACGCGGAGACGAGGATATATTCCCGAGTTCCTCCTTGTTAAGGGAGTACGTCTCGTTGGAGGGGTGTGAGCTCGCCACAAGAGGCCTACTCAAGATGCCACAAAGGCCTCACCCTATTCTCCGATGAACCTCACCCAAGGGATTGGTTCACCTTCCACTATCGGAATCCTTCGAGGCGGATTCCGGAGCCCTTTTACAACTTGCTTGGGGCACACACCCACAACTCAATTGGGGGCTCCCAAAATGTGCCGAAGCTTCACAACCGAAGACTTCGCGGCACCTCCAACCGTCTAGGGTACACGATGCATGCACCCAAGAGGCAACAAGCTCTTAGGAACACAATGCACCCAAGAGTAACAAGCTTCTCAACCTTCAACTTCACGTATCACCGCGGAGAGAGCAACCCGATGCAACAAATGCAAAAGGCAATAACACACGAAGTGTTCAAGTCCTTCACTCTCAAATTCCAACCAAGCAACAAATGCTTTGGGGGGAATAAGAGAGGAAGAACAAATGGGATGAACACAAAGCAACCCCA
Source organism: Puccinellia tenuiflora (assembly GCA_012064385.1). Taxonomy (NCBI): domain Eukaryota; kingdom Viridiplantae; phylum Streptophyta; class Magnoliopsida; order Poales; family Poaceae; genus Puccinellia; species Puccinellia tenuiflora. The sequence goes on from QRDG01000506.1 coordinate 412,991, forward strand.
AATCTAGATCCACTAGGTTCCCCTCACTTATAGGAGATTTTGATTGGTGGAATGGTAGATCTAGATCTCCTCTCTTGAATCCCTAAATTTGGGCATGAATCATTGGAGGGATTGAGAGGAATGAAGCTCACAAGGTTAGCAACAATGGAGGAGAGAGGAAAACAAGTGAGCAAGGTGAGCAACCAGCACTTGGGGGAAGAAGGGGGCTATTTATAGCCTCCCCCAAAAACTAGCCGTTGGAAAAGCGAGGGGCCGGAAAATCCGGGTTAAAGGGGCCGGAACTTCCGGTCGGGGGCCGGATATTCCGGGGCTTACACCGGAATTTCTGGTGCCCCGGAAATTTCCGGAGCAAACCTCCGGTGCAAAGTTCCGGACCCCCACCCGAGAGAAAACGCGAAAATGACTTAGCCAAATTTTCCTTCGGCCGGATATTCCGGACCAAAGACCGGAAATTCTGGACCCCCAGAAATTTCTGAGTAAACTTCCGAGGCAAAATTCTGTACCCCCTCCAGAGAGAAAAGCCAAAAGGACTTAGCCAAAAAAAACTCAGATGAAAATATGGGCCGGATATTCCGGTGCAACGGCCGGAACTTCCGGGGGCCGGAATTTCCGCCCCACAGAAAACAGCAGAAATTGCAATATGAAAATGGGCATATCTTTTGCATCCGGACTCCGTTTTCGATGATCTTGGGCTCGTTAGACTCGCAACGAAAAGCTCTACAAGATCATGCAGAGAAACATCATTGTCCATCATGTGAGGAGGAAATCATAAGGAGAGAGTTTGACCTCTCTTAGAAGAGACAAACCGGAAAAACCTCCAAAATCAAAAACGCAAGAAGGTATTCATGAAATCCGTTTTTGATGAACTAGAGCTTGGTATGGAGATGAACACAAGCTCTAAATTCTCACATGGATAAAAGCAAAATAAGAACCAATAAAGATGATTGCATGGATGCAAAGGTTTGTGCTCTCTACGACGATACGATCACGATATACGGTCGAGAGCCCCTCTTGATAGTACGGCTATCTATCCTATAACCCGGTCTCTCACTAAACATCATGAGACCGGTAAAATAGAAACCCTACCAATATCATACCTTTTCCTTGCGCATTAATCCACTTGAGGTCAACGAAGTCGATCTTCATCTCCTCAAGACACACCACCTTTCTTGATTGCGCTTCGCTTGGTGAAGATCCACATGATGCTCCCCCATACACCAAGATAGGAGAAGCACCACATAGAAAAATCTTCACTTGGCCTTTATCTTCAAATGGTTGGCAAGATACAAGCATATGGCATCTTCTTGTTGATCATCCTGAACTTGAACCACACCACTTGACACCGTCCTTCATGAGCTACACGAGATCTTCCTTTTGATGCAAGCTCATGACAAGACACCTAACCCAACATAGATATACCAAGCACATAGATCATGGGTTAGTTCACAAGGCTATATTGACGAGTGCTTACCATACCATGAGATCACATGATCCCTCATGGTACATTACTAGCCTTGTGTGTTGATCAACTTGCACATAGCCTTGATCAACATATAATCTTCTTCTTCCATTAGCCTTGATTCCAACATATGGAGATCAAGCAACGCAAATGAACACATCCTACAATTAGCTCAACACAAATATTAGTCCATAGAGATTGTCATTAATTACCAAAACCATGCATGGGATCAACCATGCACTTTCAATCTCGTCCATAGAGGTTATGTCCGTGCTCTGTACTATGCAGCTCTTTATGTCCTTTGCAAAATTGTAACTGTCACCTAATTTGACATTACTTTATCATCACATGATAAACTTCCTATCATCCCATGATAAAACTCATTATCATATAATGTATATAATATGTTTGGTTATAGAGTGAGATGCTTGTATCCCTTTATGCCTACATGACGTATGATCAGTCAAAAGGACTTTAACATAGCACTACTGCAGAAAGGCTTATAGCCACCAGGTGGTTAGTGACAGGCAAAACTGTGCCCGTCACTAGTAAGTATTATCAGCGACGGGCAAAAATAAGACTGTCACTAGTATAAATTATTAGTGACGGGCTCTTAAAAATGGCTGTCACTAGTATTTTTTGGGGAGGCCGGCTGAAATGAAAAATTATTTAGTGACAGGCATATATAAATGTTTGTCACTAGTAACGATATGATGAATGACGGGCTTATAAAAGTGACTGTCACTAGTTATTTTGTGTAGATCGACCGAAAGAACACACATGACAGCCATGATTTTTAAAATGTTTATTTTGACATACTGATTAATGGGATCCACCAGAATTACATTTGTTTTAAAAAAATTACCATGATTTGCTTCAGATTTTATTTTCCTCTAAAAGTATGTGATGTGCCCACCAAAAGTCCCAAATTCTGCCCGTCCCAACCGAAAAATTAGTGACATCACGAGTCAAATTAGGCGCGCTCAGCTCCCTGGCCGCGCGGTGCCAAACCTGAAAAAAATTCGGAATCTATGCGTCGTTTCCTCCCCACGACCTTATCTCTTCGTCTCCCCAAATTTCCCAATTCCCCGGCTCCACCTCTTCTCCCCCAGTGGCGCCAACACTCCCGTCTTCTCCCTCCTCCCGCCCGCCCGTCGGCTCCATCCTCCGTAATGCCCACCACCAACCCCAATCCCCCTCCCGTCCTCCGCCGCGACCGCAAGCAACAACATCCATGGCAAAAAAGTAGGGCGATACCCATGGCTAACTGCAGTAATGAAAAAAATGAAAGGTGAGCCCCGCGCCTGCGTGCCCAGTTGTGTCCCTCTACGCGTCTCCTCACCTGACGCAGGTGAATCTTCTATCCCTGTAGCAGTTCGTTGGCAGCGGGGCGAACCTAGTGGAGGAGGCACGACGGGGAAGTGTGTGTGGCTGGAAGCGGACAGGAGCAAGCAGCGGGGGGAGAAATTCTTCCTGATCTATCCCCCCTTCTTGTTCACGCTCTACCTCAGCATTGTCATCTCTTTCAAGATGTTTGAGGTAATCAACGCTCTCGCCTTTTGCCCGAGCATAATTTTTCTGTATCCTAGAGCGATGATTGGATCTAAAATAAGATTCGATTTGTATTACTTGTTTTGTACTAATTTGATCAGTATCTTCTTAGGTATTCTTGGATTTTTCTTGTCACGCGCAGAGGTACATGGAGGTGGAGTACTTGGTTCTTGGTCTCAACCGTAACTGCTTTCATCATCCCTCTGTTACTGGTAGAGAAGGTAATTTGGCACCCTCCTACTCTCTCAACTTTGAAAGATTTATTCGATGTGATACTCGTGATGTCACCATGAAGACCATTCGTAGAAAAATGGACAATATTCAGCACTGTAACAAAATTCAGGTGTCTATAGTTCAGTGCGAGTTGTGAAACAATAGGTGCATAAACAATATGTACATTGGTGTGGAATAAAGGGTTCGGGCTGGTGCTTTGTGTCTGCCGTAGTTTCGTCAAAAAATAAAGTTAATTGTAGTTAAGACAACAATTATAATTGAGGAAACATTTCTTCATGGTGATTCTCACCAAGTGCTTGTGGTCTCCTCTCATATCAACCACATGCTGGCCTCTCATTTGACTCTTTTGTAGATCTGAAGAATATATTATATTTGAGGCTGCTGTGGCAGCGGAAGCAGAGCAAGGCCAAGATCCGGTGTATTTGAGGCCTAGCTGCCTGTTCTACTTTGTGTGCAGTGATCAGTCCTTGCAGCTAGAGAGAATGTAAATTTTTTCTTGCCTTGCATCGATTTTTGTATGTCTCTGTCAATCCATTAGATGAGTGTTTTTTTGTTAGTTTCTGAAGCTTCTAAGGCTGCTATCCATTGTTTTCTTCTTTCATATATATATGGATGATGCTTACCTGTGCAATTGATGGTGATAACTCCCGTAGTTCATTGACACTTGATTTTCGATTAGGTGTTTTCTTGTAAAATCTATACATGTATGTTGATACAGATAAATTTGTGCTTAAGAAATCTATGCTGAACTTAGTAGAGCTAATGATCTGACCTGTACTTTTGGTTAAATCTATCATGTTTGGTTAAAACTACGACCCAGCCTCCAAGCTTCATACATGTAGTGACTGTTGAGCATATGGTCAGCTGCTTATTATTAATGGAATCTAGTATGATCTTATTTTCTGACACAAGCATATTGTTCATTACAGGTTTCCTTGGTGGTTACAGCCGTGCAGTAAGTTCGAGCAGCAAAAGAAGTTCGAGCTGATGAGCTGTTTGGAAGTAGAGGTAGATGTTGGATATTAGTAGGGTGTCTACATGGCTGTATATTTTTTCCGTCGTCTGCTGGTTCTGCGTTAACTCACATGGACTGATCAGGATGGCCTGATGTGCTGTAGGCAGTGCTTCGGCAGCAACGCCAAGGACATTGGCTTCATCAAGGTATACATGGTTATCATGAACAAGGAAAGCCTTAACTATATTATTATTTCTGTGAATCTTGCTGCCAGAATTTATGTTCCTTTGACCAGCGTCTTAGTGATCATAAATTATTAATAGATTCGCTAGTTCCAGTAGTTCTAGCTCAATGGTTCTCTATCAATTTTAATACGTTTGATTGCTGAATCTATAGGTATTGAATGGCATGCTAGGCCTATATTATTATCTTCCTAAATAAAGTGTTTAATTTTGTGTGTCGGGTTTGCTTGAAAGTTGATGAATGTAACAATAATGTGTCTCGCAGTCCTCCAGAATGTTAGCATTTGTCCATGATTTTGACCTTTACATGAAAATTTTCTTTTGATGTTGTCCATTTTGTTATTAGTGAGATCTTTACTGTGTAAAAATCTTCTAACAGTTGGATCATATTCTTTTGTTGCAGTACCGTAAAGTCACCTGGACTTGCTGCCCTCAAGTGAAGCTAATCAGGGGTGAAGAGATGGATCTTTTACTAGTACTAGTAGGCTTAATTTCAATTCCATTAATTTAGCTGCTTGCTCAGTACTCTGCTAGTAAACTATGTGGCTTTATTGTGACATCCTGCTGCACCAATATAGGGTGAATAACCCTTTGGTTTTCAACCCCTACTATCTTTGATCTTCACTAGTTTCAATTAAGATGATCTTCCTTCTTTGTTGGATAGGAGCACATTTCTACCCTCCCTAAATTATGTAATCTGTTTTAGACTTTGGTCTTTCTACTTGTAAAAAGTTAACGAAAATTACACCATAGGTAATGGTGTTAAAAAATCTAATATATTTTTAATTAAAATATATACTAGTGATGGGCAAATTATCAAACTAGCAAATAATCCGTCGCTGCTAAGATTGTATTAGTGAGGTAAAGCACTACTCATGAAAACTAACTAGTGACGGGCATAAATAAAATGACTGTCACTAGTGAACAAATACTAGTGACGGGCACTCGCCTGTCACTAGTAACCTATTACCAGTGACTATATATTAGTGACAGGCACCATGCCTGTCACTAGTGGGCCTATTGGGCCCGTCACTGGTCGGAAAGTCCATTTGGATCCCGGGCTCCACGGAGCCCGGTATTTTGAAATCAAAAAATCAGCATTTTTTTGTTTCAAAAAATCAAGAAAAAAATACCACGTGTAGATATCACCTAGATCTACAAGCGTGCCAAATTTTAAGGACAGATTCGTTTTATTTTGGGCTAGATCTAAAAGACAAATTTCTGATGAAACATACCCAGATTCAAAATTTGAAAATCTGTCAGAATTTGTCTTTTTTGCACAGCCCAAAATACAACGAATTTGAAGACAAAAAAATTCACGGGCGTGTGTGTCGACAGTACCTACACCTGTGATTTTTTTCACATTTTTTTGAAACAAAAAAATATGCTTTTCATTTTTTTCAAAATACCGGGCTCCGTGGAGCCCGGGATCCAAATCACCGCTCTCCGTCACTGGTAGGCTATTCTGCAGTAGTGTAGCATGCGCATCCGGAACTCACTCAATCTTGAAACAAACTTTCTCAAACCAAAATATTATATCTTATTTTAATCCTTGAATTAATCATATACTCCTATATGTTGTAGACTTAACAAATCGACAGTGTACCATGTCACTTTGATATTTCCGATCATGCTTTCGCTACGCTTCTGATTTTAAGAGATCTCCAATTTAGTTTGGCTTTATGACTTCAACCAAGTCTACCACTTTCTAAATTCATCTCAATTTCATGAAAAATGACTCCTCATTTAACATGTTCTTCCAACTAAGAACTTGGGTCACATATCGTCAAATACAAACACATGGTTCTTATATGTTTAGACCTATGAACCATTCATAGTGAATACCAACATATCCTCCAACCATCAATTTTGTACTGAGTTATCAACTCAATGTTTCACCTATTCCTTACAAGGAGATGAACCATTCTTCTCTTGTTTTATTTTTGAACTCCTTCAAAACTTGTTTAGGTTAAACATCCTGACTTTAATGTTTATCAAACATATCTGTCCTCCATAGATACATCCATCTCCATGGATATTTTACGTTCAAACTAACTTCACAAGTTATGCATTGGTCCATGACAATATTTACAACATTCATGAAATCCCCATTTCACTGAAACAAGATGTTGTAAACTCCCACTCAAATATACACCATATACATATTAAATTGCGAAACCACTTTGGCTCCCACTCAGAAATATGTTATCTCTATATATGACCATGATTAATCAACTCCCACTCAAACATATGTCTCCACATATTTTGATCATGGAAATTAGCTTATGCTCTAACTTAATATATGTCACCACATATGTTAATTAGATCCTACTCGGTTTCTTATGCACTTTCTCGATACTTTGGACTCCTCCAAAAATTCTTTTTTAACCATTAAAAATCGAGAACTCATATACGAAATACTAGTACTCTGCCAGCATCAATCCTCTTGACTTTAAGCACAACTACACCATGTAGTTAACAACATTGAATCTGTTTAAAGAGATTTACCTCTTGTGCGTCTCTTCAGCAAGTTTTATTTATTCCTTCCAAACCCTTTTGAAGAATAAATATGTGAAACATTGTGTTCACAAAATCAAGTAACAATTACTTTGTGATTTAAACTTAACATAGGATGACTCTAAGTCACTTTCGTATTTTAAAGTTTCTATTTCTTCCTTTTGTAGTTTCGCAGGTATGTCTTGTTTCTCAAACATGACAAGTAAATCATGAATATTATTTTCTAACATGACAAAATACAATATTCTCGAATCCTACTTCTCTTCATACAAGCTAAACCAAAATTCAATGATCACCATCATTAAATTCTTTTATGTGTCAAGTTTTAACCAACATAGCACTTTACATGTGCCACTTGATACATAAACATACAAGGTTTTAACTTTCTCAATTTATTCCAACAATTCTTTTATCCATGAAACCATTTCATGATAAAACCACTAAAATTACTTGACACAACCAAACAAATTGGTTCGTCCCTTTTAGTCTCATATTGTGGAATCTCTATTCATATCTCATATGAATATACTACAAAAATCCATTTGCTATAGTTTCTAATTATCCCATAATTATTGAAACCACTGTTTCACATAACTCATATGCGAAATGCAAATCATTAAATAGATCCTTTATTTAAAAACAGAGTGTTATCAAAATAAATCTAAATGATTACAAATAAAACCTTAATTCTAAAACCCATCTTTATGACCACACAATACCAAAATATAATGTGACTACAACACTTTAGGTTTCATCAAAACACTTTTGAATAAACTCTAAATATTGCAATTTGTGATAACACTTGTCACAAGTCTGTATACTAAACAATAACTCAAATATTTCGTCTATTTTGATCAAATCGAAAAGACTCAATTATCTTGTTAAATTAATATCCTTTACTTCTATAGTCTCATCATAACTTGAATAAATACACCTATTTACTCATTCACGATGAAGCACTCAAAATAATGATGTCTCTTATTCACTGGAAAATTCAACCAACACTTGCATTATTTTCCAGCTACTCATGGCATTTTCAGAAAATGGCATTTTTCAATCATACTACTTAGTGACGCGCATCCAAATGCTCCTCAACACTAAAGCACAATTAAAATAAACCTCATCATCAAGTATTGGATATTTTAGCATGTTTCATATTTTATAAATGTTTAGCTAATTATCGTTTAAATCAAACAAAGGACAATAATCTCATAATCGAAACGTGATCACCAAAAAGGATTACTCATGAAAATAGAACAACCACTTGTCTTTAACATGAATGACCTTCTCACAAATCGAGACACACTAATTTAAAGATCACACTTAATTTGATTACAAAACTCATTCAAATCCTCTAATTTAAAACGATAAACGTAGAAGTAGAATGTCGCCAGCATCAACTCCTTGATTGCCTTCTTTTCGCGAAATCCACTCAGTCCCTCCATGCACTTCTCAAACGGCGGGCCCTGTTTTCACAAAACAGCACAAGTATCAAATACTTATCTCACCATAAGTGTAAACGGGACATTTAAACATTTATAACTTGTATATCAAAATATACCTTCTGCATTGGCTACTTTTCTTGCTATGGGATTCTTTTCGATTTGACGAAGTCGAGACACCAGTTCAGGATAAGTGATCGAATCCCTTTTCTTGAAATAGTCTCTGACACAATTCTTGAATCTGGGGGGAAGCGAACGCAACAGCCCATCTATCGCGAATTCGTCACTCATCTCCATATCCCAAGCATCCACAAGAGTGTAATATATCCTATACATTTTCTTCAGATGCTCCTCCAAGCAATCATTTTCTTCCATCTTAGTTGAAAGAAATTCATCTAGACCTTCAAACCACGCAATTCTCACTAGTGCTATGAACATTTTCTTTAGCTCAGTGACAGTCTCAATGGCACTCAAGTTCTTGGATTGTTTGGCCAGGTCTGAATTCATGAAGACACTCATCAACCATTTGAATTGAATGTGAGTCTTACTCTGATTGAGCCATACGCTTGTTGTAACTTGCAGAAGCTTTGGGTTTTTTCTTCTAAAGTTTCATGTAACACGTAGAGTTCATCATTGGTCGATAGGACTTCTCTAAGACATTGGTACCACTCGATGAAATTTGACCCATCAAGACGCAGCTCCTCATCTACGAACAAGTTATCATAGTCTTCCATGATCTACAAGGATTTTTGCAAAGACATTTTCTTAGGACATTTGTTTATGATAATTCTAGTTCATCTTAATCAAATTACTACATGAACTCGCACTAAACTTAACATCTCTCTGGTTGTTTAGTGACACACGATCCAAATCCACTACACCACAACCGATCATCACGTGAGATGATGTAGCTTCAATGGTGAACAACTCAGTGTTGATCATATCATTCATATGACTCATGTTTAACCTTTCGGTTCCGTGTTCCCGAGGCCATGTCTGTACATGCTAGGCTCGTCAAGATCTACCGTAGTATTTCATGCATGTGTAAACTGGCTTACACCCATTGTATGTGGACGTTGAATCTATCACACCCGATCATCACGTGATGCTTCAAAACGACGAACTTTCGCAACGGTGCATACTAGGGGAGAACACTTAATTATCTTGATATTGACGTGAGAGATCACCTTATCATGCTACCGTCACGATCACATCTAAGCAAGCCATAAGGTGCATAAAAAGGATTAACATCATATGCAATTCAAAAATTGTGATATGATATGGCCTTTCTCCTTGTGCTTTTGATCTCCATCTCCAAAGCACCGGCATGATCTCCATCATTGTGGCGCCGTCACCATGGTTGTCCACCAACTATTGTAACTACTACTATTGCTACTCTTAGCGATAAAGTAAAACAATTACATGGTGATTCAATAACACGCAGGTCACATAAAATAATAGACAACCATATGGCTCCTGCCGGTTGCCATACTCGTCGACATGCAAGTCACGAAATATTACAAACATGATCATTGCATACATTATCACAAATCACACATTGGCCATACCACATCACATGACCCCTGCAAAAGCAAGTTAGACGTCCTCTACTTTGTTTATGCAATTTTTACGTGGCTTGGGTAAAGAGATAGAACCGTTCTAATCTACGCAAAAAACCATGTCGGCACAGTGGAAACCAGGGTACCACGGGCCGGCCTGCCAGGGCCCACAAGATTCCTCAGAAGTTTTCGCTAAGGACCAGGCTCTCCAAGCCTGGCGAGCCTCGCGAGGGTTTTTCCTCGCGAGGGACATTTTCTCCTCGCCGAAGGTTTTTTCCCTTGGCGAGGGACCTCTCCTCAAAAGGGCGTCTCGGACGCCGCCAGCAATTATGCCAAGGACCAAGCCGAAAGGCTCGGCGAGGCCTTTCGCCTCGCCGGGCTTCCTTCCTCTCGAAGCCAGTTCTGCCCCCGCGGCAGAGCGCACATGGGCTCTGCATCCTCCGCAGAGTGACGACCGCGCCAGCGCGCGGTGACAGCAACGCCCCAGTTGCCTTTCTTCTGTATAAAGGAGTCAACAAAGCTGCCCCAAGCAAAGGAGCCCCAAGGATTGCCACTTTGGTGATAAGGGAACCGTCTGCAGCTACCCTCCAAGGACGACGTCACCGCGGGACCCGCCCTGCCTCAGCAGCGCCAGCCCACCGTCCCGTTTGGACGGTGGCTTTTCCAGCTTTGGTGACACCGCCCCTGCCGTGGACCGTGTCCATGGCCCTTACCTTTATGGTGGACTCCACCTTTTTGGTGCACCGCGCCTCCTCCTTCGTCGCCATGTGGTAGCCCTTCCCGCCAAGATGTTTTGGGGAAGAGGCCCGAGACGCCTATAAAAGGAGGAGGAGCCCGTTCGGGCAAAGGGTTCAGACTCTGGTTGGTTCACAAGCCCAAACCCTAGATCTGAGGTTAGCAATAGCCATTGTTAGCCACCCAGAGCTCGCCAAGCTCGCCCTGTACTGAAAACCTCTCCAAGCAAGTGCAATACAACTCGAAGCAGGACGTAGGGGTTTTACCTCACCTAGAGGGCCCTGAACCTGGGTAATACCGCGCGTTCCTCTCTGTAGTGCTTCCCCACAGCGACCCAGGCGAGCACCATCGCCGAGGCACGTTGAGGGTTGTTTGATTCCGTGTTCAGCCCCTTACTCGATCCTTCGTGAGACACACCCAGTTCCTGGGACAGTTCTCCGACATTTGGCGCGCCAGGTAGGGGGCTGAGGCGCATCTTCAACCTCGACACCGCCATGGCCGGCTCTCGCGCCGAACGACTCGCTCGCCGGACGGCTAGTGCCGCCACCGCTCCTCCTGCCGGCCGCCCGCGCGGCCGCCCGTGTGGGAGTGCTGCTCCGGAGCGCCACGTCGACCCCGAGCCCCACATCGAGCACCCGGAGGACGACGACATCGACCACGCTGAGGATGACCTCGGCGAAGAGGAGGCCTCCTCCCTGCACCCGTCGCGGGACCATGCTGCCTCCTCGCTGGGCCGCCCTGCGCCCAGCCCGGCGACTGCGCTCCTCATGGCGAGGAGCTGCTGCAGTACCGCCCCATCCTAGAGGCCTAGGAGGCTTGGCTCAACCGCGTCTCCGAGCTCATCGGTGCCGCTCGCGCCGCCGCTCCTGCACCGTCTCGCTCGCCGGTCCTTTCTACCCGCACAGGGGACGTGGCGCACGGCGCGCCTCATGCTCCCCCCATTCCTCCTCGTCACCCCGCGCCCGCTCCCGCTCCGGCTCCACCGGCTCCACTGCAACCTGCTCCTGGGGCTCCTCCTCGCGACAACCGCGCCGCGTCGCACGCGTCGTCGCCGCACGACTGCCAAATCGTGCAGCGAGCCCCGGAGGACGCACGCGTGAGCATTGAGCGCAACCAGGATCGCCACAACCGCGCCGTCCATGACGTCGCCGCCGCAGGGCGCCACCTCCGCGCCACCCTCGCCAATGGCACGGTCACCTACGGCACGACGGCCGCGTTCACTCGCAGCCTCCGTCGCGTCGTCTGGCCGGTCAAGTTCCGGCCGGATCTTCCTCCGCGCTACGACGGCAAGAACAACCCCCTGGAGTTCCTGCAGCTCTACACTCTAGCCATCCAGGCCGCCGGGGGCGACGACAAGGTCATGGCAAACTGGTTCCCCATGGCCCTCAAGGACTCCGCGTCCTCATGGCTCACCAACCTCCCCGCCGAGTCCATCAACACCTGGGAGGACATCTGCCGGTGCTTCGTCGCCAACTTCAAGGGCACGTACGAGCGCGGCCTCACGTACAATGACCTCCACGCCGTGCATCAGAAGCCTGGCGAGACCCTCTGCAAGTACATCCAGCGCTTCAGCCAAGTGCGCAACAAAATCCCCAACGCCACCGACGCGCAGGTCATTTCGGCCTTCCAGGCTGGGGTCACGGATGTACGGATGCTCGAGAAGCTTGGCATCCATGACAACATCACCACCGTCGTCAAGCTTTTCGACTTGGCGGACAAGTGCGCCAAGGCTGAGGAGGGCCGCTTGTTCATCAAGAACGAGCCAGGGGACCCCGCCGAGGGGTCCAAGAAGAAGAAGAAATCCACCGAGAAGCGCAAGACCACTGCGGTCCTCGCGGCTGAACCTGACGCCAAGCAGCCTCGCCAAGCTGCCACTCCAGCCGCAGGACCCGAGAAGAAAGATGACCGCCCCTTCTGCGTCTACCACAACAGGCATTCCCACGCCACCGAGGACTGCTACGACCTCAAGAGGCTTCGCGAGGCTCGCGAGGCTCGCGAGGCTCGCGAGGCTCGCGAGGCAAACGGTCGGCCGCAGGGCCGCGGAGGCCACGGTGGCGGCCGCGGCGACCGCGGGGGGCGACGCTGGAACAACAACTACCAGCAGAACCCCCAGGCCAATGCCGCCCAGCCCATGAACGACAACCTCCCTGCCGAGACTCCTGAGGGCTACCAGGTGCCTCGCGGAGCCGCTTGCATCCTTGGTGGGGCTCAGGCCCCCAGCTCCAACCGCCACTTCAAGCAATTCGCTCGCGAGGTTGCGGTAGCCCTTCCTGGGGTTGAGGCCTCCAGGCCCCTCAAGTGGTCCCAGTGCCCCATGACCTTTGACTCCACTGACCACCCCAAGTCCACCTCGACCGTTGGCACCATCCCGCTGGTCTGCACTCCCACCATCAACAACATTGCCGTCTCTAAGACGCTCATTGATGGGGGTGCAGGCCTCAACGTCATCTCTGTCGAGACATTCGAGAAGCTGCAGGTGCCCTACGAGCGGCTCATGCCCACCAGGCCCTTCTCGGGGGTGACTGAGGGTCTCACCACCCCCTTGGGGCAGGTGAGGCTTGCCGTCACTTTTGGCACTCAGGCCAACTACCGCACCGAGCTAATCGACTTCGACGTCGCGCACATCAGCCTGCCCTACAACACCATCCTCGGCTACCCCTCCCTCGCCAAGTTCATGGCTAGGACCCACCACGCCTACAACCTCGTCAAGCTCCCTGGCTCGGGTGGCACCATCGTCATCCGCGGCGTGGTCTCGGACACCTTGTATGCTACGCAAGCGGCCTACAAGGCTGTCGTGGTGGCGTCACCCGCTGACGAGGACGAGGAGCCCCTGCCGAGGCCCCCCGTGAAGAAGAAGCAGCTTTTCTCTCAGGAGAAGGTCGCGACATAGCAGGTGCCTCTTGAGGCGAACGGCTCGGGGGCTAGCGTCACCATCGGCGCCAACTTGCCTCCCAAATAGGAAAGCGCGCTCGTCGCCTTCCTCAGGGCAAATGCTGACATGTTCGCATGGACACCGTCAGATATGTCTGGAGTACCGAGGGAGGTGATCGAGCACCACTTAGCCGTGTGTCCAAACGCACGCTCCGTGAAGCAAAAGGCGCGGCGCCAGGCGCCAGAGAAGCAAGACTTCATCATCAAGGAAGTAGAGAAGCTGAAGAAGGCCAGCATCATCAAGGAAGTGGTCCATCCCACTTGGCTCGCCAATGGTGTGGTCGTCCCCAAACACACCGGAGGAAGCCACCTCTGCATCGACTTCACCGACCTCAACAAGGCCTGCCCCAAGGACCCCTATCCCCTCCCGAGGATCGACCAGATCGTGGACTCCACCGCCGGATGCGCGCTCCTCTGTTTTCTGGATGCCTTCTCTGGTTACCACCAGATCAAGATGGCGAAGGAGGACGAGGAGAAGACAGCATTTCTCACCCCTTGTGGTGTGTTTTGCTACGTCTGCATGCCCTTCGGCCTGAAGAACGCCGGCGCCACTTTCCAGCGCCTCATGAGGATCGCCTTGGGAGCTCAAATGGGGAAAAATGCAGAGGCATACGTCGATGACATCATCGTCAAACTCGTGAAGAAAGCACGCTCATCCAGGACCTCGAGGAGACCTTTGCCAACCTGCGCAAGGTCAACATCAAGCTGAACCCCGCCAAGTGCGTCTTTGGGGTCCCTTCAGGCAAGCTCCTCGGGTTCTTGGTATCCCACCGCGGCATCGAGGCCAACCCCGACAAGATCAAAGCCATAGAGCAGATGCATCCTCCTCGTCGCCTCAAGGACATGCAACGCCTAGCGGGATGTATGGCCAGCCTTGGCCCTTTCATCTCCAAGTTCGGCGAGAGGGCGCTGCCATTTTTCAAGATCATAAAGAGGTCTGGTCCTTTCAAGTGGACCCCTGAAGCAGCAAAGGCCTTTGAGGACCTATAGAAATACCTGGCGAGCCCACCCATCATGGTTGCCCCACGCCCTCGCGAGCCTCTGAAGCTGTATCTTGCATCCACTCCTCAGACGGCAAGCGCGGTCTTGGTGGCTGAAAGGGAAGAGCCAGTCCTCGCCAAGCAGAACTCCGTCTCGCCAAGCCCAGAGCCACCCGACAAGGAAGCACCCTCGTCAAGCCTCCAGCCTCATGCCGAGCCTCTACAGGCTTGGCCTCAAGAAACCCTCGCCGAGGACTCCACCAAGCCTGGAGAGGAGCCAGCCGCTGCCACGCCAACGACTACCCTCGTCGAGCATCCCGTCTACTTCGTCAGCACAGTGCTGCGAGACGCTCGCGAGCGCTACCCCATGCAGCAAAAGCTCCTCTTCTCGCTCCTCAGCGCCTCCAGGAAGCTACGCCACTACTTCCAGGGTCACCCCATCAAGGGGGGAGACTTGTATAGGATCACCCCTTTAGGTGAGATCGTAGGATCGATTTTTTTGCATGAACATATTATGTTCAAAAATTTTGAAAAAAATTGACAGCATGCATCTCTGCTATATATGCAACGTCAAAAAATTTCAAGTTCAAATTTGACCTACAGTTGGAGAAACAAAAAAGAGAAATTTCGGCGTGAATAGTGCGAAACACTGTGCACTCAAATCTGACACTATTCACAGTATGATTTAGCATTTTTGTTTCTCACGCTGTAGATCGAATTTTGAGCTGATTTTTTTTGGAGTTGTGCAAAGTACCGGTAGGTATGTTGTGTAATTTTTTCAGATTTTTTAACAATTCACAAATATGCTTTTTTTACGGTGATCCTACGATCTCACCTAAAGGGGTGATCCTATACAAGTCTTCCCCCCCCCCCCCCCCCCATCAAGGTGGTCACCTCATATCCCCTGGAGCAAGTCCTGCGCAACCCAAACGCAACAGATCGCGTCGCAGGCTGGGGCATCGAGCTACAACCTTTCAAGCTGGAGTTTGACACCACCAGGGTCATCAAGGGCAGGGCGCTGGCCGATTTCATGGCCAAATGGACGGACACACGCGAAGAAGAGCCTCAAGAGGAGGAGGCCACAGCCTCAGGTGGGACAGAACCAGGCTCCTGGACCATGCACTTCAACGGCGCCTTCGCGGCCAGGAGTGTAGGGGCTGGTGCCGTCCTCACCTCACCAACAGGCGACAAGCTCTACTATGCCATCCAGCTGTGCTTCAAGGACAACGACAAGGTCTCCAACAACATTGCTGAATATGAAGGCCTACTCGCCGGGCTCAAAGCCGCCATTGCCCTCAGCGTCAAGCGCATCCTCATCAAGGGCGACTCTCAGCTCCTCGTCAACTTCTCCAACAAAAGCTACACGCCTAAGGACACCTACATGGTGGCCTACCTTGAAGAGATACGCAAGCTGGAGAAGCACTTCAGGGGCATGGAGCTCAAGCACATCCCGCGAGCAGAAAACCAAGAGGCAGATGATCTCGCCCGGTGAGCAGCAAGAAGGGAAGCCCAGAAGCCTGGAGTGTTCGAGGAGAGACTCACCAAGGCCTCAGTCAAGCAGCCAGTGGCCAATGTCAGCATCGACGAGGAGCTCCCACCAGCCCCATCAAGTGGAGCACCAAACTGCGGGCTGCCCTCAGGCGATCGCTTGCTGCTGACCTTGGTACGACAAGACACTAGTTGGATCGACGAGATCAAGAACTACCTGCAAAATCGAGTCCTCCCCGAAGAAGACGCTGAGGCCGAAAGAATCGCTTGCCAGGCCAAGTCTTACTGCCTCCACGACGGAGACCTGTACCGTAAGCGCCCCAATGGGATTGCCTTGCGGTGCGTCCCTGCCGAGTAAGGCCGCCAGCTCATCAACGACATCCACAGCGGAGAGTGCGGCCACCATTCGTCCTCGCGCACCCTTGCAGGCAAAGTCTTCCGGAGTGGCTTCTACTGGCCCTCAGTGCTTCAAGATGCAGCCGCAATCGTCCAATCCTGCGATGCCTGCCAATTCCACGCCAAGCAGATCCACCAGCCCGCGCAAGGACTCCAGACGATCCCGCTCTCCTGGCCGTTCGCGGTCTGGGGGCTGGATCTCCTGGGACCCTTCCCGCGAGCGCTCGGGGGCTACCGCTACCTCTACGTCGCCATCGACAAATTCACCAAGTGGCCTGAGGTGGAACCCATGCGCACCATACCGGCGAAGTCGGCGGTGAAATTCATCAGGAGCCTGGTCTGCCGCTTCGGCGTGCCCAACCGTATCATCACCGACAACGGCTCACAATTCATCAGCGGCGCCTTCAAGTCCTACTGCGGCAGCCTCGGCGCCCAAATCTGCTATGCCTCGGTGGCGCACCCACGAAGCAACGGGCAGGCTGAGCGAGCCAACGCCGAGGTGCTCAAGGGCCTCAAGACGAGAAGCTTCAACCGCCTCAAGGCCAGCGGCAAGCACTGGATCGACGAGCTCCCCTCGGTGCTCTGGTCCATCCGCACCACGCCAACAAAGCCAACTGGTGAGACGCCGTTCTCCCTCGTCTATGGTGCTGAAGCCGTCCTCCCCAGCAAGATCACTCATGGCTCTCCCCGAGTCTTGGCCTTCAAGGAGGCTGAGCTGGACGAGCTGCGCAACAACGACCTCCTGCTGCTTGAAGGGCTCCGCCGCAATGCGGCCCTGAGAGTGGCAAGGTACCAGCAAGATCTCCGCCGCTACCACAGCCGCCACATCCGCCCGCGTACTCTCGAAGCAGGAGACCTCGTCCTGAGGAGAATCCTCTCCAGGGCAGGCCTCCACAAGCTCTCACCAATGTGGGAAGGACCATACAGGGTCGTCCACATCGCCAGGCCTGGCTCCGCGCGGCTCAAGACGGAGGACGCATCCCTGTCGCCAACCCCTGGAACATCCAGCACCTGCGCAAGTTCTACCCCTGATCGCCCTAGACGAGCAATTTTTTGCATCAAGGGAGAGCCTCGCGCCATCATCCTCCACGAGGAAAAATTTCGGGCTCCCCTCTCTACTACACGCTACCGCGGGCCGTTCGAGAAGACTCCCAAGCCACCGCGCCTCAGCAAGATGACTTCTTCAAGCACCATGCCTTGGCGAGGTGGATCCCCATGCCCAGCCATGGTGGACCGCAGGCTCTACAAGACACCCCCGCATAGGGGCCCCTCTGAGCTCTCTCTACATGCGTCGCCGCGAGCACGCCCCCTCGAGAGTCTCAGCCACAGCATGTGGAACCCCATGCCTGACATGGCGGATTTTTTGTGTTTCTGGCCACGCCAGTGTAATGAACCTCTGTTTCAGGTCACTTTGAACCTTTGCGCTTCGCGCCAGCAACGTTGTTGCTTTGGTAAGCTTTTATGTTATTGCTGTTTCATCCTTGCTCGTATGATCCCTCCTGTGTATCTCACGAGCGGGGGCTAGCATGGTGCCATGCCACGGGAGCATCCCGGCAGTGCCTCAAACCGAAGGGATCCGAGCTCTGAACTCACGGGTCAGCTTTCATGCATGTCAACTCCTAAGTAGCTCTGAACTCATGAGCCGGCTCCCGTGAACGTCAACTCACCAAGGACCTTGGTGCCAGTTCTCCTAGCGAGACACACATGAAGGAACCTACGAGCGCGCATAAGTTATCTAGCTATGTATTGCTTGTGGGTACGCCTATCTGTCAAAACACAGGAAGCAGGCCCAAAGCACCTCGTCAGGGAACCGACACCCTCTCCAAGACAAAAACACCCCACCAGGGAACCAACACCCTCTCCAAGGCAAAACACCTCGCGAAGCTAAGTCCAAACACTTGGTTAATTTTCCCCTCGCTGGTTTTCACCCCTCGAGTCTCTTTTCTCTCTCCTACGCCTCATGGGCTGCTTGCGTGTTGAAGGGGAGCCCCAAGCATCGCGACTTGGGGGCTCTTACCTCTTGAGGCCTCACGCACCCCCCGGCCTTTTGGAGCCCTGACTCTCACAGACCGAAGCGGCGGTGGTGTAGCGCTAAGAGAGGGTCGTAAGACGCAGATCGAAAAAGACATGAAAGGGAAGACAAAAGCCTCACGAGGGACGTTCACCAAGCAAACAAAGATTAAAACAAGTCTTTACAGGGCTATTACAAATAAATGCTAAGATAATTCGTGCCTCTGCACGCCCAGATACAGGAGTTTAGGCCGTCACGCCCCCCGAGGTGCCCGCTTTGTCCACGGCAGCCTCCGCCTCCTCCTCCAGAGCATCCTCCTCGCCGTCGCCTTCGTCCTCATCGACCACGACTTGGTCGAATTTCTTGGCATACGCATCGGCGACTTCCCGCGCCTTATTGCTGATGTCGACCAGCACCGTCACGGCCCCGAGGTCAAGCGAGGGCTAGAGCCTCATGAGGTTGCTGAAGATGCGGCTGGTGGCGATGACAAGGAGATCGCGGCTCTCATCCACGACGCGCTCGTCAAAGCTCTTCGCCACCTCCTCAAGCTTCCCAAGGAATTGCTCGAAGAAGAATGAGTATGCGGCCTCATCGTCGATCCCTGCGGAGAAGGGGGGAACTTCGATCCTCAGATCACCCCCGACCGCGCGCGCGCGGTTCACCAAGCTCTGTAGGATGCCCTGGCGCTGGCGCGTCATGGACCGGCCCATCTGGCGCTGGTCCTGTGCCTGCTCCGAAAGATCCGCGGCCGGCCCCACCTGCTGTCGGAGCTCGTCCAGGTCTCTCTCCAGGGCGACGGCGTTCCCCTCTGCGCGAGCCTGGGCCTCCCTGGCATTCTCGAGGCAGGAGGTCATCCGCTTCTCCTCCAGCTCGAGCTCCTTGATGCGGTCCTGGAGCTCCTTGCGCTTGGACTTGAAGCGGTCCTCCTGCTTCGTGACCTTCTCCTCGTAATCCTTGGAGAGGCTCTCGCGAACGAGCTTGATCTTGAGGTCGGCCTCATCCTGGATTCTTTTCCGCTTCACCTCGAAGTCGGCGTTGGCCTTCTCATGGCGCTCCGCGTAGGTGGCCTCATTCTGGGCCACCAGGCCCTCGCGCTCCTGCAGCTGCCCCTCGCGGGTGGCCTGGGCCTCCTCGAGCAGCTGGGCCTGCTCCTCGCGCTGGCACAGCTCCTTCTCGCGGAGGGAGAGCTCTCCCTCACGTCGCGCCAGCTCTGCCTCGCGCGGCGCCAGCTGCCCCTCGCGAGCATCCAGCAGCTCGCGGAGCTCCTTCAAGCTGGCCCTTGCGACCTCGGAGTCAGCGGCGAATTTCTGCTCCGCGGCCGCTAGCTCCTCGTGCCTGGAGGCGGTCTCCACCTCGAGCGCTTCCCTGGCGGCGTCCAGCTGGTCCATCGCCTCCTCCGCCTCCCGCTTGACGCTGTCGCGGGTCTCCTTGGCAAAGCGAAGGGCCTCTTGGCGCTCCGCCTAGGCCGCCGCATCCTGCCGGCGGCACATCTCCACCCTCTCGTGGAGGAGGGCCCAGGCCTCGCCAAGCCTTGTCCTTTCCTCCGCTAGGGCGAGTTCTTCTTCGGCGAGCTGCTCCTCCAGCTCGTCGAGCGTCCGCCGCGCCTGGTTGAGGACGACTCGGCGACGAATTGCTTGGCGCCGCAGTTCCTGCAGCGCCAAGGTCCCCGCACCACTGCTGGGTGCGGAGGCCTCGACCCTTGTCGAGGCGCCCGAGGCCTCTTGCCTTGGGCTCACGGCCGCCTCTGGTGCGGCCCGGGGGCTCGTGGGGGCGCCTCCCTCGGCACCCGCTTCGGGTGCCCTCTGGGGGCTGGGCGTCCTCTCGCGCCCAGCTCCGGCGCCTGTGGGCTCCGGAGGAGCCTCCGTCTCCTGCTCCTCAGGGGCGCTCCCTGCCCCTTCCGTGACGGCCGCGTCCGCCACGGCCTCGGGCGCATCGGCCCCTCTTGAGGGAGCCTCCTCCTCCTCTGGAGGCGGCTCCATGACGATTTCCTCGTCCATTCTCTCCTCCTCCATCTCGAGCTGGACGGGAGGAGTGGCCGTCCTAGTTGGCGACGGCGGCGCCACCTCTTCTCTCACCTCCTCCGCGCGGTGCTCCACCACGGGAGGGGTCGCTGCCCGAGCCGACGACGGCGCCGCCTCTTCAGTCACCTCCTCCGCGCGGTGCTCCACCACGGGAGGAGTTGCCGCCCGAACTGGTGACGGCGCCGCCTCTTCAACCACCACCTCCGCGCGGTGCTCGCCCGCAGGAGGAACAGCTGCCTGCCGCGGCTCGTCAGCCGCAGGCGTCTCCGCGACGACGCTGGCGGTCTCTCCAAGCTTGCGGAGCCGCCGCCTCTTTGGCTCCGCAGGTTGCCTGAAAGGAAGACAAGTAGAAGATCCTTCAAGAGGGTTTTCCAGAAGCAAAATGATAAAAGGAAAGAGGAGTCGAGGCTTACTCGTCAGCCATAACCCACACCCTTTTCTTCGCCTTGGGCGGTTGGGTGTTGCTTGCTCCGGCCTCCTCTTGAGGCGCCCCTGCCTCCACGCGAGGAGCGCTCCTCGCGGTCGCGGCTCTCCTGTCGTGGATAGCCTTGGAGCGGGGCTCGCAGCATCCTCCCCTGCCGTTGCTCGTCTCCTCCTCCTCTCCGACGTGTCGGGAGCGGGCGACGCGGAAGGCACCCTCCTCATCACTGGAGGAGAGCACCTGGAGGTCCACCTCGGCAGGAGCGCTCCTTGAGGAGCCGGCGGAGCCTCTCGAGAGGTTGGCGCCTCTCGAGGCCTCGTCCTCGCCAACGGGGTCGGTGCCCCTCGAGGCCTCGTCCTCGCCGAAGGGATCCACGCCTCTCGAGGCCTCTTCCTCGCCAGACTCCTCGACCTCCTCCGGCTCCGGAGACTCGTCCATGTACTCCGGCTCCGCCGCCCACGGGTTGGGACGAGGCCCGCGGTGCCCTGCGGGCACAATTCCCCACTCGTCGAACACGGGCATGCACCGGCGTTGCGCCTCAATGCTCTCCTCGGCAAAGCTGATGAGTGGCCGGGCCTCGTCGTTGGTAGGAGACGGGATCTCCGTCATCGCGAAGAGGACCCCCATAATCTGGCGTAGCACCTCAGGCGCGAAGCCGTCCGAGCTCAGCCGCATCGCGTCCCCCTTGCCTGTGTACCGCCACACCGGCTCGGAGTGCCACTGGAGGGGGGCGATCCGGCGCCTCGTGAAGTCTCTTGCCACCATCTGGCCGGTGACCCCGGCCTCGCGGATGCGCCGGATGCACTCGTACACCACGTCAAGCCTCTGGCCCCTGAAGTCTGCGCTCGCCCAGCGCGCCCACTTCCTCGGGGGGGCCTCGGGCACCTCCAAGAGAGGGTTTGTCTTCTTGGTGTCGACGAAGAGCCACTTCTTGCGGAAGTCCTCCACCTTCTTCGTCACCTTGGTGATGGCGTTCTCACCGCACCAAGCGATGGGAATGTAGTTCTCACTCCTGGCGGCGGCGATGCGGAAGGAGACGCAGCCGAGCCGCTCGTTGGAGGCGGTGTTCCGAAGGGAGTAGAAGCTACGGAAGAGCGCCACCGAGGGACGGACGCCGATGTAGGCCTCGCAGAGGTGGGCGAAGATGGCAAGGATAAGAATGGAGTTGGGATGAAGGTGAAGAAGTTGGATCTGGTACACCTCCAGAATCGCCAAGAGGAACTCAGAAAAGGGAGGAACAAGACCGGCGTAAAGAGTATGGATGAAGATGGGGTAGAACCCCTCGGTGAGCCTGCTGCCGGACGGCCTCATCTCGGTGGCGCCGTGCTCATTGGTGCCCGCCGCCGCCACATGGCGCACCTTTGCTATCGCCACCGCGTTGACGCGGGTCGGCGGCAGCGCCTCCTCGAGGGCAGCACCGCGCGCCGCCGCCGCAGACGTGCCGGCCCGCATCACAGCCTTGCCCTTCGGGTCGATGTTTGCTTTCTTGGGAGCCATTGGTCGCCGGAGAAGGAGATGAAGACCCTGGAGTTGGAGTGCTCTGGGAAGAAGGAGATGTTTTGGAGGCGTTGGGAGAAGAGTGCGGAGGAGTTATGGGAGAAGTGAAGGGCGCAGTCTGCGCGCCCAGGCTTTATTGACCGGCTCCCGAATCGTGGCGGGCCCCGCCACGTCGCCCGTTGGAGCCGAGGAGATCGTGGCCGCGGGCGCAACCGCTGCGCCCCACGTGTCACGGCCCCGGCAGGCACCGTTGGGCCCTCGACGCTTCGCCTTCATCCATGGGCCTCGGCGTGCCCATCGCGGGCCCGGGGGCTACTGTCGGCACAGTGGAAACCAGGGTACCACGGGCCGGCCTGCCAGGGCCCACAAGATTCCTCAGAAGTTTTCGCTAAGGACCAGGCTCTCCAAGCCTGGCGAGCCTCGCGAGGGTTTTTCCTCGCGAGGGACCTTTTCTCCTCGCCGAGGGTTTTCTCCCTTGGCGAGGGACCTCTCCTCGAGAGGGCGTCACGGACGCCTCCAGCAATTCTGCCAAGGACCAAGCCGAAAGGCTCGGCGAGGCCTTTCGCCTCGCCGGGCTTCCTTCCTCTCGAAGCCAGTTCTGCCCCCGCGGCAGAGCGCACATGGGCTCTGCATCCTCCGCAGAGTGACGACCACGCCAGCGCGCGGTGACAGCAACGCCCCAGTTGCCTTTCTTGTGTATAAAGGAGTCAACAAAGCTGCCCCAAGCAAAGGAGCCCCAAGGATTGCCACTTTGGTGATAAGGGAACCGTCTGCAGCTACCCTCCAAGGACGACGTCACCGCGGGACCCGCCCTGCCTCAGCAGCGCCAGCCCACCGTCCCGTTGGACGGTGGCTTTTCCAGCTTTGGTGACGCCGCCCCTGCCGTGGACCGCGTCCATGGACCTTACCTTTATGGTGGACTCCACCTTTTTGGTGCACCGCGCCTCCTCCTTCGTCGCCATGTGGTAGCCCTTCCCGCCAAGATGTTTTGGGGAAGAGGCCCGAGACGCCTATAAAAGGAGGAGGAGCCCGTTCGGGCAAAGGGTTCAGACTCTGGTTGGTTCACAAGCCCAAACCCTAGATCTGAGGTTAGCAATAGCCATTGTTAGCCACCCAGAGCTCGCCAAGCTCGCCCTGTACTGAAAACCTCTCCAAGCAAGTGCAATACAACTCGAAGCAGGACGTAGGGGTTTTACCTCACCTAGAGGGCCCTGAACCTGGGTAATACCGCGCGTTCCTCTCTGCAGTGCTTCCCCGCAGCGATCCAGGCGAGCACCGTCGCCGAGGCATGTTGAGGGTTGTTTGATTCCGTGTTCAGCCCCTTACTCGATCCTTCGTGAGACACACCCAGTTCCTGGGACAGTTCTCCCACAAACCACAACGGTGATATAATAGTCGCTTATTTTATATCCTTTTGAAAGGTCTTCCATTGAAAATTGCACCCTCACTAAAGCAAGAGAAAAAGACACCCGCCAGCCACTTATGCAAAACAAGTTGCATGTTAGTCGTGGACCCGGTCTCTCGTGCGTGGACAAGTAAGGTTGGTCCGGGCCGCTTCAATCTCACAATACCGCAAAGATGCAAAGTGCACGTTAGAAGGTAGCAACATAAAATATCAACGCCCACAACTCCTTGTGTTCTAATCGCAACAACATCTACGAATAGATCTAGGCTCTGATACCACTGAAGGGGTCGCAACATAGAAAACAAAAAAATTTCCTACGCAACAAACGGAATAAACCCCAAGGATCTAGATCTACTAGATGAAGATAGCGAAGGTGAGATCCAATCTCTTACCCTTGAAGATCGAACAAACACGTTTTGTCGGTGCAGGGGTTGGCTAGTCGATCCCCGCAACTAGACTCGTCTAGTCGCGAGGAGATGTGTTATCCTCGAGATCCAATCCGATGAAGTGCAGCAACGGGCAGCACCTCCGCGGTATCCACACGTACAGCTCGATGAAGACGTCCACTCCTTGATCCCGCAAGCGAGGTAGACGTGGCCTTGATGATCTCAGCAACACGACGGTGTGGTGGTGATGATGACGATCTCCACGAGCAGGGCTTCGCCAAGCCAAGCAAGAGGAGAGGGAGAGGAGGAGGTGGCGCAGCCCCTAGGGCTAGGGGTGCGGCGGCTATGGATGGAGAGATGATGGCGGCAGCCCTCCGAGAGAGGGGTGGCACGGCTAGGGTTTAGGGTGGAGGAGGTGGTGCGGCTTGGGGTGCTTGGGGCGGCAGCCTATGGATGTGCCGCACCCTTCCCCACCTTCCCTTATGTAGGTGGTCGGCTAGGGTTATTGTAGGGGCTGGCTGGCCCCCTTTGCCTTGCCCCCCAAGTCGAGTCCCAAGTGGACTCGGACTTGGGCCTTTCCTAAAGGAAATGGGCCTAACTCCTAGTCCAACTAGGAGTAGGACTCCTCCCTTTTTTCCCTAGCCGAATTGGCCCATATGGGCCTAGGGTGGTGCGGCACACCATGTGGTGGCTGCACCCCCCTCGTCCATGTGGGCTCCCCATACAATATGTGGGTCCCACTTCTAGACCCCTCTAGAACATTCCGGAACCTTCCGGTACCGTATACAAATTTCCCGGAACCTTTCCGATAACTCCAGAAACCACTTTCCTTATATGAATCTTATTCTCCGGACTCCTCCGGAACTCCTCGTGATGTCCGGGATCCCATCCGAGACTCCGAATCACCATTAGTTCCTTTCATCATTTAATTCATCGCAAAAACTAATTTCATCGGAGCGTTAAGTGTGTGACCCTACGGGTTCGGGAATGCATAGACATGATCATATCAATAATTAATAGCGGGACCGGGATGCCCATATTAATTCCTATACACTCAACAAAACTCTTTTCTCGATTGAACCACGATGCCGAAGATTCAATTAATCTCATATAAGATTCCCTTTGTCTCACGATATTTTACTTGCCCGATATTTAATCGTTGACATCCCCATGTCTAGTTTAATCTCGTTACCGGCAAGTTCTCTTTACTCGTCCATAATATAGTATCTCCGTGATTAGATCCTAATCACATGTCTGCAGACCTTTGATTCTATATTACCTAGAAGGCCTGGAGATATCTTCTCCGTCACATGGAGGGACAAATCCCACTCTTGATTCATATCACCCAACAACCCACCATCGGAGATACCTGAAAGCCACCTTTATAATCACCCAGTTACGAAGTGACGCTTGATGTCCACAAAGTATTCCTCCGGCGAACGGGAGTGATATAATCTCATGGTCTAAGTAAACTATATTTGGCATATTAAAAGTGTTGACAACAAAACTTTTGTAACACGATTAATTGTAACTCTTTATTATTTGGGTCATGTCCATCAAGTCATTCTCCAATGACGAGACTCCGTTATCAAGTGACTATAACAAGTCCATAGTTAGGAAACTCTAACTATCTCTTGATCAACGAAGTAGTCCTGTAGAGTCTCACTAGGGACTCCTGGTGTTTATATTCCACACATGTATTATGTTTCCATTTAATACAATTATAGCATGGAGAATAAACTATTATCATAAACATGAATATGCTAATAAACCATTTTATTATTGTCTCTAGGGCATATTCCCAACATTAAGGTCGCTCCACGTACCACCCCCGCGCTTGATGCTTCTTGCTGGGCCTGGCCCATGTTTCGCGTCTGTAGGTTCGCTGTTTTGCATATACGATCGCTAACTCGCTCGCTCTAGCTACTGTTTCGCAGCTTGCTTGCTGACATGAAAAGTGAGTTTGAAATACAAATCAGAAAAATACTGTTTTAGAAAATAAATATTCACATATGTAAAAACATAGTAAGAAATATTTACCTTATCTGAATGATTTTCAAAATAAAAAAAATTATTTGAAGTATTTTTCAAATAATTTTTATTAAATAATTACAATAAGAATATTTACCTCATTTGAACGATTTTCTAATATGAACGATTTCTGATAGAACATTTACCTTATTTTAATGATTTTTCAAATATGAACATTTCTAAAATTAATAAAAATTAATTATTTTATTTGAACGGTTTTCAAGCATGAAAAATTAGGTTATTTGAAAAAAATTAGACATGAAATTTTATATTATTTAAACGATTGTTCGATAAGAATATTTATCTCATATGAACGATTTTTAAAACATGAACGATTATGTTATTTGAACAATTTAGAAAAATATAAAAATTTATGATATCCTACATTTTTTCAATATGAACAATTATCTCATTTGAACGATTTTTTATAAGAACATTTACCGCATTTGAATAATTTTTAAATATGAACAATTATCTCATTTGAACGGTTTTTTATAAGAACATTTACCTCATTTGAATTATTTTTAAACGTGAATATATATATTATTTGAACGATTTTTGGATAAGAACATTTACCTCATTTAAACTATTTTCAAATATGAATATTTATATTATTTAAAAAAATCAAAATATAAATATTTATGTTATTTGAAAGAGTTTTTGAAGATTTTTTTAAATTACAACATTTATACTATATGAGAAAATTTTCAATAAATTAAACAAAAAAAATCTAATTTTTTTATTACTTGAATAAATAAAAACATAAAAAACTAAACATAAAATAGAAAAAAAATTAAAATGAAAATAGAAAAATAAATAAAAACAGAAAAGAAAAGAAAAAACGGAAAAGAAGAAAACCGAAAAAACGAAAAGGGAACCAAAAAAAAATATGATGAGAAGGGAAGGAAGAAAGAAACGAAACATCGATGAGAGAATTTGGCAATCCCATAACCAATCGGGGGTACGCGGAGCATAGGGATTAGGCGATTCCTATTTGACGCCCGTTGCGCACGTAACGCGTACCTCCAGTGTACTGCTCGCTCTACCTGCCGAGATAGTTGGGCCGGCCCGTTACTTCTTCTTCATTCCCCTACATCGTTGCTTTTATGATGGACGTGTTCTCTGGGAGGATTTTCTTCTCTCCCCTCCTTTCCTTCTTTGTGTAGTTCTTCCCCAACGCGACGGGATCTCTCTCATTGCCCCTGATTTCCCAACGCAGCACGCTCCATCTGATTCGGAGGCAACGTCAAGTTGGCCATTTTCTCTTCGCCGCCATCCATGTCGAATGAAGGTTCGTGTTACCCCCGCCTTCTCTGCGTCATCTTAAATCATGCTCATGTTCGGCGATCTGTAAATCGCTAGGTTTTAGGGGTTTCGTGTTCGTCGATCTGTAACGCTAATGTCTTCTGACCTGTCGATCTCCACTACTGAAACCTTTTTTTATGCAGCTTCGTGTTGTTCTTCAGGCCTTAACCGTAACAATTTTTGGGGTTCGTATGGTTGGCATCAGGGAAGTTCCTTTTTTACTTTCTTGGGATTCGTATGGTTCCTATCTAGAAGTTTCCCTTCTACGCCTGTAATTTGTGGACCATTCCCAGGTTAATGACGAAGGTCCTCCTTCACCTGTTTTCTGCGATCCTTTTCATGGATGTTATTCCTGATGCACCACCACCGCAGAATGCATGCATCTGCTCAAATGTATTTTACTTCTTTTTTATCTTTTCCCTGATTTTTCTTTTGTTTTGTGTTATCATCTGATTGGTCTTGCCGTGGAACTGGTAATCTCCCTTTTTGTCTCAGGGTGTTGTCTCAGATGGTTAAGCTACCAGAGTTGATGCTGCTGCCAATATGCCTATAGATGTCGACACGGCAGAGGGTTCCTTCACACAGGTGTTTCAGTTTTTTTATGATAATTTATTCGTTCTATGAATTTAGATCTGTTGTCCTATCTAAGTAGTATTGCCTATTATTTTGTTTGCCTTTTCCCCCTCGTCACAGGTTGAGCCAGTAGCCCGTACTGTTGTATCCCCCGTGTTCATAAACCTTGACACACCACAGCTATATGTAATTTTGCATTTTTTTTTAGCCCACGTTGATGGAATTGTTTCTTCGGATGTTGTCCCTGTAGTTGCTGAGAGAACACTGGTTGTCTCCACTCACGCACATTAATTTCCTTTTTTTCTTTTGCTCTGTATTATATATTATCCATTGATGTATTGGTTACTATAGTTGGTTGGGATAGTTTATCTGTATTATAATTAATATCGTTTCGTCGTTTTCCCTGTTCTCTCATGTTGTTGTCGTCGTTGTTGTTTCTGAGGTTCTTTTTCCTGCTTTAGTTTGATGCATTAATCGAGGGTGGTTTGCAAGCATGGAGCAAAATGGACGGGTTTACTTGCTCAGGATGCAAAGGTTATGACAAGTGAGATTGCCTCTATTACATAGGCTCATTTGCAGCATCAGGGTTTATTAGGGCCAGTTTTGGAGAACCTTGCGCCCCCATTAGGGCTGACGTTGAACAAAATTATGTGGCTCCTTTGGTCGGAGCTCTCTCAACGAGTGCAGGTTACAAATCTTAACATTGTTTTCAAGGAGCTTGGTATCAACTCAAAGGACCTTTGGAGTTTAAGAAGATATTACCCGCCAAATTACCCTTGTCAATCCAAACCATGTTAGTCTTTTTCCTCGATTTTTTTCATGTGGTTTAATTTTATTTTTCTCATATATTTCCCATAAAGTGAAAACAGTGGCACCGTTTATGTTCTTAAAATCATAATTCACGTGTTTTTGCTTTGACACTTTCTATTTAAATCATAATTCATTTTAATATCTTTTGTCCAATGGCGAAGTACAGTAGGTTTCCATGCTGTTTTCTTCAAGTAGTTCACTGGAACATCTTTTTTCATCAAGCAATCTATTTGTCTCCATATAGTTTTTTTTTGTGTTAGGGTCTGAAACACCTATTTTATTTTACTAATTTTAGGCATGACTGCAGGTTATATGTTATGTTGTACATGGAACACTGGAATGACAAGCTTATGAAGGATTTCAGCAAATTAATATTATAATTACTCTAGTTCTCTTTTGTTATTCACTTTTTTGTAAACATATTGCCCACTATAATATTTTCCCTTTTAATTTTGTATTTTTCTGTAGGTAACTATTTCTGAAGTATAGGATGGTTTCGGCATACATAATGTTCCACGTATCTTACAACAAGATCAAAGTGGGAGCCCTCGAAAAGTTGAAGAAGAGAAAGAAGATGTATAGGAATGTCCAGTTGTTCACGCGCATATTTTTTTCATCTATATAGATAATGTATGATGGAGGATGTGGTTTGCCGGTGTCCTTTTTTTTACTGATACTATGAATCTTGTTACCATGAGTAGGGGTGGGGGAAGTTTCTTTTTTGTGATGATACGCAAACTTCTTGTAATGATGTCTGACATATGCATCTTCGGTTCATTTTATTTACCACGACATATTTTTTCTCATCACACAATTGGTTAATTTTCTTTTTCTCATCACAAGATTGGTTCATCACTCTAGATATATTAGGTTAATTTTTTTCGGTTCATTCGCCTTAGATATTCGGTTTTGAGTCTTTCTTTTTTTGGTTCATTGCCTTTAAGATATATTTGGTTCACTCTTTTTTCGATCACTTTTCTAGATACTACCCCGATCGGTTAATGGTTTTTGTGGTGAGTTGTGTAGCCATTTGTATTATCCTAGTAGTATTCCCACAATAGTTATTTCTGACCATAGCTAGTACCATTTTTTTTAGATTGGCCATTCTATCTTTGGTTGGTTTCAGTTCATCGCCCCATCCATAGTTGGTTCATTTTTTTCTGGTTTTATTTATTTTTCGGTTCATCGGCCAATCTATCCTTGGTTCATTTCTTTTTTTTCGTTCAGACCCCTATCTATCTTTTGGTTCTTTCTTTTTCTATTTCATTTCTTTTTCGGTTCATCGGCCAATTTATCCTTGGTTCATTTTCTTTTTTTGTTCAGACCCCTATCTATCTTTTGGTTCAATTCTTTTCGGTCTATCGGTTTCAATTTTCTTCTTTCGGTTCATCGCCTTTTTCGGTTCAAACCTATATATATCATTTTCCGGTTCATCGCCCTATATATCTCTAGTTGATTTCATATTTTTTCGGTTCAGATCCCTATCTATCGTTTGGTCAATTTCTTTTCTGGTCATTAGCCAATCTATCCTTGGTTCATTTTTGTTTGGTTCATTTCTTTTCGTTCATTTTTTTTCCATTTTATTTATTTTTTGGTTCATTGGCCAATCTATCCTTGGTTAATTTATTTTTTGGTTCATCGCCCTATCTATCTTTCGTCTATTCCTTTTTTCAGTTCATCGTTTTCATTTTATTCTTTATGTTCATTAGCTTATTTTTTTCGATTCATCGCCTTAGATATATTCGGTTCACCGCCTTAGATTGGTAGGGTTCATTTTTTCGGTTAATTGTTTTTTGGGTTCATCGCCTTACATATATTCGGTTTCATCGCCCTATATCTCTTTTGGTTTCATTTGTTTTGGTTCACTGCCCCATCTATCTTTGGTTCATTTTATTTTCGGTTCATTGCCCCTATCTATCTTTGGTTCATTTCTTTTCGCTTTTTTTTGGGTTCACCGGCCAATCTATCCTTCGTTCATTTTCTTTTTTGGTTCGGACCCCTACCTATCTTTTAGTTTATTTCTTTTTTGGTTCATCAGCCAATCTATCCTTTATTCAATTTATTTATTTGGTTCAAACCCCTATCTAACTTCTGGTTCATTTCTTTTTTAGTTTCATTTCTTCTTTGGTTCATTCATATATATCTTTTTTCGTTCATCACCCTATACAATATGTCTTTGGTTCATTTCATGTTTTTTGGTTCAGATTCCTATCTATCTTTTGATTCATTTAATTTTCATGTCATTTGCCAGTCTATCCTTGGTTCATTTTCTTTTTATGTTCGAAACTCCATTTATCTTCCAGTTCATTGCCTTAGATATATTCGGTTCAATTTTTCGGTTCTTCGTCTTAGATATATATTCGGTTTTCATTTCTTTTTTTTCCGGTTCATCTGCATATTCATTTTTCCTTTCATGTTCGGTTCATTTTCATTTTTTGGTTCATGTGCATAGTTACTTTCGGTTCATCACCTTAGATATATTCGGCTTATTTTCTTTTTTCGGTTCACCTCCCTATCACTTTGTTGGTTCATTTATTTTTCAGTTTCATTTCTTTTCCGGTTTCATTTATTTTTTGATTCATCGGCCAATCTACCATTGTTTCATTTATTTTCCGGTTCATCGCCCTATCTATCTTTGGTTCATTTTATTTTTTCGGTTCATGGGCCTACCTATCTTTGGTCCATTTCTTTTTCTGGTTCATCAGTTTCATTTTCTTCTTTCGTTCATCGCCTTAGATATTTTGTGTTCACTCTTTTAGGTTTATCAACTAGATTTTCGGTTCATCGCCTTAGATATATATTGGGTTCACGCCATTCGGTTCTTCATCTTAGATATTTTTGGTTCACTCCTTTCGGTTCATCAGTTTAGATATTTTGGTTCACTCTTTTTGGTTTATCACCTAGATTTCGGTTCATCACCTAGATTTTCGGCTCATCGCCTTACATATATTCTGGTTCACTCCTAGATTTTGGTTCATCGCCGTAAATATATATCATGTTCTCTCCTTTTTGGTTCAATCTTTTTCGGTTCATCACCCTATATTTTGGTTCACCATTTTTCGGTTCACCACCTTAGATTTTCGGTTCATCGCCTTAGATATTTTTGGTTCAGCCTTTCGGTTCATCACCTAGAATTTCGGTTCATCGCCCTAGATATTTTTGGTTCACTCCTTTCGGTTCATCAGCTTAGATATTATGGTTCACTCTTTTCGGTTCTTCACCTATATTTTTGGTTCATTGCCTTAGATATATCCTGGTCGTGCATTTCGATTCATCTCCTTAGATGTATTTTGTTCACTCATTTTTGTTGGTTCACTCTTTTCGGTTCACCACCCTAGATATTCGGTTCACTCTTTTTCAGTTCTTCATCTTAGATTTTCATTTATCGCTTTATAATTTTTTGTTCACTCTTTTTGGTTTATCGCCTTAGATATATCTCGTTAGCTCTTTTCGGTTCATCACCTTTTAGATATTTTTGGTTCACTGTTTTTGGTTCATAACATAGATTATTGGTTCATCACCTTATAGATATATCATGTGCACTCTTTTTCGGTTCATCACCGTAGATATATTATGTTCACTCCTTTTTGGTCGCTCCTCTGTTCACTTCTTTTGGTTCCATATTTTTCGGTTCATCACCCTACATTTTGGTTCACTTTTTCGGTTCATCACCTTAGATATATCTCGTTCACTCTTTTCGGTTCATCGCCTTAGATATATTATGATCACTCCTTTTTGGTTCAACTTTTTTCGGTTCATCACCCTTGATATTTTGGTTCACTCTTTTTCGGTTCATTGCCTTAGATTTTTGGTTCATCACGTTAGATGTTTTTGGTTCACTCTTTTCGGTTCATCTCCTTAGATATATCCCGTTCCCTCTTTTTGGTTCATCGCATTTTAGATATTTTGGTTCACTCTTTTCGGCTCATCACCTAGATTTTTGGTTCATCGCATTAGATACATCCCATTCAAAAAATTTGGTTCATCGCCTTAGATATATTCTATTCACTCACTCTTTTCGGTTTATCACCTAGATTTTCGGTTCATCGCTTAGATATATTCTGGTTCACTCCTAGATTTTTGGTTTATTGTCGTAGATATATTATGTTCACTTCTTTTGGTTCAATCTTTTCGATTCATCACCCTATATTCTTGGCTCACTCTTTTTCGGTTCACCACCCTAGATTTTTGGCTCATCGTCTTAGATATTTTTGGTTCACTCTTTTCGGTTCATCACCTAGATTTTTGGTTCATCGCCTTAGATATATATGGGGTTCACTCCTTTTGGTTAATCACCTTAGATATTTTTGGTTGCGATGAACCGAAAAGTGTGAACGGGATATATCTAAGGCGATGAACCCAAATATATTCGAACATTCGGTTCATCAGTTTATTATTTTTTCCTTTCACTATAGTTCGTTTTTTGTTTGGTTCATCGCTTTAGATATATTCGGTTCATTTTATTTTTCGATTCTTCGCCCGATCTCTTTTTTGGTTTCGTTTCTTTTAAGTTTCAGTTTTTTCGGTTCATCGCCCCCATCTATTTTTGTTTCATTTTCTTTTCGATACATCGCCCTAGCTGTCTTTTGGTTCGTTTCTTTTTTTGGTTCATCAGCCAATCTATCCTTGGTTCATTTTTTTTGGTTCATACCTCTGTCTATCTTTCGGTTCATCGCCTTGATATATTCAGCTTATTTTTTTCACTTCATCGCCTTAGATATATATATATATATTTGATTTTTGGTTCGAATGTTTATTTCTTTTCCTTTCATATTATTTTCCTTTTTGGTTCATCTGCTTATTTACTCGGTTCTTTGCCTTAGTTATATTCGGTTGATTTTCTTTTTCGACTCATTTTTTCTGGTTTCATTTATTTTCGGTTCATTGGCCAATCTATCATTAGTTCATTTATTTTTCGGTTCATCGCCCTATATATCTTTACTTTTCTCGGCACATCGGCCTATCTATCTTTGTCACATTTTTTTGGTTCGTCGGTTACATTTTTTCTTGTTCATCGACTTATTTTTTGGGTTCATCGATTTAGATATATTCAGTTCATGCTTAAGATATATATTCGGTTCTATATATTCGGTTCATCTGCTTATTCTTATTCCTTCATAGTGTTCTTTTGTGTTTGTGATATTTGTTTCTATAATAGCTCGGTATTTGAACATTAATTTTCTAGTTGTCGTTTCTTTTTGTTTCTGAAAACATTTGATGAGTCTTGAAAACATTTTGATTAGTGTGTAATTTTTCATACATTTCTTGTGTTTTTCAATATTTTTGCTCTAAAGTAACCAGTTCAAATGCTCAAAAAACGAACGATATCAAAATAATTAGTTCGAATGTTGGACTGAAGCAGCGATCGATCGATGGGAGAAGCAGGAAAGAGTACACAGCCTAGCGCACAAGCAAGGAAGAGTCCGCACTGGCGACAGAACGACGCACAGTGAACCAGTAAACGGGCCGAGCCCAATTACCCGAGGCGTGTGCGCGTAAAGGCGCTAATGGACGCAAGACGCGTAGAACAGGAGGTCCCGCTAGGGATTACCGAATACGCATCCCACGTGAAAAAATCCATACTGAGAAGGTGGGCCGAAAGGCCCCAAAACGGTGTGACAGGGTAAAGCTAAGTGAGTGATCGACTGGGCTTTTGACGTGAATGATGTTTGGACTTTGGAATGCATTGTCTCTGGACCACTGATGTACAGTGTACGTACGCGCATGATCGATAAGACGTCCGGGCGGTCCGGCTAGTCATGAACAACTTCCATTTGCCAACGTGTTGAGGAGGATCGAGCATATGGCGTAGTACATGTCGAAGAGTAGAGCTGAACCGATGAGAGAACGGCTGGCAATCGTGCACCGTAGGTCCGTAGCCGTGTAGACCGGCCTGTGCCGCCGCCATGCTGCATGTCGGCTTAAAGATGACAAGTTGGTTATTGCCACTTGGCTGCTAGCCGCCCACTGGGGCGGCTTAGCTTCAACCCCATCGATGGCGGCCGTGCGCGCGCACACCTGCTCCTGTTCTGGTAATGATCACTGAGCGTCGGTCATGTGCTTAATTTGTCTGGAACTTTAATTACCAAAGAAACAGGCTGTCGACCGGTGATGGTTAGCAATGATGCCAGTGCCAGATCAATCTTTCCAAAGGTACATCTCATGATGAAGAACAGCTTAATTAAAAGATACATATCCACGGAACGGATGCGTATGATCATACGGTTTACGTTAGACAATTATTTCCAAAGGTGTGTACACATGCAGGATAGAATTTTCTTGAAGTATAAAATTATGTTCCTTTTTGGTTGACGGCGGCTACCGTCATTTTCATTTGGGAGTAGTA
The DNA here is from genome assembly GCA_012064385.1 of Puccinellia tenuiflora. Taxonomy (NCBI): domain Eukaryota; kingdom Viridiplantae; phylum Streptophyta; class Magnoliopsida; order Poales; family Poaceae; genus Puccinellia; species Puccinellia tenuiflora. Next base: position 448,286 of record QRDG01000506.1, read on the forward strand.
TGTCCTTGAGGAAGGGTTTGAGTGCGCTTCCAACTTATATATTCTGACACATTTTGTTTTATCCCGGCGAAACACCGCACCATGAATGATAAGTTTAATAATAGTAGAGTCAACACCCGGCTATAAGGGTATTGCCATGTCATCTATAGCCATCATATAGCCAATATGTATAGTAGTTAGCGATAAAAATGTATTACTTTATGAGAACGTGGCCCACATCACACTCTCACAAAGCATCTAGGAGCACGTGTTGTAGCTGACTCTTGCATTTATAGCCAGCTTCACTTCTCTCTCTTTTTCTCTGTCTTCTATGTCATCACAAATACTCCATCCGTCCTAGATTATAAGACTCATCTTCAAATCCATGCAGTACTAAAACAAATGACCTATTTGGAGTAATGGCATTAATTTTTCTCACCCCTCACCCAATTAACTTTCCTGCATGGCGTGTGTGTGAATTAAAAAAAACTGCATGCAAGGGTGGGAAAGGAATCAACCAATGCATGCAGTGGATGTAGAATAAAACAAAGCCAATCAGAAATCACCTTAGATCTAGATATTTAGCTATTGAGTACTATAAACTAGGACGGATGGAGTATAATATTTTAGATTTTATAGCCGGCAAGCTTATTTTACTTGCTCTTACTTTCTTTCCTTTTCGCAAGCTCTTCCATTTTACAGATATACACGCACCGAAGCCCGAAGTGCGTGCTCCACGCCAAAGAATAAAGATCCAAAGAATAGTGACAGAGAAAAATGAACATGAAGCCTGCCGAGGAGCTAGGTCTAAATCTGGGACAAATTCTCCATGCCACCAGCCTGCATGAACAGCGTGACCCAGAAGTCCATGTCGGCGTTGCTCGACGACATCGAAGCACCGTCAGCGACGCCCGCCTCCGTCGCGGAACCGGAACCGTCCACGTTCATCGCCAGTGTCTCCGACCAGAAACTGTCGTCAATCTGGAACTCCTCCACCGAATCCGAGCTGAAGCTCTCCGCGGTCTCCAACGACGAGGCCATCGAGTTGTCGGTGGCGGACGACGAGATGGGCTGCTCCGGCAACACTGGCACGGAGGTTGGGCCATCGTGTGTCACTTTAATCACAGTCGTCGCAGCCACGGGCTTCTTGGCTTTCCGCTTGGGCGCGGCGGACGGCTTGGAAGACGACGACGACTCGAGGCGCTTCTTGAGGTGCGTGTGCCACACATTCTTGATCTCGTTGTCGGTCCTCCCCGGCAGCCTCGCCGCGATCATCGACCACCGGTTGCCGAGGGCGGCGTGGAGCTGGATGATGGCGTCTTCCTCCTCGCCGGTGAAGTTGCCGCGCTTGATGTCCGGGCGCAGGTAGTTGATCCACCGGAGGCGGCAGCTCTTGCCGCACCGCAGCAGCCCGGCCTGCTTCGGGAGCGCCCGCCAGTTGCTGTGCCCGTGCTGCTCGATGTGAGCGACCAGGGTCATGTCCTCCTCCGCCGTCCATGGGCCCCTCTTGAGCCCCACCTTCTCGCAGCATGGAGACCTCCCCATTGCTATCTAGCTAGCTCACAGGCCTCTCTTCTTGAGCGCTCGTTGTGTCAGTGTGAGGGGTCGATGGACTGTTCGGTTGTACGTTGACGCTTGTTCGAGGGAGATGGCTGCCTGAGCTACTTGAACGCGTATGTCTGATGCTGCCTGTTGGATTGGGGGAGCGTTGCGCCATTTATACGAGCTCGGTGTGCGGCGACAGCAAAACGTGGTCAATTGGATACTGGGGCAGCTTCCTGGCAGGTGAGGCCACGCCATGGGTGACAAAACGAGGGGGAATTCATCGTAGCGTTAACTCCAACTCATTCTTTTTCTATCGTTTGGATGGTGGAGTCCATTTTCCGTGGAGTACCTTGCTTTCCTCATCTTCCATCGCTTAGCCCGCTTCTACTTTAATTGATATGGTCAATCATGAGTCTACACACTGTTTCTGGTCGCATGGTTAAGCATGAGCAGTGCTGTAAAGTCTGTGTTCACAATCTAGTTAACTATAGCAACGGTGGAGATTTCGAGGTGAACGATTCAGTATGAATCTTAAGCTACTATATCGAGTTGAATGTTTCACCCTTAGTAGGTGACGTTCTATTTACTAAATTCAGGGCTGAAAGTTTGGAGCTTTGTACGAGAGTGAATAGAGAGAACATGGGGCATTTGCACCCACTTTTGAAAAAGTATTTAAAACACTTTTAAAAAGTGTAAAAAAATCTAGAAAAAAGTATACGCATATGTCTCGCATAACATGTGCACGACACAAAGTTTCGTGAAAAGTTTACTTTTTTAGTTTGCCTCCATAAAAAAGAGAAATTTGTGTGACACACATAGGACATACATATGACAGATTTTTGTCTTTTTCACACAAGTCAAATAAAAAGTCGTTTCTCCGCAAAACTTTCGACGCACACATAGAAACTACAATATGTACATGTTCACATTTTTTCAGAATTTTTGGACAATACGAAAATGCATTTCCGAACCGGGTGCAAATGCCCCCATGTTCACCTTTGCATTTCCCAGCTTTGTACTGACTTGAAACTTGCTTCCCAAGGATATGTGAACGGTGGTTAATTTATATTACAAATCTTCACTGATCGTGTTTCAAGCTCAAATATCCAAACTGAATTAAATATTAAGTTTCCAAGTTTTTGCAGTTGTTATTGAATGTTGGCTATTAAGTATTTTTCTCAGCAGAGATTTATCGTGACCGTATTCCCCTCCTCGAAATCTTGTTACCGCTCAACAAGTTTGGAATAAATATGAATTGACGGGCTAATTTTTAAAAATTTACTAACCACTGGGCCATCATTTGCTTTTCACATAATTTAGGGTAGCAAATTAGCAATTAATCTGTTCTTTTTTATATGAAATACTTTCACATGTAATTAAATTAATAATCTCCTTAATGGCCAACATTAGACGGAGTGGATGTTACTCGAATATGAATGCAGAACAAAAGTTTTTTCAATTCGGAATGAATACAAATATAACGAAATAATGGACGCCGGACTCGTGTCTTATAATAAATCAACTATAGAACGACACCGAGATAAATGTAGTGATATAATGCACAATAGTTTCTATTTCAATCACATAAAAGTACATTTGACCACTTTATTACCTTTATAGGTTGGATAATTGGCATATCAAGCCAGAATTACTAAAATTGGCTAACATAATTTAATTTAGATGTGGATATATCCATTTCTATATCCATATTTCTTCAACATTCAATACAACATTTGTATTTGTATTTTTTAAATGAATCCGGATATTTACCACAAACATTTTCATTTTCGTTCGGATTCGGATACTACTGTATTCATTATCAATTTATCAAATACGAATGTGGTATTATTCACTACCATCTCCCATCCTATCGAAGAGGGACCTCTGGCCCCTCGCCTTGGCTTGAAGGGCGTCTGACCGTCGGACAACAAATGTCTAGCATTAAGAACATATGACAGCAAGAAACCGGACCACCACTAGAGAAGAAACTTCGAGCCCGACCATCGTTGTAAGGCACCTCACTTCCAGGGCCGGCCCTGGGGGGTGGCAGGGTGGGCGACCGAACAGGTGAAGGGTTCGTTGCATAGAAAACAAAAATTTTCCTACGAAACAAGCGGAAGAAACCCAACGGACCTAGATCTGTTAGACGAAGTTAGCGAGGAGGAGATCCAATGTCTTACCCTTGAAGAACGAGCAAACGCGTTTTGTCGATGCAGGGGTTGGTTAGTCGATCCCCGCAACTAGACTCATCTAGTCGCGAGGAGATGTATTATCCGATCCGAGATCCAATCCGACGAAGCGCCGCACGAGCAGCACCTCCGCGGTATCCACACGTACAGCTCGATGTAGACTTCCTCTCCTTGATCCCGCAAGCGATGAGGAAGTGGCTTGCGAGATTCCAGCAGCACGACGGTGTGGTGGTGGATATGGTGGAGGTTCTCCGCGGACAGGGCTTCGCCAAGCCATGCACACGAGAGAGGGAGAGAGGAGGGAGAGGGGTGGCGGCTAGGGTTTCCTAGGGTGCCTCCCCTTGCGCCTCCACCCCTCCTTATATAGGTGAGGGGCTGTGGGGGGCACCCCAATCCCATCTAGGGCCGGCCAAGGGGGGTAACTTGCCTCCCAAGGCGCCCCACTTAGGGTTAGGGTTGCCCCCACTTGCCTTGGCCGCATGGGCCTTGGGGACCAGGTGCGGCCAGCCCATGTGCGCTGCTGCACCTCCCCTCGGTCCATGTGGGCCCTTCCAGGTTTGTTGGCCCCACTATGGAACCTTCCGGAACCTTCTAGAATCTTCCCGGTACCCTGCCAGAAAATTTCCGAACTTTTCCGAAACCTGGAAAACCACTTTCCATATATGAAACTTTATCTCCGGACTCTTCTGGAGCTCCTCGTGATATCTAGGATCTCATCCGAGACTCCGAATCAACATTTGATTACACCATTAATTATCTCAACTTAAGCCCTAGCTACATCGAAACCTTAAGTGTGTGACCATACGGGTTCGAGAACATGTAGACATGATCTAATCAATAACCAGTAGCGGGACCAGGATGTCCATATTGGTTCCTACATATTCAACGAAGTTCTTTATCGGTTGAACCACGATGTGGGGGATTCAATTAATCCCGTATACGATTCCCTTTGTCTCACGATATATCACTTGCCTGAGATTCGATCGTCGGTATCGCCATACCTAGTTTAATCTCGTTACCGGCAAGTTATCTTTACTCGTTCACATAGAATAGGATCCCCGTGACAAAACACCTTAGTCACATGCTTGCAAGTTTTAGGTTGCTATACTACCGAGACGGCCCAGAGATATTTTCTCCGTCACTTGGAGGGACAAATCCCAGTCTTGATTCATGTCACCCAACAAATACCATCGGAGATACCTCAAAGCCATCTTTATAATCACCCAGTTACAAAGTGATGTTTGATGTCCACAAAGTATTCCTCCGGTAAACGGGAGTGACACAATCTCATGGTCTAAGGAAACTATACTTGACATATACTAAAAGCGTTGGCAATGAAACTTTGTGATACGATCAATTGCTATGCTTTAAATGGGTCTGTCCATCACATCATTCTCCCAATGTTGTGACGTCGTTATCAAATGACTTTAACAAGTCCTTGGCTAGGAAACCTTAACCAACTCTTGACTAACGAATTAGTCATAAGAGGCTTACTAGGGACACTTTGTTGTTTATATTCCACACATGTATTTTATTTCCGGTTAATACAATTATAGCATGGAGGATAAACATTTTTCATGAACGAGAAATATCATAAAAATAATCTTTATTATTGCCTCTTGTGCATATTTCCAACAGTCTCCCACTTGCACTAGATTCAATAATCTAGTTTACATTTGTAGAAATCTAACACCCATTGCCTTTTTGTGCTGATCATGTTTTGCTCGTGGAAGAGGTTTACCAAAAGATCTGACGCTTCAGTTCTATTTGTATCTGCATCTATACGCATCACTCATTCTCCAATGAGTATGCATCACTCATTCTGCAATGAGATGGCTTTGTATTTGGTCAGTTGGTGAGACCTTAATTCCTCAGCTCGAATCAATGTCACCACCATTACAAAAATGGAGCTTCATAGTACTCGCATTCTTGGAAATTCACCTAGTTCAATAAAGAACTCGTTGACACAGAAGACTCTTCTTATTTGTTGTCAACACAACAACATACTTAGCCTTTGTTGTAGTATCCATCACAATACATTTTGAAACTCATTCAAAACTAGCATGGAACTTCCTTCCATCCTATCGTACCACCTTCCATTCAACACATATCTTAATTTGAGATAGAATTGTATATATGACAAGACCCTTAGTGTAACACTTTACAGTAGTTTGTGATTACTATACAGGAAGACTCATCCTAAGTTTTTCTACAATACTTAAGGATCTTTCCCACTGTTGTCTAATCATTTATGAATTATCCTGGTATAACACCGTATAGCACATGACTCATCTGGTTGTGTACATATCATGGCTCACATGATTTAGAAATCTCAATTTCAATTTTGCTCATCATGTGTCAAAACACTTGAGTCTTGCTCAATCATCTTCCATGCGATAAGAGCCCCTTCTTGTCATTTCCGTATTGACTTACTTCAATACTTCATCAATGTACTTTGTCTTAAATAAATAAGGCGCCTCAATCTATCTCTATAGATATTGATGCCCAATATATTTGTTTAGCCTAAGCCTTTCATCAATATGAAATCTTAACTATGTTAATTTAAATCACATATTTTCCAATCAACTATATGTCAATTACATAAAGTATTGGCTATATGTCTTAGCGCTCCCACTTATGCTCTTGTAACTCTACAAGCATCATCACCGTCCATGATGGAATCAAGCTCTTTTGATAACTTCATTAATGTAAAGATTCCAACTTTGTTATGCTTATTTCAACCATTGAAATTCGCATACCTTTCGAGCAACTTTTGAATTTTATAAAACTCTCGAACCGTGTCGCGCATACACGTCCTTGATCAAACTTCATTTAGAGGAATTTCGTTTTGTTATTCAACTGCATATCAAAATATCTAACTTTTGCTAGAATTATCCATAAAGACTAAAGCACCGCTACAAAAGATCAAAATCTTTCGTAGTCAACTCTTTGAACTTTGTCGTAAACATCTTTTCGACAAATCAAACTTTCAATGGATATGAACATCCATGTCTTGTGTGGATATAACGGCTTATAGCCAATTTACGAAGTAAGGGCCCATCATCTGCTTCCTTTATAATTTGTAAGTCCTTTGTTGTCAAAACAACACTTCATTCTCAAACCACAAGTTGGTTTGGGTACAAAGTTTTTAACGACCTACATGGTTCAGTTTGCAAACTCTTTCCGAAGTTTCTACATCACATGTAGTGTCTTCCATTTAGTCAAAATAGGAAACCCTAGAACAACTTCCGGTGCTGCGCTACTCTTGACATGATGATGACAATTCTCCAATTTCATCGAGTTGCACTATCCTCCCACTCACCTATTTCGCAAGAATCACTTTCTCGAGAAATCCACCTTCCCGACAAACACTTTTGTCCAAGGTTCGGTGACAGGAGAAATACCCAACAGGTTTGGGATAACCTTATGAACACATATTTATCCGATTTGGTTGTAAACAATTTACACATGCTATGCATACCAAAATTTGAGAAAAGACAATTTCGAGTCACTACCCAAACCATGATGTCAATTACAACGGATATTTTAAGTGTAAAGCGGTAGTCCCTAATGCATAAACTTCAAAATATAATGGCATTTTATTTATCTTACCATGTCAAACAAGGTTTGATCATGTCTCCTGAAGATTCCACACTCCTGTGGGATTTTTCGGGAAGCATAAGTTGTGGAACAATTCTGCAACTCCTCAGATGTTTTTGCTAAACTCGTAACTCAAATTTTATACTTTATGATCCAATCATAAAGACTTGATCTTCTTGTTACGATGTTTTCACTTCATACCAATGATACTTTGAACTAATTCAAAAAATATCAAACTCCTTTCTCTTTAAATAGACATGCTCATATATCCACTTAAAATATCGGTCATATTTTACTTTGAACTATATCTTTCACTCCATGCTTGTATCTGAAAACAATCCTTTTCAGCTCCCGGATTACCTTGATTCTCAAAACATTCTTTTAAGATCCGGTATTGTGGAAACACGCATGACACCAGATACTAAGTCGGAATTATTTCTCTTTAGATCAATCAACTATTAATCATATTGAGCTAGGTCGGTTAATTTTACCCAAAAATTTGCAATAGGACTCAATTTTAAATTTCACTAACACGGTACCAATCTTAATTGTTCTGCCAGATCATAACAGTTTCATCTCAATTAACAATCTAAGTGTAAGGTAGTTTGTGGATACCATTTACTACTACAAATTATGCAAATACTCTTTGATTGATTGTTCATGATAATTGGTTCAAGTTAATCAAATTACTAATAAACTCCCACTAAACTCAACATCCCTCAAGTTGTTTAGTGACACATGATCCAAATCCACTACACCAACTCCGATCATCACGTGAGATGATGTAGCTTCAATGGTGAACATCACCATGTTGATCATATCATCCATATGACTCATGTTTAACCTTTCGATTCTTGTGTTCCGAGGCCATGTCTGTACATGATGGGCTCGTCAAGCAAACCGTAGTATTTCTGCGTGTGTAAAACTGGCTTACACCCGTTGTATGCGAACGTAGAGTTTATCACACCCGTCATCACGTGATGCTTCAACACGACGAGCTTTTGCAACGGTGCATACTAGGGGAGAACACTTCTTGATATTAACGAGAGAGATCACCTTATAATGCTACCGTCGCGATCACATCAAAGCAAGAATAAGGTGCATAAAAGGATAAACATCACATGCAATTTAATTGTGACATGGTATAGCCTTATCTTATTGTGCCTTTGATCTCCATCTCCAAAGCACCGGCATGATCTCCATCACCACCAGCATGACGTTGCCGTCTCATAGTTGCCTCCACCAACTATTGCTACTCTTAGCGATAAAGTAAAAGCAATTACATGGCGTTAAAGTGACACGCAGGTCATACAATAATAAAGAGACAACCATATGGCTCCTGCCGGTTGCGGTACTCATCGACATGCAAGTCGTGAAATTTACAAAACATGATCATTGCATATATTATCACAAATCACATCTTGGCCATACCATATCACAAAACTTACAAAAACAAGTTAGACGTCCTCTACTTTGTTTATGCAATTTTTACGTGGCTTCTATGGGTCATGAGATAGAACCGTTCTAATCTACGCAAAGCCACAACGGTGATATAAAAGTTGCTTATTTTATATCCTTTTTAAAGGCCTTCCGTTGAAGATCGCATCTCACTATAGCAAGAGAAATAGACACCCGCCAGCCACATGTGCAATACAAGTTGCACGTCAAGTGTGGAACCGGTCTCTCGTACGCGGACGAGTAAGGTTGGTCCGGGCCGCTTCAATCCCACCATACCGTAAGATACAAAATGCATGTGGGAAGGTAGCAACAAAAACATCAACGCCCACAACTCCTTGTGTTCTAATCGCACCAACATCTACGAATAGATCTAGGCTCTCATACCACTGAAGGGTTCGTTGCATAGAAAACAAAATTTTTCCTACGAAACAAGCGGAAGAAACCCAACGGATCTAGATCTATTAGACGAAGGTAGCGAGGAGGAGATCCAATCTCTTACCCTTGAAGAATGAGCAAACGCATTTTGTCGATGCAGGGGTTGGTTAGTCGATCCCCGTAACTAGACTCATCTAGTCGCGAGGAGATGTATTATCCGATCCGAGATCCAATCCGACGAAGGGCCGCACGAGCAACACCTCCACGGTATCCACACGTAGAGCTCGATGTAGACTTCCTCTCCTTGATCCCGCAAGCGAGGAAGAAGTGGCTCGCGAGATTCCAGCAGCACGACGGTGTGGTGGTGGATATGGTGGAGGTTCTCCGCGGACAGGGCTTCGCCAAGCCATGCACACGAGAGAGGGAGAGAGGAGGGAGAGGGGTGGCGGCTATGGTTTCCTAGGGTGCCTCCCCTTGCGCCTCCACCCCTCCTTATATAGGTGAGGGGCTGTGGGGGGCGCCCCAATCCCATCTAGGTCCGGCCAAAGGGGGTAACTTGCCCCCCAAGGCGCCCCACTTAGGGTTAGGGTTGCCCCCACTTGCCTTGGCCGCATGGGCCTTGGGGACCAGGTGCGGCCAGCCCATGTGGGCTGCTGCACCTCCCCTCGGTCCATGTGGGCCCTTTCAGGTTCGTTGGCCCCACTATGGAACCTTCCGAAACCTTCTAGAATCTTCCCGGTACCCTGCCGGAAAATGCCCGAACTTTTCCGAAACCTGGAAAACCACTTTCCATATATGAAACTTTATCTCCGGACTCTTCCGTAGCTCCTCGTGATATCTAGGATATCATCCGAGACTCCGAATCAACATTTGATTACACCATTAATTATCTCAACCTAAGCCCTAGTTACATCGAAACCTTAAGTGTGTGACCCTACGGGTTCAAAAACATGCAGACATGATCTAACCAATAACCAGTAGCAGGACCGGGATGTCCATATTGGTTCTTACATATTCAACGAAGTTCTTTATCAGTTGAACCACGATGTCGGGGTTTCAATTAATCCTGTATACGATCCCCTTTGTCTCACGATATATCACTTGCCCAAGATTCGATCGTCGGTATCGCCATACTTAGTTTAATCTCGTTACCGGCAAGTTCTCTTTACTCGTTCACATAGAATAGGATCCCCGTGACTAAACACCTTAGTCACATGCTTGCAAGATTTAGGATGCTATACTACCGAGAGGGCCCAGAGATATCTTCTCCGTCACTTGGAGGGACAAATCCCAGTCTTGATTCATGTCACCCAACAAATACCATCGGAGATATCTGAAAGCCATCTTTATAATCACCCTGATGTTCACAAAGTATTCCTCCGGTAAACGGGAGTGACACAATCTCATGGTCTAAGGAAACTATACTTGACATATACTAAAAGCGTTGGCAATGAAACTTTGTGACACGATCAATTGCTATGCTTTAAATGGGTCTGTCCATCACATCATTCTCCCAATGTTGTGACTCCGTTATCAAGTGACTTTAACAAGTCCTTGGCTAGGAAACCTTAACCAACTCTTGACTAACGAACTAGTCATAAGAGGCTTACTAGGGACACTTTGTTGTTTATATTCCACACATGTATTTTGTTTCCGATTAATACAATTATAGCATGGAGGATAAACATTTATCATGAACGAGAAATATGATAAAAAATAATCTTTATTATTGCCTCTTGGGCATATTTCCAACAACAGGGCCCCCAAAATCTTGGGGCCCCCACCTAGATATGTATATCTATATATTATAAGCATAGGAAAAACGGCCTTCTAGCTAAGGCCATGTACACTACAGAACACTTGGAGAGGCGCTAAAAAAGTCAACTCCCGATCACTAGCAAGTGTCTGACGGTAGGAGCGATGTTTTGTGTGTGTTTTACAAGCGCCAGGCTCTTATCTTTGCATCGATGCCACAAAAACGACCGGGATTTCTGTGTTAACCGTCAAAATAGAGAGGATTTCCTTCCTAGCGCCCGTGGTTTAGCGCCCGCATTGTAAACGCTCTAATGGGCCATAGAGGCAATCAAGCGAAGAATCGTACGCTAAACTAACTAAGTGATCGCTGCGATTCGCCTTCCGCCCAAAATCCTAGCATCCCGCATCCTGCTGCCCGGCGAATCCTATATATCGCCCCTAGGCGACGCAATTCGGCCGCGTCGCCATGCGGGGTGGCATTCGTGGGCCGGCCCATTTCAAAGTTTTTTTTTCATTTTACCTTTTTTTCTTAGTTCCTTTTCAGTTTTTTTCTTTTTCTTTCATTTATTTTTTATTTACAAGAACTGTTCAGATTTCGAAAAAGTTATAGATTTTAGAAAAAATCATTTTTTGAAATTTATTGGGATTTGAAAATTGTTCAGATTTTAAATAATATTTAAATTTGAAAATTGTTTAGTTTTCTTTTTCTGTTTTTTTGTCACCGACACATTTTCCCTTCACCGATATTTTCTGTTCACTTTTAAAATCGTTTATAAATAGTTTTTGTTTACCGATATTTTCTATTCACTTTAAAAATCGTTCAAAAATAGTTTTTGTTCCGACATTTTCTGTTGACTTTTAAAAATCGTTCAAGAATAGTTTATGTTCACCGACATTTTCTGTTGACTTTCTAAAAGGTCAAAAATAGTTTCCGTTCACCGATATTTTTTGTTCAAATTTGAAAATTGTTTAACGCTGAGTAATGTTCAAAAATAAACTTTGTTCAATTTTAAGAAATGTTCCATTTTAAAACTTGTTCACTTGAAAATTGTTTAGCTTAAAAAATGTTCAAAATACAAAATTTTCCAAATTTTTAAAATGTTCAAATTTGAAAATTGTTCACATTTTGATAACGTTCAGATTTTAAAAATGTTTCCAAATTGAAAAATATTCAGATTTGGAAAAGGAACGAAAAAAGGAAAGAGAAACAAAAATAGAAAAAGAAAAAAGGAAAGAAAAACAAAAACAAAAATGAAAAATGCGAAATGGGCCGGCCCACGAACGCCACCCCGCATGCGACGCCGCCGAATTGTGTCGCCTGCGGGCGATATATAGGAGCTCCCCTGCGGCCCGCCTCCGCAGGCGGCCACTGCTTCCTGCCGCATGCCGCGATCGATTCCCAACTCCCCAAGCAGCCGCCTGCTGCCCAGCTGCTGGCAAGCCGGCCACAATAGCTCAGCGGCTCAGCGCTCTACCAGGACTCCTGGAGGTGAGTACTGTATGTCCGCATCCGCACTAGTACCGCTGGTCCGTTGTACCGATCTGTACTGTACTCCATGTATTTGTGCATCTTGATGATTTTAAGTTTTTAACTTTCAAGGCCCCCAATCATAAATGACTTTGTGTCAAGAAATGTTAGAAGAAAATTTTAAGGTAATATGTATAAGATATTCGAAATATGCTTACTGATTTTCGTTGCATTTGCGTGTCACTGATAATATATTTCACGTGTTATTGACAATATAAATTATCATTGTATGATACTGATATTAAGGGCCCCAATTTTTTAGTTTCGAACATGGGCCCGAAAATCTCAGAGCCGACCCTGCTCACTTCGTGGGAAACACCACAAACATCGATGAAAGAAGACCCACGAGGACCAGCTGACGAGAACCAAGGACCCTAAAGCGGCGCCTCTAATAACGAAACGATGTCAAAGCGTCGCCGCCACCCGGTCTGGTTGACTTGACCAAGGTAATCACCCGGAGGCAAGGTGAAGGGGGGCCAACAATGATAACACATCCAGGGAGGAAAACAACAAAGTAGGGTATAACTTTCGCCCCAAGGGATGCCCATCTACCACAAGAGATCCGCCGTTCTAGCCAAGGTAGCTGGGGAAGAAGCCGACGGGGCGTCGATAAAGCACTGGCTAAGTGCCAGCGGTCTATAGAGAGGCGAGGTTGAAAGGGTCGAAATCGATGACGCCTAGATTTGGGGAGGAGCCGCTGCACCGGTTATCCTACACCATGATCATCTTCCATGCATACCACATTGTCCTCCTCACGGACAAGGTAGCTAACCAGCACCTGCACATAGACACCCGCCGAAAGAGCAACTTTGTGCCTATTGTCGGGAGACCGATCCGGATCCAGAGAAACCAACCTCACCCATCACCCACCGGACGACGAACCGCACCCACGCAACCAACCAACCCAGCTGCCGCACCAGCGTTCCTGCACTATCCACACCCCGGTCTGCCATCGATGACAAACAACCAGGCAAAACAAGGACGACGGTGCTCAAATCCGTGTCGGCTAATGAGAGCCAAACTCAAACCATGTTGGTCGGGTTCGTCCCATGCCTATTATGGGCCAGGACCAAGGAAGGTATCCTTGGCCGTGGTGTCCGATGAGCACAGCGTCGAGGGAGATGACACCTCCATGAGCAGTTCTCCACTATTGCGAGACGCACCGACTTCTAGGTGCGGGATACAGGAGGGAGAGAGGATGGGCGAGGAAGAGGTCGCAGAGAGGCCCCGCCACCACCGCGGGCAGGCAGGCAACCATCAGTGGATGACAACCAGGGAGAGGGCAAGGAGAGTGGCTGTGCCTGGGAGTATACCTGGCCATTTCTCGGGCTGGGCCGGGCCTAGAAAAATCCCGACGCAGAAAAACTAGGCCCGAGCCCAGCCTGACCCGACTGTCGGGCCACATAAATCGGACCCGAGCCCGAAAAAGCCCGACTGGGCTCGACCGGCCCGGCCCGACCATAGCTAAAATTGTGTTTCGCGTAAGCCCGAGCCCGGCCTGGCCTGGCCCGACCGTCGGGCTCAAAATTCAGGCCCGAGCCCGGCCCGATGGCACAGCCGGGCCGGGCTGCCCATGGCCAACACTACCTGGGAGGAGCCCCTATCTTTCGCTGGTTCGCCGAGACGAGGATGACGGGGGGTAAGAACTTTTTGGGGAGTCTACCTTGTCAGTGGCTGAACTACGTTTTGCAAGCTGGGTGCTAAAAAGTTGAATTCAAATTTTGTTTGATATTTCTCGGGCGATAGAGAGACCCAGATTTGCTGTATCCATCAGTGACATGTAAACGGATCTACCAGCAGTGGCTTCAGGTTCCGGTAACAATGTTCGTTCGGCAAGAAAAACTTTGGACTTGACCCAAATACTTTAGACCATGTCCTCGGTTTCTCGTTCCTGGTGGACTAACTAAGGAACGACAAGCTGCATCACACATAAATACATAATAATTGATCAAGCTGTACATTGAACAAGCTGTCATTTTACACGTCGCTATCCGGATTGGATAAAAGGTGCTCCACGGAAACGAAATGGGAGAAAACGAACCTTGTTTCTTTCGCTCAGATTGTAGTTAATTAGTCAGTAAGAGTATCTGCCTACCTGTATGCATGCATTGGCTGGCTCAGTCATCGGCGAGGGTGGGTATCACCTCCAGGTTCAAACTACCTTTCCTCTTCGGCCTAATCAAGCTGGGCTTTGTGAGCTGATTTGGTCTTTAGGAAAGCCGTCGCGAATCCACTCTCTTTGCTTGCGATCGGCGCGCCGTCGAGGCGTGATATTGAAAATTCAACCAAGAGAGAGAGTACAGATTCAGTTGGAACCGGCCTGAGTTGATCGGCACGTATATGTAGCTAGGGTGGGTCAGTATGAAATGCCGTGAGACAAATTCAGCTTAATCTGTGTGTACCAACAGTTCATCAGTTCCTCTAAAAATTAATGTGGAGAGACCCTACATTTGAAGCACGGATTTGATTGTATAAACTTTGAATTTTTGAGAAATTTCAAACTGACCGGGCAACAGGCTGAAAGCTACACAGCGCATGCATATATATGCTTATCTATGATTTGACGAAGGAATCGACGCTGCATGCTACCTCAATGGTCAAACTGTCAACGAGCCTTCTCATATGGCCACGGCGAGTCAAACTAGCTGCAAACTATGGCCAGCATCCTACTGGCGGGTACGGCACGAAAATTAAAATTGCTATTCAAACATTCGCGACTACTGACCAGTGTCACGTTCATACGCCGGAGTCGCGCTCGCCCATCAATTATATCTAGTGAAGTGTTGACACGGGCTAGCTTGCCCCAGTTAGAGTTTTCGTTTCTGCAACGGAATTTTGCTGCCAGGCACGTCTCGTCGCAAGTTCTATTGTGACTTTGTGACTTAGCTATAATATAGTAAGCTTAAGTCGCCAATTCGTATTTCATATATAGGAATTAGTCTATTCTTATGTCTACCATCCATAGATTGGTGTCTTGAAATGAGAGTATCATACACATAAATTATTATTTTTTCGATAAAGTGGATTTTACTGTTAAAAAGTCTTAAGCATTACGCCCAGCTTCTGCTTAATCATGATGCATCGTGCTGACACTAACATTGTTTTAATCTGACATATGCTCTTCCCCAAATTATTCAGTAGACTGTGTAAACTGTGTACCATGCTATGAATTAAATTTGTGTTCGTCTGTATTTGGATATGAAGAATTTGTTTATACAAATTTGTCGCCGAAATTATAAATTATGAATTAAATTTGTTGTGATGTTGTACAATTTATAACATCTTTTCTTATGTGTCTAGGTTGAGACTATTTCCTGCAACTTCAAGTCACTTGATCACTATCTGCGCAAAGGCTTTCTGACCTTGTTGGTGAGTGCTACACCAAAATTTCTGTATTACTTTCTGTTTGAGAAATATGGACTGAGTTCTACACCAAAATTTCTGTATTACTTGTCTTCTCTCTTATTTAGCTCATGTTTATCTTTATCTTTAGCAGCAAATGTTTATCTTCATGTA
The DNA here is from genome assembly GCA_012064385.1 of Puccinellia tenuiflora. NCBI lineage: Eukaryota > Viridiplantae > Streptophyta > Magnoliopsida > Poales > Poaceae > Puccinellia > Puccinellia tenuiflora. The sequence goes on from QRDG01000506.1 coordinate 464,231, forward strand.
CTATTGTAATAATAACTAGCGGCCTTTTTCTTTTTCAGTCTTGGAATGGATTTGGGAATGAGGGACCGCATTAGGAAGAGAGAGGAGGAGGAGGATGACGATATGATGCTATTATTTTTACCTGCACTACATCTATTGGGTGATAGTGAACCAAGGGTAAAAAAGCCCCGCCATACATCAATGATAAGTGGCGAGGAGGTTGTACGAGACTTGCTTGAAGGGCACGTAAAAAATTGTCAAGTAGCATTTAGGATGGAGCCCCATATCTTTAGGTCTATAGCTAGTTTCCTTCGGCGGGAGAAGTTGGTACGAGATACCCGACTTACGGTCGAAGAGAAACTAGCAGCCTTTTTATGGATGTTGTCTCATAATTCCTCCTTCCAAGACCTCCAAGTCCAATTCAAACGCAGCGGCGACACATTTCATCGACACATAACAACTTTCTTCAACATAATCCCTGCTCTATCAAAGCATTTTCTCAAGCCTCCAAATCATGCTCAAGTACATCCAAAGATCCGATGTAACCCGAGATTCTTCCCCTATTTTCAGGTTTCTCCTCAAATACTTGAAGCTAAATCATATTCCCATAACTATCTTTCTTATTAGAGACCAAAATTATAACTTATTGCTTTCTTTGTAGAACTGTATTGGAGCCATTGATGGGACTCATGTTCCCATGACCATTACAGGTGCCCTGGCCGCCCCCTTTAGGAATAGGAAGAAGACAATTAGCCAAAATGTTATGGTCGCGTGTGACTTTGACCTAAACTTCACTTTCATCTCTTGTGGTTGGGAGGGATCTGCGACTGATGCTAAGGTTCTTAGGTCAGCCCTTAACAAGGGGTTTAAGGTGCCCGATGGCAAGTTCTATCTTGTAGATGGTGGTTACGCAAATACTCCATTCTTTCTTGCACCGTACCGTGGTGTTCGGTACCATTTGAAGGAGTTTGGGCGTGGTCGCCGTGCACCCCAAAACAGCAAGGAGTTGTTCAACCACCGCCATTCCGTATTAAGGAATCATATCGAACGGGCATTAAGGGCTTTAGAGAATCAAGTGAAGATACCGGCGGCTGCTGCAGTATTGCATAACATCATTCGTTTGCATAAGGGAGATGAGGGTTGGTTAGATAACCAACCACACAACATACCTCCAGAGAACTATGTGGACGTTCCTGATGGTGATGTTCCTCAAAATCATCAAGTCAACAATGAAGGCAACAATCTTAGAGACATGATTGCGAATCAAATGTGGGCTGATTACCGACATTAGTTAGTGGGATGCAAGTCAAATGTGATGTAATAAAGTAGTGGCATGTGACTTCTTTTGCTGCCAATGTGTTGTAATAAAGTTGCGGATGTGAACTTGTTTTGCTTCTTATGTGATGTAATAAAGTAGTGGCATGTGAACTTCTTTTGCTACTCATGTGTAATAAAGTAGTGGCATGTGAGGACTAAATTTATTGTTGGTTGTATCATGAAAAATTATACAGGTGTCACCATGATGACAGCAGGATCTCCGAGGATGGCTCTCTTGCAATCTAAAGTTGGCAAGAAGAAGCTTTCACCAAAAGGTGGTGTAACCAAAAGGAATGGAGCGTTGCCTAAAGGTACATGTTCATTTCTTGAACCCAACTAGCTTCTTATACATGTTTTGTTTATAAATGTTTCAGTATGTAACGTGATCCTTCTACATATGATCCTTTTGGTGTAGAAAAAGATAGAGCAGCCTGGAATCCAGAGCTTGAAAAGACTCTTGTGGAGTTACTCCTTGAGCACAATACCCCTCAATATAAGGGTCAAAATGGGTGGTCCTCTGATACGTGGAACAGGATGGTCAGGAAATTCCATGAGGTTCATCCATATGTAACTTTAACAAAGGTACAAATCCAAGATAAGGAGAAGGAGTTGAAAAGAGAATATAAGCTGCTCAAGGAGGCCAGAAATCAAAGTGGAGCTTCATGGAATGAGAAGCGGTCGATGATTGAAGCTGACCAACCACTATGGGACAACCTCATCATCGTAAGATAGCCTCCTCGCTCCTTTTAAATTTCTGGTCATTCTGATAACATTAGCATGTAATTGAGGAAACATAAGCATTTCTGTATAAGCATTTCTCCTTTTACATTTCTGGTCATTCTTTACTGTATAAGCATTTGTCCTTATACATTTATGTCCATTTTTGTTTCGCAGACCTATCCCAAAATTAAGAAGTTCCGCACCAAGGGTTTCCCTCATTTTGATTCCTTGGGCGAGCTATATGATGGACAGATGGCCGAGGGAACGTACAACTTCACTTCAACTCAGCGATCCCAACAGCCAGTCCGTCCACAAGTGGAGATCGATCCCGAGGTCAGTTCTGTAGAGGTCATATTTCCTCACTCACATATTGGAGACACCTTGGTGGATGCTCAGGATGGTACACAAGGAGGGATGCAAGAGGCCAATATGCAAGCAAACAATGTTGAGCATGATGATGAGACCCGCCGAACTGTGGCTGCTGCACCATCAACAAGCACTGAGAAGGAACCCAAGAGGCGTCGAACAACTAGAGATGTTGCTGCAGTGATGGAAAGGTATATTGAAATGAAGACTAAGCAGATCGAGGATGAGAAAGTTGATTTGAGGAATGCGGATGACTTCTCAATCAAGAACTGCATTGCTTGGCTAAACACAATGGAAGTCTCACAGGAGGAGAAGGTGAAAGCACTGCGTGTCTTTAAAGATGCACCAAATCATGAGCTCTTCATTTGCACTGACATGGAGACCGCTCTAATGTGGCTGCGCATCGAAATGGCGTAGCAAAGGTAAATTATTCATCAAACTATTCTTCAGTTCTCTGTTGGTTCGTTTGTACTTTAGTACCTAATTTATTTGTAAGTCAGTGACCTATATTGCTGGTTCCCTTGCTGATGATCCCTCTTTGCATGATTCTGATGATAATTACGTGGGAGTACCGGAATGAAGAAATTGCTAGTTCCCATGACCATTGGTCTACAACAGTAGCCATGTTTGAGCAAACTGGATGCATAGATGATATATCTTACATTTTTCTCTAAATTACAGATATAATTTTGGAGGGCAAAGAACTAGAGTTCTACACAAGAAAGCTTCAGAAGAAAGACAAGGGTGCCGTGGCGATCAAGGAGTGTATGATGTCGGAGTATGTTGCAAGTCTTTGTTGGGAAAAAAATTCAACTTCGTTTCGCTCTATTTTGTTTCCGCATCTCAGTTATCTAGTGAACGCTTCTATCTATTTAGTATAAACAATTGCATTCAAATTTCTCTAGCTTGTTGCACTAAAATTCTGAGATGAATGCTATGTGGAAGCTGCATGTATGTGGAAGCTACAGGTTGTAGAAGCTGCTATGTGGATTCAAAATTACTATTTATTTGTTGTTTGCATGTACACGTTGTTTGTACTGCCTCTATTTGAGAGGAAGCTTGTACTGTTGTTTGCTGCTGCACAAATTAGTTCTGTTTCTGAACGTTGGTCGTGCAGGGTGTTGTATACCGGGTGGGTTAAACAGGGAATCTAGGAGGTGGATTTGTGGGATCAGGATGACAGCTGGGATTCACCCAATCCCCGCATGGATTAGGCCCACTAGGGGATGTAGTCCCGCGCAACCGAACAGGGCCGTATGCATGCATTGGCTGGCTCAGTCATCGGCGAGGGTGGGTATCACCTCCAGGTTCAAACTACCTTTCCTCTTCGGCCTAATCAAGCTGGGCTTTGTGAGCTGATTTGGTCTTTAGCAAAGCCGTCGCGAATCCACTCTCTTTGCTTGCGATCGGCGCGCCGTCGAGGCGTGATATTGAAAATTCAACCAAGACAGAGAGTACAGATTCAGTTGGAACCGGCCTGAGTTGATCGGCACGTATATGTAGCTAGGGTGGGTCAGTATGAAATGCCGTGAGACAAATTCAGCTTAATCTGTGTGTACCAACAGTTCATCAGTTCCTCTAAAAATTAATGTGGAGAGATCCTACATTTGAAGCACGAATTTGATTGCATAAACTTTGAATTTTTGAGAAATTTCAAACTGACCGGGCAACAGGCTGAAAGCTACACAGCGCATGCATATATGCTTATCTATGATTTGACGAAGGAATCGACGCTGCTACCTCAATGGTCAAACTGTCAACGAGCCTTCCCATATGGCCACGGCGAGTCAAACTAGCTGCAAACTATGGCCAGCATCCTACTGGCGGGTACGGCACGAAAATTAAAATTGCTATTCAAACATTCGCGACTACTGACCAGTGTCACGTTCATACGCCGGAGTCGCGCTCGCCCATCAATTATATCTAGTGAAGTGTTGACACGGGCTAGCTTGCCCCAGTTAGAGTTTTCGTTTCTGCAACGGAATTTTGCTGCCAGGCACGTCTCGTCGCAAGTTCTATTGTGACTTTGTGACTTAGCTATAATATAGTAAGCTTAAGTCGCCAATTCGTATTTCATATATAGGAATTAGTCTATTCTTCTGTCTACCATCCATAGATTGGTGTCTTGAAATGAGAGTATCATACACATAAATTATTATTTTTTCGATAAAGTGGATTTTACTGTTAAAAAGTCTTAAACATTACGCCCAGCTTCTGCTTAATCATGATGCACACAGCACAAGCACTCAGACATTGTCTAAAAAAAGTATAAAAAAAAAATAGGCGAAATATGTCTGTAAAAAATGTCTATAGAGGTGGAGGCTCAATGCGAAATCTCTAGGCCATCCGTGCTCTACGTCACCATAAAAAAGTCTTGATTTTTCACACGTTGTACTGTGGATCAGGAACGGAGCAAATGTGTGCTTCGATATATTACCTGTACTATAAGAGAAGATTTTTTCTCATTAAATACCTTGTCAATTCTAGCCCGATTTTTTTAAATAATACAAATTTTTTATTCATTTCGATAAATACGTGTTTGTGAAGAATTACAAAAATAATACACCCTCGGCTTGGAGGAGGCCGAGCAGGTCTTATCGGCTTTGAGGAGGCCGAGCAGGTCTTATCGGCTTCGACGAAGCCGACGAGCTTGTCGGCCTGCCAACCTGCCGGGGCTGGTGACCTAGTCGGCTTGGAGGACGCCAAGCAGGCATATCGGCCTGGACGAAGCCGATTAGAGTTTTTCGGCTACGGCCACGCCGAGTGCTGCATGCATTTACCCGCCAGCCTCTATTTCTATGTATACGTGTATGTTTATTTCTTTTGTATCTCCATTTCAGTTTTAGATGGTAAATAAAACTTATGAAATATATGTTGTCTCGCCATATATTTGTCGTCACCGATGCTCCCGCCTTAATTCTCCCGCCATTTTCTCCCCTCTTAATTCTCCCGCCATTTTCTCCCGCCCTTCATCGTTCCCGCCACTTTCTCCCGCCATTCTCGTTCCCGCCATTTTCTCCCGCCCTTTCTCTTCCCGCCATTTTCTCCCGCCATTTTTTCTATTTCCGTGCTATAAAAGCCGTTGCTCAGTCAGGTGGATAAGTAGTCTAGCGAATTCACTCATCGATGTCGGGTTTTCCTCCTTACCGTAGCTTTCTTCCCCATGAGTATGAGCACCTTGTGAAGTGTGCTGCCGAGTTTAGGGTAGACAATAAATTAGTTCCATGGGAGGAACTCATTAGTAGTGATAGTTTCCTCACTGAGATAGACGCGACATTATGGAGGAAGCATTATTGGGCTCATAGGACTCCACAGGAAATATGACAGGAACTTCTTAGGATGCATGAAAGGTGCAAGAAGGTGTCGCAAAGAAGTAGGGACGAGAAGTTCATCAATTGGTTAGCAGATCATCCGTTTTCATGGGCGGAGGAGAGTGAGGACGATGATGACATCTTCATGCCTAGCATCACCGCCAAGAGAGCGGCAGCATCGAAGGGCAAGAGAGCAGCAGCGTCGAAGGGCAAGAGAGCGGCATCATCGAAGGGCAACAGTGGCCCATCGACGGAGGCAGGTGGATGCTTGGACGGGAGATGACATTTATGTTAAGTATCGCATGTATCTTAATTTCAGTTCTAGCTGTTAAGTTAAGCTTGTTTTAATGAAAAAGTTGTAATCTCGCCATTTCTTAATAAATGTCCGAAGCATTTTCTGATCATACATAGATAGGAATATGTCTCATACAAATATAGTGTCTCGTACATAGATAGGATTATGTCTCATACAAATATAGTGTCTCATACATAGATAGGAATAGGTCTCACACAAATATGATGTCTCGTACATAGCTAGGTAGTAATATCTCTAGTGATAGAGATAGGTCTCGCTACCTCCGTCTGCCACGACGCGCCGGTGGATCTTCGGGTGTTGGCCATCCGTACCTATTGACTGCCCGAGGTTGACGAAGAGGGGTACCGTCCACGTTAAACTGCTGCTCCTGCGTGGGCTGCGTGGGCTGCGGTGGGGGTGTGACCTGTGTTTGCTGCGTGCTGTAAAGTGGAGGGTTCGGATACAGGTTCAACCAAGTGTTGATCTCGTCCATTCTGTTTCCGCCTTCCTGATCACTCCCCCACGCGGATCCGGACATAGACGACGGTACCCCGGACAAGAAAGCACCTGCATCGCACTAATTTAAGTATTCACTTCGTTTTTATGGGCAAATAGTATACATGTATGTACATACCATGTGGCTGTGGTTGTGGCCTAAATTGGAAGCTCGACGTAGGGTTGTGTTGCGTCTGCTGCCACGTCGAACTGCCAGGCTGGTCAGGAGGAGGAGGTGCGGGCGTCCTCTGCGGTGATAGGCGAGGTCGCGTGTGGTGCGGCTGCTCGGGCTGCTGCTACGTCGACGGACGTGGGGGCCGCTGTGCACCGTGCTAGTGAGAAATGTCCGAAGTGCAAGTGCACGTGATAGTCTCGTAGATATGCCGTAATTTTCCCTCCATACGCCTCAGCCAAGACACATGGCGGTCTCGCTGTAGTAGAGGCCCCGTAGAAAGAGAACGCCCGTACTCAACGAACTCGTTGTGAAGCTCCAGTGCCAATTCTGCCTGAAATTGTCACGTACAGTATTAAGGACATGTGCCTGAAATTATATAAGAAAGATTTGATAATTGACGTATATTTACCGCATGTTGACTGGAGCCTGAAACAGACTGGCTCAAGTACATATCCCAAGTAGATGGTGATGGGATCTCATTCGGATGAGGATGATTGATGATGCGTAGTCGTGTCGCGGGCATGTACTGCCGTAAATACTCGTTGAATAGCGAGAGATCAAACACGCCATCCTCTTCCCAGACCCGCGTATCCGCAGTCTCCCACTCTGTAACGAACGTCTGAAGCCTCGTGAGCCACTGTTGAGCCGTCCTGTTAGTATCCTTCCTAGACAATCTAAAAAATAAGGTATGTGTTAGACAATTAATTAATCAAACAGTTCGAACTCATAATCATATATGCATAACTGTAGTTTAAAATACCTATGGACGAGGGCTGGCACAGGATGTTCCGTAGGCGGGGGAACAACCTCCTGGCGAAGACCAAATTGTCTCATTACCCTCTGTTGGGCCATTTTCTCAACGGAGATAAAGGCAAATGCGAGTGGGACGACCTGATTGTTCCCGTCTTGACCTATGGCTGTCAAAATCTGACCTCTGTATTTGCCAGTGAGAAATGTGCCATCAACGTATATCACAGGTCGACAATGACTAAAAGCTTCAATGCATACACCAAAAGACCAGAAAACTCGATGCAGCACCTTCACCGTTGGGAACTCAGGCATCCAAAAGTGTTGGATGTCTACATAGGTGCCTGGATTTCGGGCCTACAGTGTGTGCAGGAGACGAACCACAGAGTCGTATGAGTCAAAGAACGACCCAAATCTGCTCTCAAGCGCACTCTGCTTAGCCCTCCAAGCCTTGTCATACTCAATTTGGTAACCCCACCTTGTCTTCACTTTATGCATAATAGCCCTCACTTCCATGGTTTTGCTCTCCACAATCTCCGTGTACAGCATCCGAGCAATAAGAGTGGAAGACAAGTTGCGATGATCTTTGGGGATACTTGTAATACGGCATGGTTGCAGTACCAAGTCACTCACCACCCATGTTGTGTCATACTTAGGGATATACCTGTGCACCCTTCCGGGACAATTAATGTCTTCACACTCCATTGTCAGATATCGCTTACTTGACATAGTTGTTTTCAAAACCCTGTTAGTTGAAATTGCCCACTGAATTATGGTGTCTTCAGATGTTGCTTGTCCTGATATCTAGCACCTTTGGCCATGTTGTTCTGGTGATATTGCCAGGCAGAATCATGGCCATCGTTCACATTCATTGAATAAGTGAAGTCCTGATTCCATGCATGAAGCAAAGGCAACTCCTCTTCTTCACTACCCCCGTCAGATTCATCACCAGTACCACTTTCACCATCTGTATCTTCTTCTTCCATATGGTTCTGCATTTCCCCATCTACCTCGTCCCCATCTGCCTCGCCACTAGCTGCAACGACACTGACTTCCTCGCCACCATCAACATGTCCTCCAACTGCCTGACTGCTCTGCCCTGATTCATAACCACCACCTCCATAATTTGACTCAGAAGTATACATATACTCACTATTTTGGCCCGGATCGTACCCGCCCTCTCCTTCAGGGGGGGGGGTGATCTGCTTCTCGACGGGAAGCACTAAGGCCGTAGGGTTTATTCCCCTTTTTTGCATCCTTGCAACCATCGCACCCACTGAGAGGTGTCCTCTACGGGCCTCAAAATAAAGAAGGCGTTGGTTCTGGACTTCGTCCACAATGCATGCACACCGACGGTATATATTGATGGATTAAGGCCTAAACATCCTGTCAACCAGTCCTTCGCCTGACTAATGGACCATGTGGCAGGGGCATTCATATCCATGTCCACAAACTGAAACTCACTCAGATCAACTCCCTGATAATTTGTTCGGACAGTACCCGAACCATAAAAAAATCTTACTAAAGTAGACATCTCTTCTGACCTAAAAAATAATAATAAGACTCGTCAACTACCATACCGTATTAAAATCTTAATAACACTCGTCAACTACCATACCATAATAGAAAAATAATTTATACGACCAAATAATTTATACGACAAACTCTACAAATATATCTATACTATGGACGAGGTCCGGCACTAACAAAATATTTGCAGTACTAACGACTAATATTTTGCAAACTAACATACAATAACCTCTATACTACACGACCATTGGACCGACCGGCACTAACAAAATATTTACACTACTAACAAATAATCAATTTGTAACCTAACATGAAATAACCAATGTATGAAAAATCTTACCCTTGAAGCGTGCCCTAAATCACCACAACAGCAACACCATCATGAACCTTCAGCTCCTACCCCAACACCAACCTCCACCGGATCTCCACCGTTGCCCCCTAATATCACCCGCAAATTGCCTCCATGACCTACCCCATTAACAGATCGAAGCTTTCCCTTACTGCCTACTGCTTTGGGGATGATTTTGTGGGTGGAAAATCAACTAAAATCTAGTGTACATGTGGTAACAAGTGAGTAGAAATGGAGGCAGCAGAGAGAAGAAAGAGAGGCGTCGGGAGGAAGAAGAAAGAGAGAAGGAGGAGGAGAGGCAGGGGAGCGGGGCGATATGGTCGAGGCCACCTGCTCGGCTTCACCGAGGCCGACATGCCTTTCGGCGTGGCGGAAGCCGACAGCAGGGGGCGCAGGCCGACAGGGTGCGGACCCGGCCTCCGCGAGGACCTGCTCGGCGTGAAGAAAGCCGACAGGGCTGCTCGGCGTGGGCGACGCCGATAGGGGCTGGTCGGCCTCCCTAAAGCCGAGGCTGCAATATTTTTGTAAATTAAAAAATACGCGCATTATTTCTCGAAAACAATAAAAAATGTATTATTTAAAAAATTTGGGCGTCAATTCTACATAGTCAGAGCGACCATATTACGGCTAGCGCTTCCACCCTAATAATTGTCAGTTGCTAAAAATATTTGTAACACAACGAGGTGGATATAAGTTAAAAGCTATTTGGATGACAGACCAAATAGAATGAGCAAACTTGCATTGAAAGAATAAGTGTTTGATCGTTCCGTACAGTTGCGCTTAACAAGATTATCTTTGGTTAATATAACACCTTTATGAAGATACTACGCAAAGATTTTTAGCTTCAGCTTTACACCGTTTCGGCCCACCCTCTTTGTATGGGTTTTGGCACATGGCCTGTCAAGGAGGGATTCAACCCACCAACAAGCAGCAGGTGCATAGAATCTGGGTTCCCCTTTCATGTGCAGGCACTATATATCGCCCTCTACGAACGCTTGTACCGACTCGCCCGCAAAGGCCGCCCCGACTGGTTGGTTAATACAACCCCTTCTGTACGGAAAGTGTTTGTTGCACATGAGCTCTCGTATCTTAAAAAAAATTAAAACTGTATTTCTAGGTTTTCAAAAAATCGATAGAAAAATATACAAGCAGGTATTCACGTCCAATATGTACGCTAAAATTTTGATAAAAATACATTATATTTTGGGCTATGAGATAAATTTTGGCTGAAATAAAGAGTTTTTTATTTCTATATACAGCTACAATTTTTTTTTATAGCTCAAAATAAAACTCCTTTTGATCGAAACTTCAAAGAGGTATATAACATATGTGTAGACAGCTGTGAATTTTTTAATGATTTTTTAAAACTCAAAAGTACAATATTTGAAATTTCCAAATCAGGGAGCACTAGTGCCAGGTGCACCAAATCCTCACTCCCTTTAGTAAACCTACACTGTAGTTTGTTTCTTAGATGTACACGTAAAATTTCTGCTGACATGGACCCTATTTGATAATAAAGGAAGAGAGAAGAGCCATGTCCCAGTTCTTCCTATGTCTATGGCTCTTGCCTCCGTTTCCAAGATAAATAAATATTTTCATCCTCAATTCAGCTTATGGAAGCACCTCTTGACCAATCAAGGCATGGGAGAGTTAAAGAGATGGAGCTGAAGAAATAAATACACATGTGAAGCTAAGAAACGATAATTGAAGAGTATTGACGTCTCTTAGATTAGACACAGTGGGGGTCTCATGTAGCATAATGCGTGCCATGTTGGTAAAAAAAATGATGTGTCACCATAATTAATGATGAGAGAAATGGCAATAATATCATAGATAGATACCGTAACATAACGTATTCGAAGATAAGTTACAACCTAATAAATACAATATTATATGATACCATACATATGTTACAACTCACTATGAAAGTAGTAACATAGAATAGTACCATATACATAATTCCAGTATATGATACTATCGAAATATGCTTTCGCCCTGCTTTATAGGTAAAACAACGACCATACATATCCATCATATACAACTCGACTCTACACCACAACACACGCACCCAAGGCAAGATACAAAGGTGCTAGCGAACAACTACGACAACCCAACACCGTGAGGAGACGAAGCCGCGTCCGACAATCGATGAACTCCAAGACGATGCCTTCAGGAAGGGAACGACACCGGAGTGTCGCCACCGCCTGATCCAATGGATCAGGTCTTTCACCCGGATCAACCCGAAGGATGGAGGATAACCTCGACGACGCCTTAACGAAGGAGACGACGCCCACAGACACCGTTGCCGGCCAGGCAAGGTTTTGATCCCGGCGAAGACCCTCCACCTCCGCAGGGCGGTGCGGCCACCGCCATACCACACCCACCAGACGTCGAACACCACCGCCATACTAGTGTATCATACTCCCGACTGTGACTAGCTTTAACATGGAACGCTGGTGTGGAAAGGCTTTGGATACGACTTTGTCGTTCCACACTGCGGACAGTCTTATGATGCGAATGAGGTTTGGAATGTCCTGTCTCTGGGCCTCTGATGTACAGCGCACGTACACGCATGATACGCCGTCCGGTCCAGCTAGTCATGAACAAATTCCATTTGCCAACTTGTACTTGCTCTGTTTGTTTCTAAATATAAGATGTTTTAGCTCCCTTATATGTTGACTTGATGTGAATACAAATGAGTAGACATATACACTAAAACATGTCTAAATACATGTGGATATATTGTGAATGTGAATAAAAGGTTACATTATGAAACGAAGGGAGTACATCACGTGGCAGACCGTGCGATAGCTTTTTTTCGAAATGGGGTCACCCCAGTCTCTGCATCAAAGTGATGCATACGGCTTTTATTACATAGTTTTAAAATTCAATCCGTTTACAAGTCATTAAAAAATAAAACCATGTTGGTCACAAAGATCGACCAACGGCAAATAGAAGACTCTACAAGACTAGCCATTTTCTAGTCTTCTAGCATGATGCCAGCCACCTTGGTTGAAGATAGCCCGAACGACCGCCATCAACCGAGTACATCCGGAATCCATAAGAGCACGTTGCTCCAGAGGCAGCAGATGGGACTGTAGAAGGATAGAGAGAGATTGGTGGAATCGTTTTTTATTGCTTGAGCCTCATGAGCATATATATAGGAGTACAATGATCTACTTGGAGTACAAGTCAAGGTAGGATAGAATCCTACTCTAACTCATATTTCCTAACTAATCACGATACTCAACATCCCCCCGCAGTCACAACGTAGCGACGCAGACGATGAGACTGGAGAAGAATCTGAAGGCGGAGCCAACGGACATCCCCACCACAGTCGTAACGGTCGACGCAACGCGGAAGTTGTGGCTGGAGTGTAAGCCGATGAGGTTCCCAAGCAGGCGGTAGCCCTTTGTGCCGATGCCGAAGGAGCCGAGAGCATAGGATGGTGAGGCCGTAGTCGAGGTAGCCGTGCGAGGAGTGCCGTGGTCGATGTCGAGTCGGGGTTGCCTGTGTCGAGGGAGTCGTCGAGGAGCCGCAGGCGCAAAGGCGCCATGTAGTCATGTGTCATGGACGAAGCATCGTGCCAAGCCCGAGGACACGTGGTGGACGAAGACACGCATCGGTGTTGCCAGCACCGGGCAGGTGTAGGGGCGGTGAGAGGATGCGGTGCAGCTCAGCTAGTCACAGCGGCGCGTCGGAAGAAGCGGCGTGACTCGGCGAGCTGCAGCGGCGCGATGATGGTAAGTTAGTCGATGTTGACGAGGCGCCGCACCAGGCTTGCCAGACCCGGGGACACATCGTAGACGAAGGCATACGTCGGTGTTGCCAGCACCGGGCATGCGGGAACGGGGAACCAGTACGAGCTGGGCGCACCATATCGGAGGGGCCAGCAGAGGAGGACTCGACGATGGTTGCGACACCAATTAGCATGGGGTAGAAGGTGCTAATGTCGCCCGCGGTTGTCGGAGTAGATGAAGTGGTTGGGGAAGATGACGGCGACGCTGGGGAGTAGCTGGTGCTAGACGAAGATGAAGAGGCAGTCGGCGACAGAGGCATCCCGTGGTGGAAGGGGGCCACGTCAGTCACCGGTAGGAGCGCGGCGACGATGCTCGAAGTAGGCGAAGAAGAACCCGACAACATGACGAAGACCAAGCGCGGACGGTGGTGTTCCCGCGCCTAGGGGGCGGCGTGACGCATATCACGTAAAAGTCGACGCCCAGGGACGGCGGAGTGGACCGCGTTCCACGGCGCTACGGCCCGAAGGGGCGACGCAGCGGCGGCGTGCGTGTCGGGGGCGACGGTGGGGAAGACCTCGGGGAGGCGGCGTGCCGCGGCACTACGGCCCGAAGGGGCGACGCAGCGGCGGCGCGCGTGTCGGGTAGCCGCGGGTACGGCCTCGGGGCGGTGGCGTGGACTGCGTGCCGCGATGCTACGGCCCGAAGGGGCGACGTAGCGGCAGCGTGCAGGTCGAGGTAGCCGCCCGGAGAATCACGGGGAGGCGGCTGTAATACCCCGCAGTTATAGGTTCCGAAAGGGTAGAAATATGAAGTTTGCATCTTTGCATTCATGCATGTTTGAAAAGTCCGAATAATTTCCGCGCTTTTATGCAAAAAGGACTAAGAAGTCGAACTCTGACAAATGTCGATGATCTGGAAACATATCACTGACTAGTAGTCGAGACAATTCGATCTAACATTAGTCGTCTATTTTGAAACCCTAGTTTTAAAAGAGAGGTTGGGTTATCACCTCTATTGAAAGTTTACTAAGGTAACTTCAAATTTGAATACAAATGTATCAACACTTGTAAACCTTATCTCTATTCTCACTCTCAAATTTTTGAATTCATATTCATATTCAACAAATACATTTTATCTTAATATTCTAAGAATTCATATCCTTTGTAATTCAACATTCAATTCTCCACAAAATTTCAATCATCATCATTACATTTCACAAACAATTCTTCTTACAAATTGAATTAATTTCCAACATCCAATACATTTTACAATTAAATTTTAATACACAATTTTGATATAAATAAATTATAATATGCAATTCTGATATAAAATAAATTACTTTATACAATAAACTTTACAAGTGGAACTATTCCACAATTCTCATACAAATTACAATATCAGGTCTTTATACAACTTCAATACAGAAAGTGAAAAATAAAATTTCCTAAAAACTAAATCCTGTAGCCATCTTCTGAAATTCTTCAACCTGCAAAATCAAACAATTCACAAAAAGAGGAAGTGGTTAAGGTTAGTAATGTAGCCAAGTACTTTGGTACTGGCTGTTGCTATAATACTTGGCAGAGTGTCAAATTCCATGAATTGGAATTGACATTTGAGTTCACAGACAAAAATCAAATCAAATATCCAACAAGAGGCAACTTGATCATGCTCAGCATGCATTAAGCATGTAAAAGGGGCAAAGGCAGAACCAGCATTACAACTTAGGCAACCTGAGGGACTAGCTGGTTATCACATGAATACATGATCATCTCCAAAATTTGTCCAAAGGCAACAAGGAAACAGAACAAATCATCTCTGCCAAATATACAATTTAAATCCACCTTCTTAATTGTGGTGTCACATTTACCATTAAATTGATAAATGGACCCAATAATTCTTAAAGCCACAGTTAAAGCCAACCACAACCAGTTACAAATTCTAGCTCACCAGAGAAGTCACCCAAATCCATCAAGTATATATCAATTCTTCGGCAGCAGAGGGATGCCAAACAGTTCATAACCACAGTACATAGCAGTAGCCGGCAGAAGCTTGATAAGATCAAGTGAGGTGGAGGGATAACTCCCTGCGCAAGGATCCTAGCTGAGAGTAATCCACAAGTGGATTTGAAACCATTCCACAACTCAAATGGATGGACCTGAACCATTCCATAACCAGATTGAACAACCACAGCCGGTCAGAGCAAGGATAGGGTCAAGGAGGAGGAAAGAGTTAGCCATGATGGAGTAAACAATACCCAGGCACAAAAATTCATCCTCCAGGGGATGAGAACCCCTTTATAATAATAACAGAGTGGCAACTCGAGGTAGAAGAAGGGCCACTGCAAGCAGCTTACTCAACACATGCAGTTATCCTGGTGTCACCACCAGAATCACCAAAAAACCCTATAAATAGGGCAGCCAGCCGAATCCACACGGCATCACACAGCCAAGCACATCACACACATCTCTAAAAATGTTCATCATCAAGAACATTAGCCATATCAGGAAAATTGAAGCAGCTAGGAGGAGCAGGCTAACCACAAGACGCAGGTTCTCAGTATAGCCAGAAGACCAAGCTACTCATCAGCAGCAGGTTGATCTTTTGAGTGCTATAGGCAGAGAAGGAGAGAATTAGCTAACTCTGATGATGACAGAGCCAAGCTAAGCATGTTTGCATGCATGGAAGGGGAAGAGAGGAAGTGAGAAATATCTGTTCTTATCAGAACCATGTTTAACATGAATTATGCTAAGGATAGATGAGAGGGAAGTGCAGCACCTGTTCTTTATAAAATACACACAAGCCAGTAGCCTAGCATATCTGTCACTAGAAGAAGCACAAGAAAGCATAGAAAAGAAATTTTCCAAGCTAATTATTCTAGCCAGCTTCTATGTAACTCCAGTGGAGACATCACATCATGCATAGCTAATTTCCTTTAGCCACATAAATAATTCCACACTTGCACAGAGCACAGAACACAGCTATAGCAAGTTATCCAATTCCAAAACCCTATTTTTCTCACCCAAACCTTACCTCTGTCAACTAAAGAAATTCTTCTAAATATACCCACTACTGAATCAAGCACTAAAACATCTAGAGCAATTAAATCATCAACAACAAAACTTATCCAGTGTACCAGTGAGAATTTTGCTAAGTACCAGTTAGGAGAGTTGAGCAGCTTAGCAGTTAAGCTAGACCAGAGAGGAGTCTAGAAGGAGGAGATAGCAGAGAGGAGGAAGAGGAACTTACCAAACGCCCATGGCCGTAACGGCATGACGACGGGGCAGTGCCCGTGTGGTCATGACGGAGGACCAAGGGAGGAGCAGCACCACGGCAACACCACCCCAGCACCACCGTAGCACGGAGGCGAGCTCCACACCGGCGGCGGAGCAGAGCGGGAGTCGGGAGCACGACGAATCGCGCTGCAACCGAAACCCACACCAGGGGAGAGGTCAGCCATGAACGCATCGGTGGAGAAGAAGGAGAACAGCTAGGCGAAGCCAGAGAGCGGAGCCATACACCTAATCATGGCGAGGCAGCTCAGAGGAGGAGAAGCACGGCGGAGCGGCGCCATCACCGAAACCCTAACCCTAGGGATGGGTTGCGCACGAGCACACCGGAGGAAGAAAAGCAGATCGACGGGGAGGAGAAGAGAGAGCGTCGAAAGGGCTTTCTTTTGCGCCCTAGCACGACGGCGGAGATGGCCGGAGCACGCCAGAATCGGTCGGCGACGACGAAGGCGAAAAGGGGATCGCATCGACCACGAGAGCGAGGGAGAGAAGAGAAGGAGAGAGGAGAGTGGTTCGGTCAGACCGAACCGGTGCGCTCGGGTTGACTTGGTTCAACCAAGTGACCAAGGACCTAAATGCAATTCTAAGAAATTGCTGAATTCAAATCAAATCTAAATTATAACACAAATTTTAAATCCAAAATAAGAATCCTAAAAATCAAATAAAAATATGTTCTTAACTCAAAATTTTGCAAGGATTTGAAAAATGATTTTTACTTGATTTATTGGAAAATATTTCTTGAGTGAAAAATTCAAAGATCCTTAAGTGGAAATGATTTGAATTATTTTCCAAAATATTCAAAGATCCTTAAGTGGAAGTGATTTGAATTGTTTTAAAATATTCAAGGATCCTTCAGTGGAAATGAATTGAATTATCTTTCTAAAAATAAAATAAATTACCATTCTGTAAAGGACTGTCCTGTAACTCATCCTAGGTAAAACAAAAAAAAGGGAAAATCATCTTAAAATATGAACGGGGGAAATTTTCCAAAACCTCCAACAATCATTTCATCTATGCATAATAGCATAAATTGGATTTTCAAACATTGTCTTATAAAGACAATGATGTTGATTTTCAGAACACGAGGTTCACGAATCGCCGGAAGCTTTAGACTGCACTACTTGTCAGTCTCAAGGCAAGTTCATTCTTGCATACCGTTTGATGTATTTTTATCAAAGTACTTGCAAAGTTACTTATACGTTCCTTTCACTTGCATCAAAAAGAAAAAGTATTTTTCGAATGATTTGGTATATACTATTGGTTGGCGGTGAAACAATGGTAAGATGAATAGGTACGGTGTTCCATCGTATGGGAAGGTATATATCCTTAGGAACTAATAACCCCTGTTCCAGTGATCCTTTCGCCGTAGTAAAAGCATCAACCAACGGACTTTGTATGGGCGGGGTTAGCCAGAGGCTTCTTTTCTCATCTGCATATCCTCGGCAGGCCTACACCGGGTTGGGTCGTTGCGTCGGCCAACAGCGTGGAAGCGCGTGCTCTTCCTGCCCGACGGGGTAATTGGTGGGGAAGCTTGGGAGGGGTGTTGGGTATGCGTGGAACATGATTCCCCTACCGCATCACAAATGGGCGGATGTGTGTTGATTTGGGAGAAGCTCCACATGGCTGGATGTCCTGAGCCTTGGCTATAACACTCATGGAGTGTAAAGAGAGCAGATATAGGGCCAGGCAACTGTTGGGTAAAGTGATGCAACTCTACAGAGTCAAACAACAAATTTGTGATATCACAACCGTGTTCCCGGAATGGAACTACGAGATCGAGGCCGGAATGGAGTCCCATTTGGATTCACAAGACCGGTGGAGACTGTGGACATAGTTTTCAGAATAAAATCTATCTTTTGAAGAAATGTTTACAAAAACTTGCATCTATGCCAAAGACCCGAGGTTTTGGCAGTAGCTAGTGCATGATACACCTTATCTATATATATATTCAGAACTTGCTGAGTAACGCTGTTGCTCACCCTTTCCTTTTTGACCCCATGCTTAGACTTTGAGGAGGCAATCAAGGAGAGTTATGGAGCTTACCATGAGGACGAGGTGTACTACGAGGAACCTGATCTATCCGGAGGGGTGGAAGGCGTCGACTACCTGATTGCTTATGGAGGCGATGATGATGAGCCCGAGACTTAGTCTCCTATCTTAGAGGCAGGGCCGAGCAATTCTAGACTAGTACTACTTAGGTTGTTGAGCCCGATGGTTCTTAGTTTACTTCTTTCTATCGTTAATAAGTTGACCTCAGTCAACCGTACGGTAGTTGAAATTCCTCCCATGTCGGAGGAAGACGTTGAAGCTTTTGTACATTTCTGGCTTGTAATCTTTAGCAGTATGTAATAAAGTGGACCCGCAATGTTTCTGTTGTACTACTCTGAGGGATGTAATATTTGCGGATAAGTCCTTCCGTGGGTGTTATGTCAACGACTTGTACACTACAATATGCAGTGGTGTGCGGGGTCACCGCAGCGGCGCTGCGGCCTGAAGGAGCGACGCAGCGGCAGCCCATTGCTCGATCGATGGATAGGCGCTCATACTCGGGCGATCTTCACGGGATCATGCGGAGGCGCACGCGGGCGACTGATCAGGTCGGCTGCGTGGCATGGATGGGGCCAATCGCGGGCGGGCGGATGGCCAATCCGATCGCCCGCGAGGTGGATACTCTGCTCGGTGATGAAGGCAAAGGCCGTCGCAGACGACGTGCGGCGTCGGCGCCCAAGCGTGCGGTCGGGCGACCACGGCGGAGGTGCCCAAGCGGCCAATGCAGCGCCGTGCGTCAGGCGGCCGCGATGGAGGAGGGTGGCGGAGGCGTCCAAGCAAAACACGGCGTCGATGGCCGACGCAGGCGACGCGCGATGCCGGCGCCCAAGCGGGCAGCCGGGCGATCGCGGCGGACGGCCCGCGCGGCCGATGCAGCGCCGTGCATGAGGCGACCGTGGTGGCGGCGAGTGGCGGAGGAGTCCCGATCGGAGCAGGGGCGGCGACAGCCGGCGATGGCGACGGGCGAGCTAACGCGCGGAAGACGGCCATTACGAGCCGCCGAGGCGGCACGCGAAGCCGCCGTGTCGGGGAGGAGGCCGGTAGTCGTGCCGGTGACGGAGTAGAGGCGCGTGAGAACGACGGCGGCGGTGGGCGACGCAAACCGATCTTAGATCGGAAAACCAAAAAAGAACACCGATCAAAAGCGACCGACGTGAGAGAAAAACCCCGATCAAGGGATCGGGAGAAAAGACTCTAGGGCAACCGATCCACAGGACCGGTGGACGAACCCTAGGTATGGGCGGCGCGGCCCCCGGCGGAGATCATGGAGATCAACCTCCCCGGGGGCGGCGCGGTGCGGAAGCGGCAGCGGCGGCTAGGGTTGGAGCGGTTAGGCTGATACCATGTAGAAGGATAGAGAGATTGGTGGAATCGTTTTTTATTGCTTGAGCCTCATGAGCATATATATAGCAGTACAATGATCTATTTGGAGTACAAGTCAAGGTAGGATAGAATCCTACTCTAACTCATATTTCCTAACTAATCACGATACTCAACAGGGACCATAGAGTGATCCAATAAGTAGCCTTGTGGACGACCTGCAAAAAATGAACAGCTCCTGCTTTGTTAAACACAATATCATTTCGATAATTTCATATTGTCCATATAAAAGCACAAACACCAATGCGAATGCGAGCTTCTGGAGCAACGGCTGAACCGAGGAGGAGGAGAGAACGGCTGGCCTGGCCGTCCCATGCGCGCGCGCAGATATGCATGCATGGCAGTCGTGCACCGTAGCCGTGTAGACCGCCCTGTACCGTCGCCACTCGCCATGCTGCATGTCGGCCTAAAGATGACAAGTTTGCTATTGGCGCTTGGGTGTCAGGACCTGTCTGTCCCAGAAGCGCTACAGTACGTCAGCGACAACAGCCGAGCGGCCCAGATGGACAGCTACCGTTTCGCCATGATCGGACGGCCCTCAGTCATCGTTGCTAAGCTACTTATGTAATCATGTTTAGTAGAGTTAAACCCAGCTGTAATCGTATCAATGTAATCGTGCAACTAAGCTTGAGCCTGCCTTTCGATATAAAGGGCAGGTGGGGTGGTCGGGAGGATCAAGCTATCAAACCCTAAATCTACTTTCCCTTTCCTTTCCAGTTTCCTTAGCCTAGTGTAGATTCGATCTGGAGCAGCGGCTCCCCCTTCTTCCTCTTCTATCTGTCAGTGGCCACCGGGTCCTGACAATCTGGTATCAGAGCGAGCGTTCCGTCGACGTTCGTCCCTCCCTCCCTCCCAATTTCTCCATCGCCGCCGAGTATGACGCTCACGCGTCGATCTACTTCTCGCGAGCGCGCCGCCGCGGCAGAAGAAGGGGTCGAAAACGCTGCCGCGGCAGAGCTTCGAGCCTCAGACGAGGACCTCGTCTGCGACAACTTGTCGCGCGCCGTCATCGATCTCACGTGCCGGATGGATCTGCACCAAGCTAGCTCGCAGGAGACGCAAGAGACGCTCTCCTCCCTCCAGAGTGAGGTCAGCAAGATCTCCGAGCTCCTCGCTGGTCTGGCCGTCACCATCAACCGCCAGCCCAGTACGGCGACCACCATCACCACCGAGCATGTACCATCCACCCAAGGTCCACCCTTTTCCACTCCCCCCCCTCTTCAGTCACACGTTCTGACCCCGGTTGTCGAGGGAAACACACCATCATCGTCCTTCACACCACCTCCCTTCTCCCACCCACAGCAATTTGGCAATTTGACGCCGGACAAGCTTCCCCACCCACAATTCCCATCCCACCCGCCACATGTTCGACCAAATGCCACAACTGAGAACCCTATGACCGACCCAATCATCACTACCGTCGCCAATTCCTCCTTTCAACACACCACCCCACAAACCCAACCACAGTACTATTCCCAATCAAATCCTCCTCCTTTCACCAACAATTCCCTCCAGCAGAATCCCTTCCCTCCCCAGCCATACTCACTTTACCCGTATTACCATCCACCACTTCACCCCCCACCTCAAATACCACCATACAACCCATACCCACCCAATTACCAACCCAACCCCTACTACAATTACCCACCCAACCCGCCAATCCAAACACAAGACATTCGCCAACCACAAACCCCCACTGAACCTCATCTGCGCACACCTCATGTTGAACTACCCACATTTTCTGGAGAAAACCCACGCGCTTGGATCCTTGAATGTGAAGACATCTTTTCCTTAGTGGGCATACCTGTGGATCAAAAAGTTCGTTGGGGTCTTGCATACATCAGAGGCCAAGCCAAAACATGGATCAGTGGGTCAGGAATCAACTTGCAGACCATCACATGGGCACATCTCTGTCAGGTTCTACTTGAACGATTTCCTGACATGCACACTATGGACCCAATGGATCAACTGCAACATCTGAAACAGGTCAACACTGTTAACACTTACATCGACTCCCATGAAATATGGATGACAGCAATGCGCAGAGAGAGAAGCTACCTGCCACCAGAATTTTTTGTTGACAGATTCATTGCTGGCCTCAAAGACAATATCAAGCATACAGTCCAATGCCAGAAGCCAACAAACCTCCTGTCAGCTTATTGGTATGCAAGGCAATATGAAAAATCATACCTGTCAAACACCAGGAGAGGACCAGTTCCACTGCAGGGCAATCCTCCAGCCAGACCTGTGCAACCCAGAGAAGCAAATGCCCAGCCAAGACCTCGCTTACTTCGCAAATGTTGGTACTGTCCTGAAAATTGGGTCCTGGGCCACAAATGTCTGCCCATGCAGCGTGCCCTCAATGCAATTCAGATGCAGGGAAATTCAGATGATGAATTGGATGAGTTACAATTAGCAGTGGTAGCTGAACAGCAGAATGTCATAGATGTCCAAGAAGAACAAGCACACCCTGAGGCAGCTGAGCATCTTATGCACATATCAACATCTGCTTACACGGGCACACCAAGTGCAGACACCATATCCCTCTCTCTCAACTTCAAGGGATTTGCTGCAATTGCCTTGGCTGATACTGGTAGCACCAATACCTTTATGGACTACAATTTTGCTCTCAAGCATCACATCTGCATGACACCAGCCACAGCAAGGAAAGTAACAGTAGCTGGTGGCAGTGAACTCACATCAGAGGCCATAGCTACAAATTGTTCCTTCAAAATCAATGGCCATCAATTCACTTCCAATTTCAGAATACTCAAATTGAAGGGGTCTGACATTATCCTGGGAGTTAATTGGTTCAAGCAATACAATCCTGTCACTTTTGACTTTGTCCATAGAACTTTAACTGTCAGGCACAATGAAGCCAACATTACCTTCAGTGATCATCTCCTTCCTCCCTCCAAGTTGCTAATATCTAGTGAGGAATGCTCTAAATTAATTGAGCAAGGAGCAGTGGGGTACCTACTAATAGGACCTCAAGGACAGCTGAATCTGCAAGCAGCTCAGACTGACATTCCAATACACCAGTCACTGGCCACACTGCTAGAGGAATTCCAAGATGTGTTTCAACCCCCTGAAGGCCTACCTCCACATAGAGCAGCAGACCATACCATTCCTCTAGTCCCTGGTGCAAAACCCCCTAATATCAGGCCCTACCGTATGTCTCACAGCCAGAAGGACATTGTGGAACAACTGATATCCCAAATGCTCAAAAATGCTGAAATTCGCCCAAGTTGCAGCCCTTTCTCATCTCCTGCCATCCTTGTCAGGAAAAAGGACAAGTCTTGGCGGCTGTGCATCGACTATCGAGGGTTAAATGACCTAACTATCAAGAACAAATTTCCTATCCCTGTCATTGAAGATTTACTGGATGAACTCTTTGGAGCAACAGTTTTCTCCAAGTTGGATCTCCATTCTGGATACCATCAAATTCGTATGGCCGAGGCTGACATACCCAAGACAGCTTTCTCCACCCACCTGGGGCACTATGAGTATCAAGTCATGCCTTTTGGGCTAAGCAATGCACCTGCTACGTTTCAAGAGCTTATGAATTCAGTATTTGCCAAGTACCTGCGAAAGTTTGTTTTGGTTTTCTTCGATGACATTCTCATTTACAGCAAATCCATGGAAGAACATCAGCACCACCTGAGATTAGTCCTCCAGGAACTTCAACACCACAAGCTTAAGGCTAAAATCAGTAAGTGTTCCTTTGGGCAACCTAAAGTGGAGTACCTAGGGCATGTCATTTCAGGCCCTGGAGTGGCTACTGACCCAGAAAAAATCAAGGCAATACTCAACTGGCCTACACCTACTAACATCAGGAAACTCAGAGGTGTCCTGGGCCTCACTGGCTACTATAGGAGATACATACAGGACTATGCCATCATTTGTCAGCCACTATACAATGCTTTAAAAAAGGATTCCTTCCATTGGGGACCTGAACAAGACAAAGCCTTCCAACAACTGAAGTTAGCCATGACAAACCCTCCCCTGCTAGGATTGCCAGATTTCTCCACCCCTTTTGTTCTGGAGACAGATGCATGTGCTAGTGGAATAGGCGCAGTTTTGATGCAGCATAGTAAACCACTGGCATTTTTCAGTCAGGCTTTGGGCCCCAAGAACAGCTCCTTATCCATTTATGAAAAGGAAGCCCTAGCCATTTTCCAAGCACTCAAAAAATGGCGGCATTATTTTCTGGGAAATAAAATCATAATCAGGACAGACCAACAGAGCCTCAAGTACCTTGGAAGCCAACGTCTGCTTGAAGGAATCCAGCACAAACTTATGCTCAAATTGCTGGAATTCGACTACACCATAGAATACAAAAAGGGAGTAGACAACAGGGTAGCTGATGCCCTGTCCAGACAGTTTCAGGACAATGAACCTGATACATGCCAAGCCATTTCTCAAGCAGTTCCAGCATGGGTAGGAGATATCTTGGCTTCTTATGAGGGAGACCAACACTGCACTAAGCTACTCCAAGAACTGGCTGTGAACAACTCCAGTAATGGTCACTTTTCCTTGGACTCTGGCATTCTCAGATACAAAGGCAGGATTTATGTGGGTACAGGCACTGACATCAAGGCCAAGTTATTTGCAGCTTTTCACTCTTCTGCTTTTGGTGGACACTCTGGCAATAGAGTTACATACCACAGACTCAAGAGACTATTCTACTGGCCCAAATTTAAAGATTTCATTGCTCAAAAGATACCTGAGTGCCCAGTCTGTCAGATCTCCAAAACAGAGAAGATACCTTACCCAGGCTTGCTCAGCCCACTGCCAATTCCAAAACAGAAATGGTCTGAAATCAGTATAGATTTCATTGAAGGACTCCCAAAGTCCAAGGGCAAAGATGTTATATTGGTGGTGGTGGACAGATTGACCAAGTATGCACACTTCTTACCCCTTTCCCACCCCTACACTACCAAATCAGTTGCAGACCTATTCATTGACAACATTATCAAGCTCCATGGTCCACCCTCAATCATTGTTAGTGACAGAGACAGAATCTTCACAAGTTCACTATGGAAGGAAATCTTTGGTGCTTTTCAAGTGGAACTGCACTTCACCTCTGCCTACCACCCAGAATCTGATGGACAAACTGAGCGTGTAAACCAGTGTGTTGAGCAGTACTTGCGTTGCATGGCCTTCCAGGAACCCAATAAATGGTTACAGTGGCTGCCTGCGGCCGAGCTGTGGTACAACTGCTCCTACCACACTTCTATCAACATGTCACCTTTCGAGGCCCTTTATGAGTACCCACCGCCTCAAATTCAAGAGATTGCTATACCCTGCCATGCTTCAACAGAGGCTCAAGTCACACTAGCAGAAAAAGACCAGATGATTAAGAAATTGCAGCAGAACCTTGCTCAAGCACAACAGCGCATGAAGAAATTTGCTGACATGCATCGTACTGAGCGTGAGTTTGCCGAAGGAGATATGGTCTACCTTAAAATGCAGCCCTATCGCGAGACAGCGCTGGGACTCAGAAATTCATTGAAACTCACATCAAAATGGTATGGTCCCTTCAGAATTACCAAACGTGTGGGCCGAGTCGCATACAAGCTGCAACTGCCAACTGGAACACAGCTGCACGACGTATTTCATGTCAACCAGCTGAAGAAACACATGGGTCCTGCTGCGGTTCCAAATGCAACTCTTCCTCTACTGACTACCGATGGAAAGGTAAAAACTGCTCCTTTGTCCATTTTGCAAAGACGTCAGGTTCCTCGTTCTGCAGGTTCATACGACATAGCTGTGCCACAATGGCTAATTCACTGGGAGAATATGTCACCGGAGGAGGCAACCTGGGAGGACGCAGCATACATCCAGGCCACGTTCAAGAATTTCAAGCCCTGAGGTCTTGAGTTATGGGGGCGGCACTGTCAGGACCCGTCTGTCCCAGAAGCGCTACAGTACGTCAGCGACAACAGCCGAGCGGCCCAGATGGACCGCTACCGTTTCGCCATGATCGGACGGCCCTCAGTCATCGTTGCTAAGCTACTTATGTAATCATGTTTAGTAGAGTTAAACCTAGCTGTAATCATATCAATGTAATCGTGCAACTAAGCTTGAGCCTGCCTTTCGATATAAAGGGCAGGTGGGGTGGTCGGGAGGATCAAGCTATCAAACCCTAAATTTACTTTCCCTTTCCTTTCCAGTTTCCTTAGCCTAGTGTAGATTCGATCTGGAGCACCGGCTCCCCCTTCTTCCTCTTCTATCTGTCAGTGGCCACCGGGTCCTGACATTGGGTCCCTAGCTGCCTACTGGGGGCGGCTTAACTTCGTCCCCATCGATGGCGGCCGTGAGCAGTGAGCACACCTGCTCCTACTCTTCTAATTAAAGATCACCGAGCGTCGGTTATGTGCTTAAACTGTACAATATACAACCTCTTGCCAAAGAAACAGGCTGTCGATGGTTATCAATGATGCCAGGTCCATCTTTCCAGGTTCCAAAGGTACATGTCATGATGAAGAACAGCTTAAAAGATACATATCCACGACACCACGGATGCATATCTTACCGTTTAAGTTAATTAGACACAATTGATTCCAAAGGTGTATACACAATTACACATGCATGATAGAATTGTCTTAAAAATATAAAATTATGTTCCTTTTTGGTTGACGGCTACCGTCTTTTTCATTTAGGTATACAATTTGAGTCCGCTTCCGCTAAACCAGGGGGAATGTTCCAACTTATTTTTATGCCACGAAAATGATCTGAATTTTCATTTTATACGGATGACAATTCTTTTTTTTTCTCCTGATGAAACGATTTACTTTCCTTTTCACAACCTCTTCCATTTTACAGATGTACACGCACCAAAGCGCGCGCGTGGTGCACGCCATAGATTCAAAGAATAGCGACAGAGAAAAATGAACAGAACACCAGCCCAGTAGCTAGGTCTAAATCTGGGGCGAATTCTCCATGCCACCAGCCTGCATGAACAGTGTGACCCAGAAGTCCATGTCGGCGTTGCTCGACGACATCATCGACGAAGCACCGTCAGCGACCAGGGGTTCGCCGCCCGCCTCCATCGCGGAACCAGAACAGTCCACGTTCATCGCCAGCGTCTCCGACCAGAAACTGTCGTCAATCTGGAACTCCTGCGACTGCGAGTCCGAGCTCAAGCTTTCTGTGGTGTCGACCGACGACGACGAGGCCATCGAGTAGTGAGTGGAGGACGACGAGATGGGTTGCTCCGGCAACACCGGCACGGAGGTCAGGCCATCGTGTGTAATCACAGCCGTCACGGCCACGGGCTTCCTGGCTTTGCGCTTGGGCGCGGCGGACGGTTTGGACGACGACGACTCGAGCCGCTTCTTGAGGTGCGTGTGCCACACATTCTTGATCTCGTTGTCCGTCCTCCCAGGCAGCCTCGCCGCGATCATCGACCACCTGTTGCCGAGCGCGGCGTGGAGCTGGATGATGGCGTCTTCCTCCTCGCCGGTGAAGTTGCCGCGCTTGATATCCGGGCGAAGGTAGTTGATCCACCGGAGGCGGCAGCTCTTGCCGCACCGCAGCAGCCCGGCCTGCTTCGGGAGCGCCCGCCAGTTGCTGTGGCCGTGCTGCTCGATGTGTGCGACCAGGGTCATGTCCTCCTCCGCCGTCCATGGACCCCTCTTGAGCCCCATCTTCTCGCAGCATGGAGACCTCCCCATTGCTAGCTAGCTAGGTCTAGGTCACCTCTTTTCTTCAGCACTCGTTCTCTCGGTGTGTGAGGGATCGATGGACTGTTCGGTAGTACGTTGACGCTTGTTCGAAGGAGTTGGCTGCTCGAATGCGTATGGCTGATGGCTATTGTTGGATTGGGAGAGCGTTGCGCTATTTATACCCGAGCTCCGGTGTGCTAGACGATAGCAGAACGTGGTCAATTGGATCTTGGGGGCAGCTTCCTGGCAGGTGAGCCCCCTCCATGGCTGACAAAACGAGGGGGGATTAATAGTAGTTGTAGTAGTAGTAGCGTTAACTCCAACTCGTGGTTTCTTATTGTTTGGACGATGATGGAGTCCATGTACGTTGCTTTTGTCATTTTCTATCGCTTAGCCTTCTTCTACTTTAAGTTTTGTCAATCATGAGTCTCCCTCACACTGCTCCGTTGAAGTAGTACTAGTTGAGTATGTGTCTTGGTCGCATGGTTAAGCATAAGCATTAATTGCTGTAAAGTCTATGCTCACAATCTAGTTAACTGTAGCAACGGTGGAGATTAGGTGAATGCTTGAATGAATCTTAAACTATTAGGAACACTATATTGAGTTGAAAGTTTCACCATTAGAGCCGAAGTGACGTTCTATTTACTAAAACTCAGGCTGAAAGTTTGGACCTTCGTACTGACTTGAAACTTGCTTTCCTAGGATGTGCAAACGGTGGAATTGCTATTTGAGAAATTGAAATTTTAAGTTGATACTTTCAATCAACTTTTAATTTATATTACCGATCTTCAAACACAATGTTTAGATGATCGTGTTTAAAGCTCAAATATTAAAGTGAAATTAAATATTAAGTTTACAAGTTTCTGTAGTTGTTATTGCGTGTTGGATAGTTAAGTAGTGAATGTCAATAGGCCAATCCCCAAAATAATTGGCAATTTCGCACATTAAAACTGGAAACTCTAAGAGCTTCCTCACGCCTCCAAACTATGTCGAGTTGAAAATTTCACCATTAGAAATCTTAAACCATTTGCACATATTGTTTCTTGTGTCTTGCGTAAATGTTATTTCATTTATTGTGGAAGGATTGACTAAAGCAAACCAAGTTTACTTGAATTTATAAATAGCCAACCTCCTTCATTTTTTTTCAAACCGGAATATGTGAACCAGCTCCCTCATTTATCATGTTTAAAATCCTTACCTAATTTGTCTCAATAGTTCGTGCATTGCATTCAACAAAAATTTCTCATTACATTATATATGTGTGTGTAGGCATTTTGTCGAGATAGTAATATGTTTTTCCTTGGCAAGACTTAAGGAATCCAGCAGACATAAAATGTTCTTGCGTAAATATACTTCCACATATGAGTTTGGACTATGAGTTGTAACGTGGAAGGCCTTAGTAGAGGCCAAGGTTTGAATGATGAATCACATTTGTACCAACAAGATGGTCTTTTTAGTTCCATGGTTATTGAGAAATCCCGCCAATTTTACCGTGAAGTTTTTCTGAATTATTTGTAGGTTAAAAGTATTTTCAAGAACAACAACAATAGTAACCTTGTATTGATGCACTTACCAACATAATCCAATGGTTGGCACTCTTGCTCCCATATAGGTTGTCTTGGCTTTGAAACCCTACATCCCCCTCTATGCCAAATATTTTTGGCCCAAAGAAAAATGGTGAATAAAATCAGGGCCTCATGGGGGATACCAAGAGTTGTACCACTACATCGCAATACTGCAAATAATTTGCATAGATTTGTGTAAGTTTGAGCATTTGAACTTGAGCTGATTTTTTGTCTGACAAACCTATTACTAGGGCATCTTGGAAATACTGTTATCGCCAGGCACCACCCCGGTTGAGTCACTATGTAGTTTCGCTTCACCTAGGCTAACCGATTTAACTACACAATAACTACTTTCATGAATATCATTATAAAAATATTACTATAGACACAGGTAATAGATGGAATACACACATGTCGTCCTCTCAGATAATCACCATACCGGCCTTCCAAAAGACACACGGTGATGTGATGAACCCCAACCCATAGGAGTTGTCCGAAACTGGAATCCCAAACTAGCTTGTAGTGATTTCCCCCCACGCTAAGCACTAAGCCAGTGGAGCACCTGATCATTCATTGAAGCTCGAGTAGAAGATGAAGCAGTCGGAGAAGCAGAGCATATATAAACAACAATATAAAGGAGGGGCTACCATGATACCACCAACTTTCTAGGTGGTGCTTTGAGTTCTTCCACAACAATATGGAAGACCAGGGTATTTTTTTTGTCAGCCAAGATTTCTCCTAACCGTATTCCCTTTGATAAATGTTGTTACTGTCCAACAAGTTTAAAAGAAATATGAATTTAAGCACTCAAAACTTTAATTAAATTGCAAATGGTATGGGTAATGCAAGCTTGATTATTTTCCACACTTTTTACACCCCTTCACAGGAAAAGGAGGGAAATGATGTGCGGCAGGATGGATTTGATTTGAAGTTTCAAACCCACAACAATGGCGAATTTTACTAACCATTGGGCCATCGTTTGCTCTGCGCATAATGTAGGGTAGAAATTAATATATTTTTCCTAAGAGAATTTAAATTCAAAATTTGTTTGATATTTCTTGAGTGGAAAAATAACAAGATTGCTAGTATCCATCCGCAAGGTGTAAACGGATCAACCAATGCAAAAAAAAAAAGTTAGACTTGACCAAATACTTTAGGTATAAGGGTTAACATAGGTCAACCTATCGCGCCCTCACATAGGTAGCCCCCCCCCCCCCATGCGGGTACATAGCTAGCGAGGCTGGCTGGATCGCACTATTTTTGGCCCAATAGTCTTCTAGCCTATTATTTGGTGTGTGAAATGAAGCCAACAACCAAGTATAGCTCGCAAGCCTAGTTTTTTGAATTTTGTTTTGGATTTTTCCATATTGCATAGATATGTTAATTTTGTAACAAAACACATACGAAATGGTTGTGAAGGCACAAGCCAGATTTTTGCAAAGTTTGTTGGGCATTTGTTACAAGTTTACATTCCCTAGTTTTGTTGTTTTGTCCAACGTTGCAGATGCGGTTTGAAATTTTCACAAATTCGATGAATCTTTTTGTCAAAATCACGCGCCAGATGTTGCAACGTTTCTAGGCGTTCGCTAATTTGCTTTTGTGTTTTTTCTCGAATTTTTCGATAACGTGTTATGTGCCTTTTCGAAATGTCGCGAACACATGTTTTTTGTTGTTGTAATCATTTGTGTCTTTTGTTGAAATAGGTAATGCTTTTTGTTACAAATGAATCTATAGCAAAAAGATTGTTGCTCAACCACTCTTTTTATTGATGCAAACTCATTTTTTTGTTGTGATCATTTGTGATTTTTGTTGAAACGATTCTTTATATTGTTGCAAAGTAATATATGAAAATTATTATTGTCAAACCCTGTTTTTGTAACATTACATTTTTCGAAATGTTTACAATTATGTGTTGCAATAATATATTTTCTTGTACAAGTGCTGTGAAAATTTTCTATGATACTCAATTTTTTGTTATGATACTAGAGGTTAATCAGCATTGTATCATTTTTTTATGTATATATCAAGCATGTCAGGGGCAACGCGTTATACCCTTCGTTTAAGTGGAGTCGGTACTTACTGCAGGTTGATTCCCCAAAAAGATAAGGGCAAAAATGTAAACCTGCTTTGCACTGATTTCTGAACGTGCGATGTCGATCCAATTGCAAAGAGAGGGACCTAGATCGAGGTGCATTTTAGGCGACCTGCACCTAGCATGGCCCATTTAGACCCTTTGTTTGGTTTCTCGGTTATGGTGGATGGACATGCATATATTTCCATGGAAACGCAAACTGGCCCAAATTTAGACTTAAAATGGATCAAAACAGACACAAAGCGACAACTTGTCCGTTTAGATCGTGCCATTGGTTGTTGGTTTTCGCCCAACCGAACAAAAACAGACGAAATGGGTTCCCTTGTTAGGAGTTGGCCTAACTAACGAACGACAGAATTGATCAAGCCGTACGTTGAACGGGCAGTCATTTTACACGTAGCTATCCAACCGGATAGGATAAAAGGTGCTCCACTGAGACGAAAGGGGGAGAAAACGAACCTTTGTTTCTTTTGCTCAGATTGCAGTAATTCTTCAGTAGTTATGAGTACTCTATCTTCCCACCTATATTCATTGGCTCAGTCACCGCCTCCAGGTTCAGACGACCTTTCCCCTTTGGGACTTGTATGACCATCAAGTGGAAAATTTAGACGAGGTTGGCCTAATCAAGGTGGCTTTGTAAGCTGATTTGGTCGTTTGCAAGCCGTCCCGAACAATTCAACCGAGAGAGCGAGAGAGAGACTGTACAGATTCAGTTGGAACTGGAGTTGATCGGCACGTATATATACGTAGGGTGGGTCAGTTTGAAATGTCGTGAGACAAATTCAGCTTAATATACATGTACCAAAAGTTCGTCAGTTCCTCTAAAAATTAATGTGGAGAGACCCTACGTTTGAAGCACGGAGTTGGTTATATAAACTTTGATTGAATTATTGAGAAATTTCAAATTGACCGGGCAACAGGCTGAAAGCTACACAGCGCATGCACACATGTGTTTATGTACAGTATATATATGATTTGACGATGGAACCAATCGATGCTGCTACCTCATTCGGCTAGCCCAATGGTCAAACTGTGAACGAGCCTTCGCATATGGCGTTTGACGAGTCAAACTAGCTGCAAACAATGCCCGGCCGCCGGCCGGAGTCCTACTACAGGCAGGTACGGTACGCAAATTTAAAATGATATTCAAACATTCGCGACTACTGACAAAGTGACAAGTATCAGGTTCATACGCCGGGGTCGCAGTCGCCCATCAATTGTATCTACTGAAGTGTTGACACGGGTTAGCTAGCTAGCCCCAGTTACAGCTTAATTTCGTCTGCAACGGACTTTTGCTCCCTGCCGCGTCTCGTCGCAAGTTCTTTATATTGTGTTGTGAGAGCTTGTGACTTAGCGATGATATTTTGTATGCTTAAGTCCCCAATTCGTAATGTAAGCTTAACCCGCGTGCAACTGAAGATAAAGCTAAAGACTACTACGTAGTAGGCATAAAGCTAAGCTTTTCCACGCACCATATTATGCATGCAACTGGACAAGACACAAGTCCTATAGAATATCAGTGAAGAGAAGCTTTTTCATCGATTTTGATCGCCCACGTGTCTGTCGTCGGATCGATGCAACCAGACAAATGCAATTACCAGGATATGACCTAACATACGCTGAGACGCAGCTCCCAGGAAAAGTCTCTTATGCACGACAAGATCTTCGTGTCGTCACCTAAGTATATCTAATCTTGCCTTTTTGAAGCGGTTTCACAGTTAGTACGTACGTCGGCACAAAATTCACAATATCATCGTGGAAGTAAAGGAGTGCATGCATTCCCATGCGTCGTTACTTTAACTATTTTCAATTAGTGGCCTGCATAGGTAGAGGATTAGTTAAAGTACAGTCCTGACACTGGACAGCACGGGTATCTACACATATATGCGCGTGCTGTAAAGTTCCAGTCCAAGCATGTAGTAAAAGCAGGCATGTAGTGCATGAGGCGCGCGTTCACATTTTGGGTGTATTGTCAGATTACGTTACGTCTTCCGTTCCCAAATGTAAGTCACGTTTTAGTATGTGTTAGTTGGATGGTGTGGCTTACAACAGAAATTGCATTAGTTGCAATTCTTTTAACTTCCGCTTCAGAACATTTTAATCCAACAAGCTGAAAAACATCGTTCAAACTCATACAAAAAAATCCAAATCATCTAATGGGAGAATTTTTTTTAAATACTATGCAAGAGATTTGCCTTTTCATTGACAAAGGGCGAAATGTTGTCCAATTTATAATGAAAACTTGCCGAAACGCAACACACGACCCCGAGACCGCGCTCAACACGAGTCGACGACCAAATCGTCCGAGCGAACAAAGCCGACACCCAACAACTCAACGCAACACGACGGAGACAAAAAAAACCCAGAGTCGCTGCTCTGACATCCACATGCCCTTGGGGCCACGTACCGCCTAACCGAAGTCGAAAAGCATGACAAACCAACCAGACATATAGGACAAATACAGACGTGGGTGGTGAAGGGGCTCCTCAACGATGCCTCCAAGGATCTTTGGCACCCGCTTGTGGCCCCTATGCCGCCTTGACCTAAAACTATTCGAGGAGGAGAAAATAGAGGGTTCCACCACTGAATCCTCTGTTCCCAAAGATCCTACCTGGAGGCCAGTTCCGGTGCTCTACTGGAGGGGGAATCCATCTTCGGAGTCTTCTCCATCACCGTTGCTTCCACCATGATGATGATTGAGTAGTTCCCCCTTTGGACTATGGATCCATAGCAGTATCTAGATGGTCATCTCTCTCCATTGTTGTTCAATACAATGGTCTCATGAGCCGTCCTACATGACTGAGATCCATCTGGTGTAATCCGGTGTTATGTTTGTTGGTATATGCCGAATTGTCATTTTATGATAAGATATATTCATGAACTTATTTGATTGCTTTCATGTTATCTTAATTTATAGCCAAGCTCTCCAATTTCTTTGTCAATCTGGCCAAGTTAGATGGATAGATCTTCAAAGGGAGTTGTGTGTGATACTGGATTTAACTTTGTAGTGATTTGTATCCTGGTTGGTGACAGGGACGAGTCTTGCAATGTGTTGCCACTAAGAATAAAAAATGGTTTCTATGCCACATTTGGATGTCCTTTTACTTTTACTATATGTCATCAAGTTTATTGCAATACTTTGTTGTTAAACTTAATTACCTTAAGATGCATGTTGGATAGTTGTCATGGGTGGAGAATTAGTTATAGATACTGTTAGATTAACAGTCTATATATTTTGGACGTAATGCTTAAGTGAAATCATGTTATGAATAATCATAATCATAAAAGTAAGTTAAGTATAGCTTAATTGCTACCTAACTGTAATTTGTTTACCGAACCTTGTTATTTTGTTGGGAGAGATGCCTCTAGTGAACCTATGGCTCTCGGTCCATCTTTTAATATTTTTACACCGTTCATCCACTTGTTTTACTATCATCTAGATATTGGTCACTTTGCTCATTTACTCTCATTTATCACTTCCTATCACACCGTACGTTTAATACTTATAACGAGCATGACGATTGGTTTGACAACCTTCCCGAAATGGTGAGTACATGTTGTGTTTGCTTGTTGTGTGCAGGTGCTGTTATACTTGGCCAACATTGTGTTATCTCCTGCCGGTTCGATAAATCTTGGTTCTTCACAGAGGAAAAAACTTGCTACTGGGATATATATCGAGTCCCCAACAACTTCTCCGAAAGTAAAAAGGCGCTAGATATGACCACGACCGGCTCGCGCTAAGCACCATGGCTTGTAGCCACCTACTGGAGCTTGTGCCAGGATCCCTGGCTGCTGCTGGTGGTGGCTCGAACTCGCTCTAAGAACCCATGGCCGTCGCCACCGGCTAGATCTCGCGCTAGAACCATTGTTGGCATCAAAGGAGGCAGACCCCAAAGTAGTAGCCACCGACTCTAGATCGCGCGCGCTAGGAGCCATGAGCACTGCCGGCTCGAGCTTGCGCTAGTCATGATGGCTGTCACCGAGGATGGATGTTGGTTGGGAGAACGGGAACAACGACCTATATATGTCCTCCCTAGGAACCATGGGTCCCTTACAAGCTGATATCTAGCTGCATATTATGGTTGCATCCATTGAAGAGCGGACGGAGAGGTGATATGTGGGGAAATTGGAGGATCGAACCATGCAAAGGGGGATGAGAGGGTGAAATATTATGGTTGCCCCCATGTGTGGTTTTGGTAATTAATGACAATCTCTATGGACTAATTTGTGTATTGAGCTATACTTTTAGGTTGTGTCCATAAGCATTGCTTGATCTCCATATGTTGGAGTCAAGGCTAAAGGGAGAAGATTATTTGTTGATCAAGGCTAAGTGCGAGTTGATCAACACACAAGGCTAGTGATGTACAATGAGGGATCTCATGGTATGGTAAGCAATTGTCAATATAGCCTTGTGAAATAACCCATGATCTATGTGCTTGGTATTTCTATGTGGGTTAGGTATTTCTCCATGAGCATGCAATGAAAGGGAGATCCTATGTAGCCCATGGAGGATGGCGTCTAGTAGTGATCGCCATCAAGGTTGTGTGGTGCAAGTTCAAGATGATTAACGTGAAGATATCACATGCTTCATGCTTGCCATCCTCTTGAAGATAATGGCCAAGTGAAGATATGCCAAAGAAGAGGTTCTCCCATATTGGTGTATGGGGGAGCAATATGTGAGTCTTCACCGTGCGGAGCGCAATCAAGAAAGGTGGTCCAACTTGAGGTGGTCAAGATCGTCATCGTTGAGCTCAAGTGGATTATGTGCAAGGCAAAGGTATGATCTTGATAGGGTTTCTATTTTACCGGTCTCATGATGTTAGTTAAGAGACCGGGTTATAGGATAGTTAGCCGTACTATCAAGAGGGGCTCTCGACCGAGTATCTTGATCGTATCGTTAGTGGAGAGCTCAAACTTTTGCATCCTTGCAATCATCTTTCTTGGTTGTTATTTGGCTTTTATCCATGTGAGGATTTAGAGCTTGTGTTCATCTCAATATCAAGCTCTAGTTCATCAAAAACGGATTTCATATGTTTATCTTGTTGCGTTTTTTATGTTGGAGGTTTTACCAGCTTGTCTTTTCTAAGAGAGGTCAAACTCTCTCCTTGTGGCTTCCTCCTCACATTTTGAACAAAAAACGAGGGGACCCAACGGTAGAACGTGGCTTCTACCACCGGGGTACCGAAGGGATACCCGTAGCTAAAAAAGGCCTAGCGGTACCACCAGCGGTAGTAGCCGCTGTGCATCAGCAGTTCTACTCCAGGAGGAGAGGTACTACCGCTGCCGCAGTGGTACTACCGCTGGACAAAAAAACTGTAGAACGACCAGTACGAGAAAAATGATGCAGGCATCCTAAAGATTAAGGAGAATGTCGCAAGTGGAAAGGCCAAGTGTTTCTCTATCGATGACTCCGGTGTTGTCTACTTCGAAGGCCGCCTTGTGGTGCCCAAGAGTGGAAATACCAAGGGGTTAATTCTCCAAGAGGCACATGAGTCTCCCATATCCATCCATCCCGGTAGCACCAAGATGTATCAAGACCTCCATCCCAAATTCTGGTGGACCCGTATGAAGCGGGAGATTGCCAAATATGTTGCCGAATGTGATGTCTGTCGCCGGGTGAAAGCTGAACATCAGAGGCCGGCTGGTACCCTCCGCCCCATAGCCGTTCCTGAGTGGAAATGGGATGAAGTTGGTATGGATTTCATCACCGGTTTTCCAAGGTCACAAAGGGGCAACAATGCTATTTGGGTCATCATCGACCGTCTGTCAAAAGTTGCCCATTTCCTTCCGGTCCGCGATGATATTCGAGCAAGCCAACTTGCCGACCTATATATGGCCCGGATTGTTCCATTGCACGGGGTTCCCTTGAGGATCATTTCAGACCGTGGAAGCCTGTTTGTGTCCAAATTTTGGCAAAGCTTCCAAGAGGCTCTCGGAACCCGTCTCAACTTCAGCACCGCCTATCATCCTCAAACCGACGGTCAAACTGAAAGAGTAAATCAAGTTCTTGAGGATATGCTTCGGGCTTGTGTCATCTCTTTCGGCAAGGGTTGGGAAAAGTACCTCCCTCTCGCCGAGTTCTCCTACAACAATAGCTATCAAGCCAGTTTGCAAATGGCTCCCTTTGAGGTTCTTTATGGGAGAAAATGCCGGACTCCTCTCAATTGGTCTGAAACCGGGGAGAGGTCACTCTTCGGTCCTGATGTGATCAATGAAGCCGAAGAGAAGGTCCGTGTCATTCGGGATAATCTCAAGGCTGCTCAATCCCGTCAGAAGAGCTATTATGACAAGCACCACCAAGAGGTCCACTATGAAATCGGTGACAAGGCCTATCTTCGAGTCTCTCCTCTCCGAGGCGTTCGTCGCTTCGGAATCAAGGGCAAGTTGGCACCTCGCTATGTTGGCCCTTTCACCGTCCTAGCCAAGCGAGGGGATCTCTCCTATCAACTTGAGCTACCCTCCAACTTCCCGGATGTTCATG
Organism: Puccinellia tenuiflora; assembly: GCA_012064385.1. NCBI lineage: Eukaryota > Viridiplantae > Streptophyta > Magnoliopsida > Poales > Poaceae > Puccinellia > Puccinellia tenuiflora. The sequence continues at coordinate 501,779 of QRDG01000506.1, forward strand.
ATGTGTTCCATGTTTCCCAACTCCGCCGGTGCTTCAAGGATCCCATCCGTGGGGTTGATCATGAGGCATTAGACATCCAGGAGGACTTGACCTATCGCGAGCATCCTATCCGTATCTTGGATGAAGCGGAGAGGAAAACCCGCAACAAGTCCATCAAGTTCCTCAAAGTTCAATGGTCCAACCATTCCGAGGAAGAAGCCACCTGGGAGCGAGAAACTAGTCTTCGTCAGGAATACCCCGCCTTCTTCACTCAAGCCTAGAATCTCGGGACGAGATTCCTGTAAGGGGGGTAGAGTTGTAACAGCCCAAACTTGGTAACGAAAAATACGAAGAATTTTTCCACTTTTGTTTCCTTGTTTGCATCATAGCATCCATATGCATTTTTGCCTTTTCTACCTTTCACTTGGAAACAATTGAAATGGGAAGCCCAAACTTCCCAACATCCAACCAATGAAAATGCCCAACTTGGAAACCAACTAAATGAACTTCCAAGTTGTTTAGGAAGTTCCCTCTTTGCCTTGTATAACAATTTCTTACTTTCCAATTTTTGTCAAATAAGAAATGACATGAGAGCTCAAGTTGGCTTAATTCAATTCCTATCTTTGGAACCAAGTTATGCTTTCTAAAAATTCAAACTAAAATCATGGGGAGCTCCAGTATTATTGTGAGGGTCTCCATGAATATTTTCAATATTTTTGGAGATGCCTAAATACTCCAATTAAATGAATTTTGGAAGATCTCAAAAATGCCTTCATTAAACTCTGTGAACAAATCATGACCAAAACTTTTTATTTTGCTTCCCAAATTTTTGTGGAGGTTCAACAGCTTAAATGGAGCCTATGTGAATTTTTCCAGATTTTATAAACATGTTTTAGTGCCTTTTCTAAATCCCTGAAGTTGCTGAACTAAAAAAGGAAAAACAGAATTTTTTTTGCAAATGTTTAAAATTCTGACGGGTGGGCCACCCCTGTCATCCTCCCTTCTCTCCCTCTTCCTCTCTGTGCTGGAAAACGGCACTGGCGCCATGCCTCCTTGCCGGCCGAGCTGCTCTTGCCACCGTGGCCTCTGCGACCTTTAAGGAGCACCCCCGCGTCGCTCACCTGCCCCTCACCTTCCTCTCTCCTCGTTTCGCCCTGATTTCCCGGATCGACGCCACCTCTGTCTTCCCCGCGCTGCCCTCCGCGGTGCCGACGCCGTCGCCGTTGATTCGCCGTGCTCTGGAGGTCCCCGGGACAAACCGACGCCGCCGGTGGCTCCGCCGCACCCTCTTCCCCCCTCGTGGAGCAAGGAATCGTGCCGGGTGGCCCAGGATCGACCGATTCGTCCCCGGCGCACCTCCACCTCCGCCGCCACTCGCCGGCACGATTCCGGCGTCGCCGGCCTACCCCTCGCCACCCCGACCAAACCAGCGGGCTCACGGGTGAGCTAGCTCGCTTTTTGTCTTCGCCCTCGCCCCTTTTCTTCCCTCTCCCGCCGCCGTTGGTCGCCGTCGGCCGCCGGTGACGACCGCGTCGTCAGCACGCGCACCCTGCCCGGCCTGGCCGTCGCCTGGGCCGGCCTGAGGCCGGATGCCTCGGGCGGTTGCCCGGCCTGGGTACCCGGCCTGGGCTCGATTTGGGCCGGCCAAAGGCCGGTTCACTCGGCCACTCACCCGGCCTTTTTCCCGGCCTGGCCGGCTTGAGGCCGGCCCGTCTGGAAAACTAGTTTTCCTTTTTAATTTGAATCATTGTTGGATAATCGATAACTAATTGAAAAATGCTTCAAATTCGATGAATCAAATTGCAAAATGTTCAGTAAAACAAACTCCGCCTTTTGGAATCATTGTAACCTTCTTTTGGAATTACTTTCGTTTGGTTATTTGAGAATTCTTAAAATGGGTTATTTAATACCCAAATTGGGAAATTCATAACTTTTAAATAATTGTCCAAAAATTACAAATAAAATATCAATGTGATCAACATGCGAAATGCCTTCAAACCATGCACTTATCATATCATGATCACAAATATTTATTTGATGTGATCCATAATTGGGTTAAAAGAATAAATTCTCGTTAATTATTTAAATTGCTATTTATTCATCGGTGCTCCGAAAATTACAAATAAAGTAACAAAATGATCGGAATGACGAACCCTACCCTTTATTGCCATGTTCATGCATTCTTGAGCCACTTCCATAATAATTTGATAAATTATGAAGAATGTGGTCACTAAGATAAATATGGGGTTGGTTCCAAATAGTTGCACAAATTATTTGGCCCCTTGTTTAAATTTGCTATTAATTTATATAATAATATGGTTGCATCAATTGGACATGTCATCATGTGCTTGAGCATTGCATTTTGAGTTCGTGTGATTTATGTGTGCTTTGTATTTCTTTTGGGGTATCGATAGATTCCGGAGTCGAGGGCCTCTCTAACTACCCCGACGATCAGTGCTTCACCACCGGGCAGCAAGGCAAGAGATAACCTAACCTTCTTGGCATCTAGCATCCTATGATTTTATCAAATTATTTTATCCACCATATTATTTGCATGCGATTCAAATGTCTCTTTTGGTAATTATTAGAGTATCCCCTAAATGCATGTTCTTCCCCGAGCCATTCACATGTATCCCTACCTATGAACTCTAGAGATGATGTGTTGGCCTTTGTAGCAATACAAAATTGTTATATTTTCATATGCCTAGCTATGCTTAGCAATGCTTATATAAATGCTTTATGTCCGTTATTACTTCCATAATTGTTTAAGTTAATGGAATGATTCGGGCACGGTGGATATTTGTGATGCTTAATTAAAATGCTAAGATGGCTTGGGTGAGTTGCCATCGGGGATGGTGTTTTGCCTCACTCTAGCCCCTAGGTGCGAGTTCTTTACCTCTTGAACCAAGACTGAGCGTGCTTCCGGAGGTGGGGGCATATGGAACCCCCTTTGACCGAATAATTTGTGAGGGGCTTGTCAAGGGTCCTCTAGTTCGAGTTTTCCATTTGCGCGTGAGTTGTGTGGGTGGAAAAAGAAACGAGGATGGTGGTGTTTAGGAATGTGGCCGCGGGGCAGGGCGCTGAGAGCGCTGATCCTGTCCTTCCGCACACTGATGGTCCTTGAGTAAGCCTCATGCAATGTAAAGGTCTAACCGCGCCCGTTCGCCGGCCTTCCCCGGAAGAGGGCCAACTAGGTGAGCCGGACGGTACCGATGGGTAAATTAGTACACCCCTGCAGGGTTAATCTTTTCGAAAAGCCGTGTCCACGGTTAAGGACGACTTGGGAATAGACGATAAGACCATAGAGAATCTTAACCTAATTGATATGGCAGCTAAAGGTTGCATAATCAACGTGTGATAAAGGTTCACTTCCTCGAGGGTGATTCGAGGGGGTGCCTTGGTGGAGATGAGAGTGGTTGGTTACAAAAGGGTTCGATGAGAACCAAAGTTGACAAATGTTTACTCTCTTACCCCGTTTATAAAAATATTCTGAGTAGACGAATGCCTTGTGTCATTTATGTTTCGGTTTATGAAAATATAGCTTTATGCAAAAGAAATACATATAAAGCTTTAGAGCCTCCGTCAGTCATTGGGTCTATATCGCCCTACTAAACTTGCGAGTACATCGTACTCAGTCTCTCTTTGCTGCCTCTATGTTTTTGTATTTCAGAGGAGGACGACACCGAGCAGTTAGGTGGGTTCTTCGTTGACGTCGACTACTAGTCTGGGGTTCCCAGGTGGCAGCTTGGGACCGTGGAACAAGCTGGCTTGGGTGATGTTTATCTGTAGGCCTCTTAGGCCATAATTTGCTTCTTGTTGTATTAGACAACGCTACTTCGCTTCCGCTTGTTGAATTGTAGGATCTGTGATCCTTTTGCCTTGTAATATTTGTATTCTCCTCGTTATATGAGTTGCTATATAAGTGTTTTGTGTCGTAGAGTCATGCTTTGTGCCAGTTCTGTTCCACAATCTCGATCTTTGTTTTATACATTGATGGTTGTGTCGAACACATAGCCTCTCTGTATAATTCCGGGGTCGGGGCGTTACAAGTTGGTATCAGAGCAGGACTGCCTGTAGGAAACCCTTTCTTTTGGTCGATGTCGAGTCTAGTAACAATTATTTTCAACCTAAAAATGAGTTGTGAAAACCTTCTTAGGATTCTTTTTGCTTCTCACCCAACTCGCTCTACTCTGATTCTTACCTCTATTTGTTTTGTGCTTGGTGTCGATGTTTAGGTTCTCGGGGTTGGGGTTCTTACCGTCCAGTTATGCCTCGAGTCCGTTAAATCCGTTTGATATCGCCACGATGACGTGATGTCACCGTGGTTGCCTAAAATCTGTCTTTGGTGTTTATTGCTTCTTAAATATCTATATTTGGGAGCAACCAATGATCTATCTTAACTGTCAGAATTGGTTACTAACTTGTCGTTGTTCCAATTCTTCAGAATGGCTCCTACCCGTCGTGGGGAACATAGCAGCCCTGATCCACCGCCGCCACCCACAATGGCGGAGGTGATGATGGCTATCGAGCAAAACCGTCTGCGCAATGAGCGGTTGCTCGAGCAGCTGGTCCAGCAAGGGGCCAGGAGGAACACGGACTGCACCACTCTTAACCAGTTCCTGCGGTCCCAACCTCCTACATTCTCCGAAGCTAAGGAGCCGCTTGATGCGGATGATTGGCTTCGGGCTATCGAGCGCAAGTTCGCCGCTCTTCACGTTCCGGCGGCAGAACATGTCAACTTCGCCACCTACCTTCTGGAAGGAGCCGCCGGCTCCTGGTGGGAGAGCCACGTGGCAATGGTCGCCGCGGGCCATGTTGTCACATGGGAGGAGTTCCGCACCGCCTTCCGTGCGGCGTACATCCCCAAGCCCATCCTCGAGCTCAAGAGGCGGGAGTTCCTGGACCTAACCCAGGGACGCATGGACGTCCAGTCCTATGGACGGGAGTTCAACCACCTCTCCCGTTACGCCCCTCGGGACGTGACGAATGATGAGGACAAGCAATACCTTTTCCGCAAGGGGCTCGCACCTCGCCTTCGATACGAGCTCCTGCCCTTCAAGTTCACCTCCTACCAAGAGCTCTACAACCAGGCTCTCACCATGGAGCAAGGTAGGAAGGAGCTAGAGGCTTCTAAGAGGCCCGTTTCCACCGACCACCAGAGCTCCTCCTCATCGGGGGGCAAGAAGCGAAAGGTTTTCGTGCCTTTCAGCGCTGTGCCAAAGGCGCCCTTCGCGCCGAAGCCCACCGGGTACCTGCCACCTCCGCCTCGCCCAGCTACTTCGACCTTGGGTGCGGCTGGAGGCGGTTTTCGCCCTCGGCTGCCTGCCCCACCGGGGGTCACGTGCTTCGCTTGTGGCCAGCCGGGGCACTACTCCAGGGAGTGTCCCCAGAAGGCACCGGCTACCTCGACACCTGCACCAGCACCCTCTACCCCAGCCGCCAAGGCTACCACCGTCAGCCGTGGTCGTCTGAACCACGTCTCGGCTGAAGGCATTGAGGAGGACCCCGGAGTTCTCATGGGTACGCTTCGAATCAACACGTATCCAGCTTCAGTATTATTTGATTCTGGAGCTTCGCATTCGTTCATATCCATATCATATGCACACAACCATCAAATACCGTTTGTGATGATGGATCCCCCGCTAGTGGTTAAAACACCTGGTTCCCGATGGCAAACCAAATGGATCACTCCTGAAGTGCAGGTTTCCATAGGCTCCACCCCTTTTCCATTCCAGTTGATAGCCCTGAAGTCAGAGGGTCTGGATGTTATTCTGGGCATGGACTGGTTAGTCAAGTATCAGGCCAACCTGGACTGTGCTGCCAAGACTGTCTCAGTGATCCATCCGTATTATGGGGAAGTGCGCTATTGGTCCCCTTCATCCGCAGCTCCAACTGCTGTTACCCCTTTTTCCCCGGAGATCAGTCTGTATTTCATGGAAGGTGTCACCCCGCCTGAAATACATGAAGTGGGGGTGGTGTGTGATTTCCCCGATGTGTTCCCGGAGGAATTGCCCGGCATGCCTCCTGATCGCAACGTGGAGTTTGTGATTGAGCTGGTTCCGGGAACCGCCCCAGTTTCCAAAACGCCCTACCGTATGCCAACGGAAGAGCTAGCTGAGCTGAAGAAGCAATTGGATGAACTACTGGAAAAAGAATTCATCCGACCGAGTAGCTCACCTTGGGGCTGCCCGGTCATCTTTGTCAAGAAGAGGGATACAAATGTTCCTCGTCTGGTCGTTGACTACCGCCCTCTCAATGCGGTGACCATCAAGAACAAGTATCCAATTCCTCGAATAACCGACTTGTTCGATCAACTAGCTGGAGCAACGGTATTCTCCAAGATGGATCTGAGGTCAGGTTACCATCAAATAAAAATCCGAAAGGAGGATATTCCGAAGACGGCCTTCACTACCCGCTATGGGCTATATGAATATACCGTCATGTCCTTTGGCCTCACAAATGCTCCGGCTACATTCATGAGGCTGATGAACTCCATCTTCCATGAGTACCTCGACAAGTTCGTCATCATCTACATCGATGACATCCTTGTGTACTCCAAGACCGAAGACGAACATGCTGAACATCTTCGACTTGTCCTGACCAAGCTTCGAGATCACCGTCTATATGCCAAGTTCTCTAAATGTGAGTTTTGGCTGAAGGAGCTCATCTTTCTCGGTCATGTGGTGTCAGCTGCCGGAGTAGCGGTGATACCCGACAAGATTCAGGCAATCCTGGATTGGCCAACTCCCAAATCCGTCAAAGATATCCGAAGCTTCCTTGGATTGGCGGGTTATTACCGTCGATTTATTGAGGGCTTCTCCAAAATAGCAAAGGCATTGACTGAACTCCTCAAGAAAGGCAAGCCATTTGTGTGGTCAGACAAGGCTAAAGAGAGTTTCCAAACCCTTAAGGTCAAGCTCACCACCACTCCGGTACTTGTCCTTCCCGATACCGCCAAGGACTTTGTCGTCTATTGCGATGCATCTTTACAAGGGTTGGGATGTGTCTTGATGCAAGAGGGCCATGTGGTCGCTTATGCTTCCCGTCAGCTCAAGCCACACGAGCAAAATTATCCAACTCATGATTTGGAGCTTGCCGCCGTGGTACATGCTCTGAAGCAATGGAGGCCCTATCTCTTGGGCAACCGTTGTGAGATCTACTCCGACCACCAAAGTCTAAAATATCTCTTCACCCAGCCAGATCTGAACTTGAGGCAGAGAAGATGGCTGGAATTGATAAAAGACTATGATGTGACCCTCAACTATCAACCCGGCAAGGCCAATGTGGTGGCCGATGCTTTGAGCCGCAAGGCCTATTGCAACACCTTGATGGTTGAAAAGGCCCAACCTGCTCTCCATGAGGAATTTGCTAAATTGAATCTGGAGATTGTGCCCTCCGGTTTTCTAGCTAACCTCGAGATCAAATCCACTCTCGAGGATGAAATCAAGGCCGCCCAACAAAATGATGCAGGCATCCTAAAGATTAAGGAGAATGTCGCAAGTGGAAAGGCCAAGTGTTTCTCTATCGATGACTCCGGTGTTGTCTACTTCGAAGGCCGCCTTGTGGTGCCCAAGAGTGGAAATACCAAGGGGTTAATTCTCCAAGAGGCACATGAGTCTCCCATATCCATCCATCCCGGTAGCACCAAGATGTATCAAGACCTCCGTCCCAAATTCTGGTGGACCCGTATGAAGCGGGAGATTGCCAAATATGTTGCCGAATGTGATGTCTGTCGCCGGGTGAAAGCTGAACATCAGAGGCCGGCTGGTACCCTCCGCCCCATAGCCGTTCCTGAGTGGAAATGGGATGAAGTTGGTATGGATTTCATCACCGGTTTTCCAAGGTCACAAAGGGGCAACAATGCTATTTGGGTCATCATCGACCGTCTGTCAAAAGTTGCCCATTTCCTTCCGGTCCGCGATGATATTCGAGCAAGCCAACTTGCCGACCTATATATGGCCCGGATTGTTCCATTGCACAGGGTTCCCTTGAGGATCATTTCAGACCGTGGAAGCCTGTTTGTGTCCAAATTTTGGCAAAGCTTCCAAGAGGCTCTCGGAACCCGTCTCAACTTCAGCACCGCCTATCATCCTCAAACCGACGGTCAAACTGAAAGAGTAAATCAAGTTCTTGAGGATATGCTTCGGGCTTGTGTCATCTCTTTCGGCAAGGGTTGGGAAAAGTACCTCCCTCTCGCCGAGTTCTCCTACAACAATAGCTATCAAGCCAGTTTGCAAATGGCTCCCTTTGAGGTTCTTTATGGGAGAAAATGCCGGACTCCTCTCAATTGGTCTGAAACCGGGGAGAGGTCACTCTTCGGTCCTGATGTGATCAATGAAGCCGAAGAGAAGGTCCGTGTCATTCGGGATAATCTCAAGGCTGCTCAATCCCGTCAGAAGAGCTATTATGACAAGCACCACCAAGAGGTCCACTATGAAATCGGTGACAAGGCCTATCTTCGAGTCTCTCCTCTCCGAGGCGTTCGTCGCTTCGGAATCAAGGGCAAGTTGGCACCTCGCTATGTTGGCCCTTTCACCGTCCTAGCCAAGCGAGGGGATCTCTCCTATCAACTTGAGCTACCCTCCAACTTCCCGGATGTTCATGATGTGTTCCATGTTTCCCAACTCCGCCGGTGCTTCAAGGATCCCATCCGTGGGGTTGATCATGAGGCATTAGACATCCAGGAGGACTTGACCTATCGCGAGCATCCTATCCGTATCTTGGATGAAGCGGAGAGGAAAACCCGCAACAAGTCCATCAAGTTCCTCAAAGTTCAATGGTCCAACCATTCCGAGGAAGAAGCCACCTGGGAGCGAGAAACTAGTCTTCGTCAGGAATACCCCGCCTTCTTCACTCAAGCCTAGAATCTCGGGACGAGATTCCTGTAAGGGGGGTAGAGTTGTAACAGCCCAAACTTGGTAACGAAAAATACGAAGAATTTTTCCACTTTTGTTTCCTTGTTTGCATCATAGCATCCATATGCATTTTTGCCTTTTCTACCTTTCACTTGGAAACAATTGAAATGGGAAGCCCAAACTTCCCAACATCCAACCAATGAAAATGCCCAACTTGGAAACCAACTAAATGAACTTCCAAGTTGTTTAGGAAGTTCCCTCTTTGCCTTGTATAACAATTTCTCACTTTCCAATTTTTGTCAAATAAGAAATGACATGAGAGCTCAAGTTGGCTTAATTCAATTCCTATCTTTGGAACCAAGTTATGCTTTCTAAAAATTCAAACTAAAATCATGGGGAGCTCCAGTATTATTGTGAGGGTCTCCATGAATATTTTCAATATTTTTGGAGATGCCTAAATACTCCAATTAAATGAATTTTGGAAGATCTCAAAAATGCCTTCATTAAACTCTGTGAACAAATCATGACCAAAACTTTTTATTTTGCTTCCCAAATTTTTGTGGAGGTTCAACAGCTTAAATGGAGCCTATGTGAATTTTTCCAGATTTTATAAACATGTTTTAGTGCCTTTTCTAAATCCCTGAAGTTGCTGAACTAAAAAAGGAAAAACAGAATTTTTTTTGCAAATGTTTAAAATTCTGACGGGTGGGCCACCCCTGTCATCCTCCCTTCTCTCCCTCTTCCTCTCTGTGCTGGAAAACGGCACTGGCGCCATGCCTCCTTGCCGGCCGAGCTGCTCCTGCCGCCGTGGCCTCTGCGACCTTTAAGGAGCACCCCCGCGTCGCTCACCTGCCCCTCACCTTCCTCTCTCCTCGTTTCTCCCTGATTTTCCGGATCGACGCCACCTCTGTCTTCCCCGCGCTGCCCTCCGCGGTGCCGACGCCGTCGCCGTCGATTCGCCGTGCTCTGGAGGTCCCCGGGACAAGCCGACGCCGCCGGTGGCTCCGCCGCACCCTCTTCCCCCCTCGTGGAGCAAGGAATCGTGCCGGGTGGCCCGGGATCGACCGATTCGTCCCCGGCGCACCTCCACCTCCGCCGCCACTCGCCGGCACGATTCCGGCGTCGCCGGCCTACCCCTCGCCACCCCGACCAAACCAGCGGGCTCACGGGTGAGCTAGCTCGCTTTTTGTCTTCGCCCTCGCCCCTTTTCTTCCCTCTCCCGCCGCCGTTGGTCGCCGTCGGCCGCCGGTGACGACCGCGTCGTCAGCACGCGCACCCTGCCCGGCCTGGCCGTCGCCTGGGCCGGCCTGAGGCCGGATGCCTCGGGCGGTTGCCCGGCCTGGGTACCCGGCCTGGGCTCGATTTGGGCCGGCCAAAGGCCGGTTCACTCGGCCACTCACCCGGCCTTTTTCCCGGCCTGGCCGGCTTGAGGCCGGCCCGTCTGGAAAACTAGTTTTCCTTTTAATTTGAATCATTGTTGGATAATCGATAACTAATTGAAAAATGCTTCAAATTCGATGAATCAAATTGCAAAATGTTCAGTAAAACAAACTCCGCCTTTTGGAATCATTGTAACCTTCTTTTGGAATTACTTTCTTTTGGTTATTTAAGAATTCCTAAAATGGGTTATTTAATACCCAAATTGGGAAATTCATAACTTTTTAAATAATTGTCCAAAAATTACAAATAAAATATCAATGTGATCAACATGCGAAATGCCTTCAAACCATGCACTTATCATATCATGATCACAAATATTTATTTGATGTGATCCATAATTGGGTTAAAAGAATAAATTCTCGTTAATTATTTAAATTGCTATTTATTCATCGGTGCTCCGAAAATTACAAATAAAGTAACAAAATGATCGGAATGACGAACCCTACCCTTTATTGCCATGTTCATGCATTCTTGAGCCACTTCCATAATAATTTGATAAATTATGAAGAATGTGGTCACTAAGATAAATATGGGGTTGGTTCCAAATAGTTGCACAAATTATTTGGCCCCTTGTTTAAATTTGCTATTAATTTATATAATAATATGGTTGCATCAATTGGACATGTCATCATGTGCTTGAGCATTGCATTTTGAGTTCGTGTGATTTATGTGTGCTTTGTATTTCTTTTGGGGTATCGATAGATTCCGGAGTCGAGGGCCTCTCTAACTACCCCGACGATCAGTGCTTCACCACCGGGCAGCAAGGCAAGAGATAACCTAACCTTCTTGGCATCTAGCATCCTATGATTTTATCAAATTATTTTATCCACCATATTATTTGCATGCGATTCAAATGTCTCTTTTGGTAATTATTAGAGTATCCCCTAAATGCATGTTCTTCCCCGAGCCATTCACATGTATCCCTACCTATGAACTCTAGAGATGATGTGTTGGCCTTTGTAGCAATACAAAATTGTTATATTTTCATATGCCTAGCTATGCTTAGCAATGCTTATATAAATGCTTTATGTCCGTTATTACTTCCATAATTGTTTAAGTTAATGGAATGATTCGGGCACGGTGGATATTTGTGATGCTTAATTAAAATGCTAAGATGGCTTGGGTGAGTTGCCATCGGGGATGGTGTTTTGCCTCACTCTAGCCCCTAGGTGCGAGTTCTTTACCTCTTGAACCAAGACTGAGCGTGCTTCCGGAGGTGGGGGCATATGGAACCCCCTTTGACCGAATAATTTGTGAGGGGCTTGTCAAGGGTCCTCTAGTTCGAGTTTTCCATTTGCGCGTGAGTTGTGTGGGTGGAAAAAGAAACGAGGATGGTGGTGTTTAGGAATGTGGCCGCGGGGCAGGGCGCTGAGAGCGCTGATCCTGTCCTTCCGCACACTGATGGTCCTTGAGTAAGCCTCATGCAATGTAAAGGTCTAACCGCGCCCGTTCGTCGGCCTTCCCCGGAAGAGGGCCAACTAGGTGAGCCGGACGGTACCGATGGGTAAATTAGTACACCCCTGCAGGGTTAATCTTTTCGAAAAGCCGTGTCCACGGTTAAGGACGACTTGGGAATAGACGATAAGACCATAGAGAATCTTAACCTAATTGATATGGCAGCTAAAGGTTGCATAATCAACGTGTGATAAAGGTTCACTTCCTCGAGGGTGATTCGAGGGGGTGCCTTGGTGGAGATGAGAGTGGTTGGTTACAAAAGGGTTCGATGAGAACCAAAGTTGACAAATGTTTACTCTCTTACCCCGTTTATAAAAATATTCTGAGTAGACGAATGCCTTGTGTCATTTATGTTTCGGTTTATGAAAATATAGCTTTATGCAAAAGAAATACATATAAAGCTTTAGAGCCTCCGTCAGTCATTGGGTCTATATCGCCCTACTAAACTTGCGAGTACATCGTACTCAGTCTCTCTTTGCTGCCTCTATGTTTTTGTATTTCAGAGGAGGACGACACCGAGCAGTTAGGTGGGTTCTTCGTTGACGTCGACTACTAGTCTGGGATTCCCAGGTGGCAGCTTGGGACCGTGGAACAAGCTGGCTTGGGTGATGTTTATCTGTAGGCCTCTTAGGCCATAATTTGCTTCTTGTTGTATTAGACAACGCTACTTCGCTTCCGCTTGTTGAATTGTAGGATCTGTGATCCTTTTGCCTTGTAATATTTGTATTCTCCTCGTTATATGAGTTGCTATATAAGTGTTTTGTGTCGTAGAGTCATGCTTTGTGCCAGTTCTGTTCCACAAGTCTCGATCTTTGTTTTATACATTGATGGTTGTGTCGAACACATAGCCTCTCTGTATAATTCCGGGGTCGGGGCATTTGTGGAAGGCTCCGGATTCCGCCTTGAAGGATTCCGATAGTGGAAGGTGAACCGAGCCTTTGTGGTCAGGTTCATCGGAGAATAGGGTGAGGCCTTTGTGGCATTGAGTAGGCCTGTGGTGGCGAGCTCACACCCCTCCAACGAGACGTACTCCCTTAACAAGGAGGAACTCGGGAATACATCCTCGTCTCCGCGTGCCTCGGTTATTTCTATACCCGAGCTCTTTACTTATGCACTTTACATTTTGATAGCCTTCGTGCTTAAAGTAATATATCTTGCTATCACCTTGTTGTTATCTTGCTCAGCATAGGTTGTTGGTGCACATAGGTGAACCTAGTATATTAGGTTTTGTGCTTGATAAATTAAACCCTAGTTTTATTTCGCATTTATCAAGCCATATATATTCGTAAAAATTTTAAATCGCCTATTCACCCCCCCGCCCCTAGGCGACATCGTTGTCCTTTCATAGGGAAACATGACTAGATTGTGATTACAGAAATGAGAGAATCGAAGATAAGGTAAGCAGCATTCAATGTGTCCATATGAATCAGCACGATTCGTTCTCGTATATCAGACAATGAAGAATCGTGCACGCGATCATGTTGTCCAGCCCTCATGCACTTATTAACAATTGAGAATCCTTATTATTGCTCAATTCAAAGCTAAAGTTCATATAAGAAACAGAGCAGAAGTAGAACAAGACGACCTACATGTTGTTTGATGCACCTGATTCAAATGCCTGCAAGGCGTCTACATTGAGTGATTGCACATGAGTCCTTGAAGTTTCAGACATAAAAAAAAAGCTGATCCGAAAAAATCGCTCCTATGGGGTTCCTGTGGCCGCACACCGGGCCGCCCACAAACAGCCGTTGTAGGCCTTCCATCAAGAAAAGCTCATGTTGTGGTGGCGGCGGCGGAAATCTCAACTCTTATTTAGTATGAGCAGACTGGTAAAATGGTGATTGGCGACTATGGCGGCTAACTTTGCGGTTCTATTATCTTCAGGTTATGAATCCCATGATCTAGCTTTTCGGCTTGTTCGGACAGTGTCTACATATGGAAACTCTTAGATTTGCTAGTGTTCAATAAATAAGGTCATTTAGTAAGTTCATAACTATTTATGAGACTTTCTTTTCTCCCGGCAGGCTCTAGTGCTACGGCAATGGAGCATTGCCGCACTCTTGGCTTTAAGCATACCACTCTCCTTTGAAGATCAGTCGTACTAGTGCTCCAATTTTCGTAGTCACACCAGATCTACATAGTGCTCTTTTTTCATTCCTGGTGTAATAGCACGCGCTTTTAATGATTCAAGTCACGTCTGCGCATTGTCAAAAGTGTTTGTTCCAAGATCTGCGTCAGGGGTGAAAACCCTTGGTCTCATGTTGGTTGTATTGACCAACATTGGGGCGCAGGTACGATTCCTTTTTAAAGGCATTGTCTTGGAGTGTTGCACATTCGTTCAACACAAATGTCGCTCGACTAGTGGATATTTTTCATGGTCACACTAGTAGGAAACACCCCTATTGTCCCGGTTCGGTTGAGCCATTCGTCCCGGTTCCCCAACCGGGACTAGCAAATCGGGACGAATGCTAGTTCCGGTTGGGACACCAACCGGGACTAATGGGGAGGGTCTTTCGTCCCGGTTCGTATTACGAACCGGGACTAATGGGTAGGGTCTTTCGTCCCGGTTCGTAATACGAACCGGGAATATTGTCCCGTCAGATTTTTTCACTTTTTTCAGAAATTTCAGAAAATTGTTTAAATTTGTAAAATCAATAATGCTTATTCTGTAATTCATAAAAATATGAATAAAATACCAAAATGTTCAGAAAAATAAGACCTATTTGATTATGTCAAATGCATGCATGTTTTAAAAACTTAAATTAAATATTTTTTAGAACTACAAAAATGCCACTACTAGTGAAATATGGTGAACCACTATTACACATATCGTCATGAATATATTACACACATCTCATTCGTCGTGCTTGGTCAAACATTTCAAACATATATATACATCTATTTTACACTCACTATTTAATTAATTTCAACCTAACTTATAGTAGTATTCTCCTTTCGGATCTAGGACCTCTGCAACCAAGAATCCGGCAATTTCCTCTTGAATTGCTTGTACGCGATCCTGTGGTAGAAGGCCTTCTCGCAAGCCGTTCGATCTAATTAAAAAAGGGTCAATATATATGAATGAAAGTAAACACAATTGATGTCAATAAACTAAAATTATGAATATTGCATACGCACTTCAAGTTGTTATAAGATTCTGCCCTTCTCACAGCACGTCTGACGAATGAACTCGCAGATGTAGTATCCACATAAATGATTCCCACTTCCCTGCCTCAAGCACTTTACGGGACAGAGTTCAATCAAAATAATAATCAAGAATGGTAATGGTATTGAACTAGAATCAAAGAGATGTGCGGATCTAGGTAGTAATACTTACATTTATTTGTTTAAATGTAAGCTCCTTCGCCCAATCACCCCTAGCCCTGGCGGTGAATCGTTTCCAAGCTCTGTCCGGCAAAGAAAATGAATAAAGTAGTCATATGTTAATTACTTGCTATCAGTAAATGAACGAAAAGTTGCCGATATAGTGCCATAATATGATTGAAATTACCTCTGTAGGCATTCCTGCATGTCCGCCCAATCCTTAAGGGGTTTATGTAACGAGTCCATGACAAGTACTACTCCTTTGTCAGGCAAAATGATTAGCAGAATAAAGTGGAAGCTGCGCACGCATAAGTCATCAATTATACACTTATCATCGAGAAATTAAGCGAAATAGAATATGTAGTAACACTTACTTGAAGTTGTAAGGAAATAGTATTTCTCTTTTGGTTTCGTTAAACCGTAACGCATTTACCAAGTTATTCTCTGTATCGTCAGCAAAATCATGGAGGCTGACTTCATGAATGTAATCTGGGTCAACGAACCCAATGTCATAGATTTGTCCTCTTTTGCATTGGAGAATCTTCATTCTGCATAATTAATATAGTGATGAGTAAGATTATAAATGCAATGGACGAGGTGAGCTAGCTAGAGACTTAATTACAGAAATAATACTTACAGACAATAGGCACTGATGATAGCTTTGTCAAGGGCCTCTTGTTGGTATAACTGAAATAATTCAGAAAATTCAATCATTACCACGCCAGCTCCATGCCCGTAATCCTCGTTCTTATATCCCACGTAGATCCAATTTCCCCCTTTCTTTGAGTTTGTCATGTACCAACTATGCAATCTTCGCATTTTTGTTGGTAGATCTTTGACTAACTCAGGTTTGACGAGAGGATGCCCGTGCTGGTATATGTATTTTGGAACTATGTCTTTGTGGAATTGTAGTTGGTCTAAGTACTGAGCAATAGACATGCCCCGAGCAGAGGCTGTTTATCCGTACAGTGCAACAAACTCAGGATCGATGCTGACCGCACGTTTGCTCGACCCCACCTCGGTATTGGAAGACACTTTGAGCGGGGGGCACGATTGTTTTTTATGTTCTCCGAGCTGGGGAACTGATTTCCGTTGTTTATTTGCCCGAACCGACTTGAGAATAGAGCGGTCATAGTCTGGTGTCAGCTTTGGCGGGGGTTGGGCCATATTTTTAAGCATTTTCACGACATCGGCATGTTCTTGTGGGGTGGAGGGGAACTCTGGCTCTTTCGGCTTCTTTAAATTAGCAAACCATGCGTCGACTTCGGCCTGTACGTACACCGCATTTTCCTCTGGTCTACGGTCGTAAGGTCTCTTGGCAAGTTTCTTGTGAGGTACTTTTTGGGAGGGGTGACCCCTTATGTTTCGGTGATCGGTTTTTGTCGAACCCCAGAGTACCCACACGCGGCGCCGGAGAAGACTTACGCGGCGGTGGAGACGGCTGTGCTGGAGACTGAGGCGGCGGAGACGGTTGCACTGGAGACTGCTGAGGTGGCGGAGACGGCGCCTGAGGCGGCGGCGGCAAAGAGGACTGTTGCGCTGGAGAGTGATGAGGCGGCTGCGGTGGAGAGGACTGTTGCGTTGGAGACTGGTGAGGAGTCGATGGCCTTGGCGGCCAGTTTGGAAGCACGATGAATTCCTTTGGCCATAGAATGGTCCCTTTCCTGGCTTCTCCAAGTTCAACCACCTCCCCATCTTCACTTGCAGGGTGTTCCAGCTTCAGCTACTCAAATCCTTACTAACTTCATCCACCCCGACAATAGCGTAGCCATGAGGAACCGGGGAGCAATTGGTACGGCATAGCCGACCGCCACCTTCATGGTTAAGTTGAGCACTTTCACATGTAGCTCACAAGGTGTGCTCTCCGTGATATCATCCACTGGGTAGCGACGAAGAGGATCCGTCGTCAGTGCATCATCATCACCAGCCGGGACCATGCTCGAAGCCACGCTGCTTTTCCGATATGATGGGTCGGTAGCATCGACTGCAGCTTCTACAACGTGCTGCTGAGATAGGCCGGCAGTGTCTTGCTGGCTAAGTCAGTCAATTTGATCCTGCTGCCGCTTCATTGTTTCTTCTATATGATGCAGCCGGTCTGCAGCAGCGCTTGCTTCCCTTGCCTCCCTTTCCTTTCTCCTCAGATGACTTTTATCGGGAAATATTTTCCTTTCCGCGGAAAACCCATGTGCCCACGGCTTGGAGCCTGGGGTGCCTCGTGTTCGTCCATCGTGTTCGGGATTCCCAAGGGCGCGTGCAAGCTCGTCATTCTCTCTATCGGGACGGAACCGTCCCTCTTCAACATCCTTGTATGCTTTCCTAATTTCTTCGATGGGTAGTAGGGGATTATCCTTGTGTCATCTGGTATATATGCACTTTCCTTCTGCGTCCAATGTGCCCCCATGCCCGTAAAACCAATTTCTTGACCGTTCGGTCCATCCTTCTTTTATAGGCTCTGGAACGATCCCTTTAGCCAGCAGGTCGGCCTCAAGTTTGTCCCACTTAGGCATGGAACAGGCGTAGCCACCAGCCCCCATAGTATGGTTAGTACTTATTTTTAGCAGCATTTTTAGCAGCATTTGCCTTATTTATTGCAGACTTTGACTGAGCTTCCTCCGATTTCTTGTACGCCACAAAATCTTCCCGGTAGTCTCTTATCTTCTCATACCCGTGATCGAAATCCGGAGTTTTATCTTTCAAGATGAAGTCGGTGTACAATCTTTTCTTAAATTTGTTGAATAGCTCGGCCATCTTCTTAAGAGCCCACACCTTGACTTTATCTACTAGAGCTTTTTTTCGGGCATCCATCTCCTCCTCATCTGGCTCCCCCTCCTCTGGATCCACCTCTGGCAACGGCAAGGTGAAATTAACCATGACCTTTTGAAAAAGGCTTTTTTTGCCTTCAGGGCCGAGCCAGCTAACTTCAGGATCCCTTGGCTTATTCCATTCTCGGATGGTGATCGGGACGTAGTCCCTAACAACAACACCGCATTGCTTCACAAATTTTTGTCTAACATCAATTGGAGCAATGGGTTCGCCGTCTGCAGCGACTTCTTCGATCCTGTACCGGAGATGGTCCTCCAACTTTTTGGTTGGGCCTCGTTTCGTCCTCACAGAGGATTTCCTCGATCCGGATGGATAAAATAAGAAAGACCGTTAGTATGTGTATATAGACAACAGAGGCTAAATTAATTAATATAAATATATATGCACCTCGTCGGACTTTGTAATAATCAATGTTGCACCGGAGCCACCGGCTTCTGCGTTGTCGGCTTCTCCCTCATCGGAGACGCCGAGTTCGGCCTCTTTCCAGACGTTGGAGACGTCGTCTCCTTGGTTGAGAGACTCATCCCCCTCACCGGAGTCGTTCAGAAAGTGACTTGTGTCATCCTCGCCTCGGATCATATCCTCGAGGATATTTTCCTCATTTTCGTCTCTGTCGTGTGGTTCCATAGTTTCTGCAAAATACGAAAGTTATTTTCGGAGCCGTCTCTGCCGTGTAGTTCAGAAAACTTGTAGGAATAAAACAGTACTAGAAGGAAAGGCGCGCGTTGCTGCGCCCGTTGTTTCTAAGCGTCGTCATGGTGATATATATGACAAATAATTCAGCATTTCATCTTGTATGAAACGGAACAAAATTGAATTGTAGTAATAATATGACACCTACGAAATCATTTCTAAATTTAGTACACTAATTAATAATTTGCTATACAAATTAATAACTTTCAAATTAATAACTTGCTACACTAATTCCTAACTAAGCTACACAAAATTGCTAAGTTTACTGAAATAAAAAAAAACTGCACCCAAATATTATTTCAAGATCCACACAATATTTGTGAACACAACATAAAATTGTGCATGCTAACAATTGCTAAAATAATAACAATTGCTAAATTAATTTTAACACGCTAACAATTGCTAAAATAATAAAACCAACAATTGTTAAAATAATAACAATTGCTAAAACAATTTTGACAAACTAACACTAACAATAACACAATTTGCTACATTTTGCATTTTGCTAAACCCTATAACCCTAACTTTGGTATTTTTTAAATAACATTAACAATAACAATTTGCATTTTCCTAAACCCTAACCCTAACTTTGGCATTTTTTCAATAACATTAACAATAACAATAGCACATTTTTCATTTTCCTAACCCTAACCCTAACTTTGGCATTTTCCTAAACCCTATAACCCTAACTTTGGTATTTTTTAAATAACATTAACAATAACAATTTGCATTTTCCTAAACCCTAACCCTAACTTTGGCATTTTTTCAATAACAATAGCACATTTTTCATTTTGCTAGAATTTTAAAAATAGAAAAAAAATCAATAACATTAACAACAACATAGTGAAGGAATTTTTATATTTTCCATTTCATTTTATTTGACTAAATTTCAAAACTAACCGGGGCGGAGGAGGAGCTCGGGCACGGGGAGGAGGAGGCGATCGACGGCACGGGGAGGAGGAGGCTCGGGCAGCGGGGAGGAGGAGGTGACGGCACGGGGAGGAGGAGGCTCGGGCAGCGGGGAGGGCAGCGCGCGGCGGCGGCCGGCCACGGGCTTGGCCGGGGAGGAGGAGGAGGCTCGGGCACGGGGAGGGCAGTGCGTGGCGGCCGGAGTAGGCCGGGCGCGCGGTGGAGGCGCGGCCGGGGGAGGAGGCGTGGCCGGGGGAGCGAGCGGCGGAGGGCGGCGACGCATGGAGGCCGGCGGATTTGGGCAGCCTGACGGCGTCGGATCGGTTCCTGCGCGCTGGTCCTTAGTCGAAAATGAGAGGAGTTGGGGGAAGAAGAAGAGGCAGAGCAGTTTTAAAGGAGGTAGACCTTTCGTCCCGGTTGGTGCCACCAACCGGGACCAAAGGGTCTTTAGGTCCGGTTGGTGGCACCAACCGGGACCAAAGGCCTACCCTTTCGTCCCGGTTGGTGGTACCAACCGGACCTAAAGGTCATTTTCGGCGGCACCGAAAAGGCGCACGCCAAAATACCCTTTGGTCCCGGTTCGTGGCATGAACCAGGACCAATGCCCTAAAAAATTTAATGCCCTGAAAATTTTAAGTTCTTAATGTTGTTCCCGCCTTTTTTTCTTATTAAGGTTTTTGAATATGAATTTCATATGGTTTTGAATTTGAAAAGACTTTCAACATGAAAAGTGTTTAAATTTGAATAAATAATTTTTGGAATTTGAACTTAATTAAGTCATTAATTAAATTTATAAATTCAATATCTTTTCATCTATTTATCAGAAAAATGCAATTAAAATATCAAATTGTTGATAAAAATGTAATCTATCTATTTATGGAAAATTCATTTTTTTAGATTATAGGGGAATTCATTTAATTACAAAATTTGGAATTTGAACTCCATTAAGTCATTAATTAAATTTATAAATTCAATATCTTTTCATCTGTTTATCAGAAAAATGCCATTAAAATTTCAAATTATTGATAAAAATGTAATCTATCTATTTATATAATTTATATATATATTCATTTAATTTATATCTATTGAATTAATTCATATCTATTTTTGCCATATTATTGAATCTCACTAAACTTTCAACATGAAAAGTGTTTAAATTTGAGCTCCAACGGTGCATTTGATATGGTACAGAATGACAACAGTGGATCAGTTGTCCTAACAATCTTAGTCATACTCCTGCCTAGGCCTATAATACTCGTACTCCGGCGCTCAGCATCCAGCCGGCGGGGACGCGGTAGCCGGGCGGGCAGGGGTAGTTCGAGGCGGAAAGCTCCTCCGCCTGACGGTAGGTTAGTACGGTGGAAGCCATGGAAGAGTGATGAGGTTGCAGATATGAGTTTAGATGTGAGCCGTTGGATCAGAGTTGTGTTTCTTTCGAGTGCTTGTGAGCTGTTGGATCGTGTGCACACGGATCTTGTGTTTCTTTCAAGCGCTTGTGAGCTGTTGGATCAGGGCCTTTAGTACCGGTTCGTGTTACCAACCGGGACTAAAGAAGCACACGGATCGTGTATTTCCTTCGAGCGCTTGTGAGCCGTTGAATCATAGTTGTGTTTCTTTCGACTGCTTGTGAGCTGTTGGATCGTGTGCACACGGATCGTGTGTTTCTTTCAAGCGCTTGTGAGCTGTTGGATCAGGGCCTTTAGTACCGGTTCGTGTTACCAACCGGGACTAAAGAAGCACACGGATCGTGTGTTTCTTTCAAGCGCTTGTGAGCCGTTGGATCAAGGGTGTGTTTCTTTTGAGGGCTTGTGAGTTGTTCGATCTGCACTCCCACCTCATCCACAGGTACACCTTCTAATCGCCTATAAATAGCGACGTCCCTGCAGGGAACGGCACACAACGAGCGTGTACCTTTGCCACCGAACCCAATGGTTGGATTTAGCCTACCTGCTGGCATGTTGGAAACACAAGCCCTCAGGTAGGTTGAATCCAACCACTGGATTAGGGTGACACAATAATGAATTGCCGAGGAGGTGGGAGTGGTGGTGGTGGAAGTGGTAGCCATGCCCCTCGGTCGGATCCAAGCAGCTGCAAGGCTCTTTGATGATCTACAACATTCCCAACACTTTTTGGGACGGTCATTAGATCATCAAAAAAGTCTTGCGGCTGCTTGGATCGAAGGTCGATTTGCTCCTCACGACGACGTGAGACGGATGCGCAAGCTTCCGAATGGGCAAAACCAGTGTTGGATCATCCACATGACCCTATATGCAAATCATTCGGATTCCCGTCATACAGCCCAACGGTGCATTTGATATGCAGGCACTCACGAGCCACCGTTGGGCTGTATGACGGGGAAACCGTGTGCATTTGATAAAAGGTTTAATACATTAATTATTACACATCACCAACAGCATCCCTATCTAGTGTTCACTTGTTTCTTCGTGTGTGTCCCGTTCTTCTAATTGCGCCGTAGCCATGGACAATCTTCATTATTTAACACGATGCTTGGGTCAGTTTTCACTTTGAAGGGCGGAATTTCATTAAAAGCAAGTTGATACTTTAGGTCGCAAGTTTTTAAAAACAAGTAGTAACCTAAACTACGATCACAGGCAAGAGAACTGCAATGGCGATCACAGACTCTGAAACTAACTTCGACCGGTTCCTGAGCCGCGGGGTGCTGAGCCACCGGCACTGCGCATCCAAAGAGAAGGAACCCTCACAGGGTCATAGCTCACATGAGAAGGAACCCTCTGAAGAAACGACCACCTACTATCATACTGCCTATCCAATAAATACATGTACCGACGGACATGCTCATCCTCCTCCCTGATACGGCGACGTACCTCCTCCTCGGGGGCCGGCTCCCTCTGCACCGAGCGTGGCCCACGCGACGGCCACCACAGAAGATCCGGGTCGACGACGTCACCCGGATTCCTCACCAAGCTGCGTGTCCCGGAAGGTAGCACCTCCCAGTGCCAGCCCGGTGGAGCCCAGTCCCGCACATCGCCCCTCTGGTCCAACATGGACATCGTCCCCGAGAACACCTAAGTCAAAAACGCCTAAGTCAAAATTTTGTTACAATGGAAGAGTGATGAGGTTGCAGATATGAGTTTAGATGTGATATGGCAATGGCGGCCAAGCCTACATATATATAGTGAGAAATTGCGTGAAGACGAAGGCGGGAAGCGGTGGAAGAAGCACACGGATCGTGTGTTTCCTTCGAGCGCTTGTGAGCCGTTGGATCAGAGTTGTGTTTCTTTCGAGTGCTTGTGAGCTGTTGGATCGTGTGCACACGGATCGTGTGTTTCCTGCGAGCGGTTGTGAGCCGTTGGATCAGAGTGTGTTTCTTTCGAGCCCTTGTGAGCTGTTGGATCTCAAGCAGAAGATAAGGCACACATATCAACGCTCCTTTTTTCCCGGTTCCAGTTACCAACCGGGACTAAAGATGAAGATTGCTCCTGATCTTTTAGCTATAAATACCAACCGGGACTAAAGACCAAATACAAATTACATAAAAGGTTTAATGCATTTGGGAACACTCGATCATACATATATTAATTGTGTAATGCATTTGACAACACTCATACATAAAAAGTTTTTGAGAACACTCATGCATTTGACATGATCTCTATGATCGCTTCTTCGGCCGTAACCATGGAGTTTCTTCATTATGTAACGGGATGCTTGGGTCAGTTTTCACTGTGAAGGGCGGAATTTCATCAAACTTATTATAGTCTGCTGACATGTCTGTCTTGTCCTCGACTCCCACGATGTTTCTTTTTCCTGAAAGAACTATGTGACGCTTTGGCTCATCGTGTGATGTATTTATTTCCATATCTTTTCTTTTTTTCGATCTGGAGCTCATGTCCTTCACATAGAAAACCTGAGCCACATCATTGGCTAGGACGAATGGTTCGTCTCTGTATGCAAGATTCTTGAGATCTACTGTTGTCATTCCGTACAGCTGGTCTACCTTTACCCCTTCTCCATTCATGTTGACCCAACTGCACCGAAACAAAGGGACCTTAAAAGTAGGTCCATAGTCAAGTTCCCATATCTCCTCTATGTAACCATAGTATGTGTCCTTTTGTCCATTCTCGTCTGTTGCATCAAAGCGAACACCACTGTTTTGGTTGGTACTCTTTTTATCTTGGGCGATCGTGTAAAATGTATTCCCATTTATCTCGTACCCTTGGAAAGTCAATACAGTCGAAGATGGTGACGCGGCCAATAAGTAGAGTTGATCTCCAACATCGGTGTCATTCATGAGATGTAATCGCAACCAACTGCCAAAAGTCTCCATGTGTTTTTGTTTAATCCAGGAGTCAGGCTTCCTTGGGTTTTTAGAGCGTACAATATTCTTGTGTACCTCGATATACGGAGCCACGAAGGTGGAACTTTGTAGAACTGTGTAGTGTGCTTGAGTGAAAGAATGCCCGTCCCTACATATCATTGATTTCTTTCCTAGCGTGCCTTTTTCACTAAGTCTCCCCTCATGCCGCGATTCAGGAAGACCAATCGACTTAATGTCGGGAATAAAGTCAACACAAAACTCAATGACCTCCTCTGTTCCATAGCCTTTGGAGATGCTTCCTTCTGGCCTAGCACGGTTATGAACATATTTCTTCAAGACTCCCATGAACCTCTCGAAGGGGAACATATTGTGTAGAAATACAGGACCGAGAATTGCAATCTCGTCGACTAGGTGAACCAGGAGATGCGTCATAATATTGAAAAATGATGGGGGGAACACCAACTCAAAACTAACAAGACATTGGGCCACATCCTTCTGTAACCTTGTCAGACTTTCTGGATCGATTACCTTCTGAGATATTGCATTGAGAAATGCACATAGCTTCACAATGGGTACTCGAACATTTTCCGATAGAAGCCCCCTCAATGCAATCGGAAGCAACTGCGTCATAATCACGTGGCAATCATGAGACTTCAGGTTTTGGAATTTTTTATCTGCCATATTTATTATTCCCTTTATATTTGACGAGAAGCCAGCCGGGACATTGATACTGCTCAGGCACTCAAAAAATATTTCCTTCTCTGCTTTCGTAAAAGCATAGCTGCTTAAGTAATGACGCCCTTTATCCGTATGCTTGTTGTTTGGGTCTTTCATACGCTGCTGGTCCTCCCTTGCTTCCGGTGTATCTTTTGTCTTCCCATACACGCCGAGGAAGCCTAGCAGGTTTACGCAAATATTCTTTGTCACGTGCATCACGTCGTTTGAAGACCGAACCTCTAGGACTTTCCAATAAGGTAGCTCCCAAAATATAGATTTCTTCTTCCACATGGGCGCGTGTCCGGTAGCGACGTCTTTCGGAACAGAATGACCGCCAGGACCCTTTCCAAAGATTACTTCTATGTCCTTGACCATACCAAATATAACATCACCATCAGGGAGCTTAGGCTTCTTCCGGTGATCTGCCTCACCATTGAAATGCTTGCCTTTCTTTCTTACGGGGTGACTGCCTGGAAGAAATTGACGACACCCCAGGTACACGACCTTCTTACATTTTTCCAAATATGTACCTTTAGTCTTATCTAAACAGTGCGTGCATGCGTTGTATCCCTTGTTTGACTGTCCTGAAATGTTACCAAGAGCAGGCCAATCATTGATGGTTACGAACAGCAATGCTCGTAGGTTAAATTCCATCTGTTTGTGTTCATCCCACACACGTACACCTGGTATGGCCCACAACTGCAAAAGTTCATCAACTAATGGGCTTAGGTACACATCAATGTTGTTGCGGGGTTGCTTCGGGCCTTGGATGAGAACGGGCATCATAATGAACTTCCGCTTCATGCACAACCAAGGAGGAAGGTTGTAGATGCATAGAGTCACGGGCCAGGTGCTGTGACTGCAGCTCTGCTCCCCAAAAGGATTCATACCGTCTGTACTTAGACCAAACCATAAGTTTCTTGTGTCACCTGCAAAGTCCGAGAACTCTCTCTCGATTTTTCTCCACTGCGACCCATCGGCGGGGTGTCTCAACTTCCCGTCTTTCTTACGCTCTTCTTTGTGCCATCGTAACAACCTGGCATGCTCTTTGTTTCTGAATAGACGTTTCAACCGTGGTATTATAGGAGCATACCACATAACCTTAGCAGGAATCCTCTTCCTGGGGGGCTCATCATCGCCCTCAACATCACCAGGGTCATCTTGTCTGATCTTGTACCGCAGTGCAATGCATACCGGACATGCATACAAATTCTCGTACTCCTCACCGCGGTAAAGGATGCAGTCATTGATGCATGTGTGTATCTTCTGCACATCTAATCCTAGAGGGCAGATAGCCTTTTTTGCTTCGTGCGTAGTCTCGGGCAATTCGTTATCCTTTGGAAGCTTCGACTTCATTATTTTCAATAACTTATCAAATCCCTTGTCAGATAAACCAGTCTCTGCCTTTCATTTCAGCAATTCCAGTGTGGTACCGAGCTTTGTGCTGCCATCTTCGCAATTTGGGTACAGCAACTTTTTATGATCCTCTAGCATGGCCTCCAACTTCAGCTTCTCCTTTTCTGTATCGCATTCTCGTTTTGCATCAGAAATGACCCGACCAAGACCATCATCGGGCTCATCTGATGCCCGTTGTTCTTCACCTCCTTCTTCATTGTCTTCCATCGCAGTATCACCGTATTCTTCAGGGAACATAGGATAGTTCTCATCATCCTTTTGTTCTTCATTGTCTTCCATCATAACCCCTCTTTCTCCGTGCTTGGTCCAACAATTATAGCTGGGCATGAAACCTCTCCGAAGCAGGTGGCCTTGAAGGACCCTCTCCGAAGCAGGTGGCCTTGAAGGGTTCTCGAGGAAGAGTGCTCCTTAACGTTCCGACAGTCCATACATGGACAAGGCATAAAATCATCAGATTTGTTTGCCTCAGCCACATGGATAAATTTATGTAGGCCTGTAATAAATTCAGAACTGCGTCGGTCGCCGTACATCCATAGCTGCCGTTCATCCATCTGCGTATCATATAATTAAGTTTATCAAATACAATTAGAATAACATATTGAATACTGAAATGACCACCGTACATCGACACATGCAATATTTCTGTATCAATTATAGATGAAAAGGATAAAGTTGCTAACCTCGGTCGAGTATATCATTTTGTGTGAACTTAAATGTGGCTCGGGCATTTTATCGAACACATCTTGTGCGTGGCAAAGGAAAAAAAAAACTAGCACCCACTTCCCACCAATCCAAGAAAAAAATAACAGAGAGAAGAGGGGGGTGGGGGGGGGGTTACGTATATAGGTAGGGCATTAGTCCCGATTCGTGCCACGAACCAGGACCAAAGCCTCCGCGACAGCTTTGGTCCCGGTTCGTGCCACGAACCGGGACGAATATCCCCAACCGAACCGGGACCAATGCTCCATGGGCTCCTGACAACTCGAACCGGGAGCAATGCCAGGCATTGGTCCCGGTTTGTCACTGAACCGGGCCTAATGGCTCCCCCCCCCCCCCCCCCCCCCCCCCCCCCCCCCTTCCCAAAGACCATTTTTCCACTAGTGTCATAGTGTGTTAGATATTTGGAGATGTTGTGAGGTGCCATGTCCTATTTGGACGGTCTTAGTTTTTTTTCCCCTTTTTATAAGCTGATTGTTCGGCACCATTGCTAGGATTTGTTTGACATCATTTCAAGAGACACCCAACGTTGCAGCTCTTTCTTCATCATTGATTAATAGTTTAATACGATATAGTAGGCCGACCGACTAGCATGGAGTAGTTTACACTTTACAGAAGCTTTCAATGTTACTTCTACCGTCTTGCAATTAAAGAAGTATACAATTATTTACATGATTGTACTAAACTGGCACTTAATTAGTGTGCAACCTAAGCAGGTTTGTTCTTGTCACCAAGTGGCGAAACGTCTTCAAACGGGCTATATACTCTGTAAACGTGCGTGTGCATGTTGTATAGGTAATCGGTAGTATTAACACATGCTTAATAGTCAGAAACCATGTTGATTTATGGGATTTTGTAAAAGAAAGATCATTTAGGACGTGACTAGGGCTCATCTCACCAAGAATTAGCTTAAATATGGGTCGGATGGCGTCACTAGTGATCGTGTAATCTCAGTTGCTAACTATATCCAACTCGTGTGCAAGCTGAGAAAAATTAATATCGCAATCTACGTGTAACTAGAAAAAAATACAGTTGCAATTCATTTTCAATTACCAAGGCGTATTACGACGAAAATCCAAAGGCTCAGGAGTTGAACTACATTTTTTCCAATTGCAACCCGGTACAATTGGAAACAACTAATTTGCAAGTCACGACAATTTCTGAAACAATACGGATCACGTTGCAAATCCAAGTGTTGATGAAATGTTGATGACTTAATCGTGCTCTAACTAGATGAGAGTTAGCAATCCTGAATGAGCTATGCTATATTGCCAGTACATACTTAATATCTAGTAAGCACTCGCAACAATTTCATAATTTCCCTGGCCAAATTAGCATAGCTCAGCCGAAGATTAAAAAGAACGCATAGCTATTCGGAAGTATAAAAACGCACATCAACATCTCCCCAACAGTGAACTAGGAAAGTGACCAACGAAACTACCCGAAAATCCAAGCAAGGATCGATCCCCGCTGCGGAAATGATAGCGCCAGGCCGCAGAAACTTAAGACCGGCACAATCTACCAACAAGTCATGGACGACAGCGAGCAAAGTTGTACTTACTAAACTAAGTAAAATGTACATATGTCCCTACAGTGTATGGACATAGATGATCTCATGGGGAAAACGATGGGTTCATTGTGTGAGCAGGAGACGATTAAGGTAGCAGGACCAAGTTAAATCCCAACTCAAACGCGGACCCCACTATTGACACGAAATGTTTCTATTTCAGTATCAAAAGGGTCGCCATGCATCAAAGTATCAACCTTGCCGCCATACATCAAATAATTACCTTTTTTTTTTGTAGTTCAAGATATAGTTCTTGACATGTTCCTCCTTCTCCCGACTCTCCTATGTTCTCTCTTCTCACTTGACACCTCCTTGACGACTAGCAACACATTCCATGTCTCTTGCAATGCGAATGTCGAAGCTCATTCTTTGCATCTTGTTTGGAATTGGTCCTTCCTCTTGGTCGAAACACATGTGTGCAGCATCATCAACGTCGATCACCGATGAATCGTTGACATGTTTATTTCTTTGGGATGACTCATTGCCGGCATCTTTTTTGAGTGACGCATAGGGATATTGCCACTCGAAACAATCTTTGGTCTCCGTCCAACAATGAATCAAAGTAAAAGTTTTGCCCCATGTTCTTCCTTAAAGAGTGCCAAAGCATGAATCACCATGTATGTGACGCCAACACCACTCACGGGTCGGCCCTTGGTGTGGTCATAGGCACCACAAAACTTGTTGCATTCCGATTGGATAAATTCCCACTTATCTTGAGAGAATTTTCACTGTGAACACTTTCAAATTGGTAGATATCATAGAGTCTTCGCTCATGGAAGTGCTCAAAACCCCTCCTCCAACATGTGATTCCTTTTTTGCTAAACACCACAAATTGGATCTTCTCCAATTTCGACACATGCCTCGCAAAACAACTTATTCTCATCCTCCGTGTATGATCCGGTCCTCTTAATTTTCCGCCTCATTTGTGATTTAGCTTGTTGAGTGATTTCATCGTGAAACAATGGCTCTTTATCAGTATTAAATCCCTTTTATTGAGTTGATTGTCCATCATCATTAATTATGCCCAACATGAAAAAAATCATCATCATACTATCTCTATGCATAATTGACTAATTTCACACACTATTCAATAAAACAAACCTACATAGAGATGAGGTTCAAAACATACCGGGTACACTTGGAGCGGAATCGCCGATCTCCGACGACCCATCTTTTGGCGAGGAGATGGACAACCGAGACGTTGGAGGGGCATGTCTGGGTACCATTGGAGCGACAACACGAGCGAGTCAGGCCGGCAAGGTGGGCAGTCCGCAGGCGATCTAGAGCTCTCCGCCATGGTATTGGTCTTGGTCACGGCTTGGGCGAGTGCATGCTCCTTTAGCATGATGAGAGCGTGTTGCGTTGTTTGGGATTCTGTGGCGTCAGTGGTGGTGCGGCCCTGGAAGGCTTCAGTGTTCTGCAGCGACGTCTTCCTCTCACAGTTTCTTCCTCACGCGGAGGCATGCCCGCTTTTCTTTCTCTCAATGACTATCTGCTCGGGCAATAAGCTCCTTTTGGGATTGACCAGCGGCACGACAGGTGCATCAGCTGCGATATTGGCTTTGGCCATCGGTCGCGAGATAGGGCGGAGCAGCGGCGGCGGAGGTCGAGAGGTCATGAGGAGAGCATACAAAGGCAATATGGGATTTGGGAGGGGGGAGTAAAAATGGCGGGGTCGTCGACTTGCTGGTAAGGGGAGAACAGGAGGCAGACACGAGCAGACGTGGACATTCTCCGTCCCATTGGAAATCCGGCCCTAATTCGGTCTAAAAATGAGCTGAGACGGACAACCCGTCGACCGGCTGTCCGTTAGTGTGTTGCCGTGTTGGGTCGACAAAAACGAACAAGGGCGAACCAAATAGGGAGGGGGCGCGTTGGAGTTACCTTTATATCTGGAGTCAATTGGCGCATACGAGGGGATCGACCTGAAGTGTCGTTCGACAAAATTCGTCTTCATAGGAGTAGAAACACTTCAACCCTCCTTTAAAAAAAATGTGTGACAAGTCCTATGAGACTGAGCCGACATATCCGGTAAAGAGCTCGTTCGGTAATATAGAGCATGCTTGTGCAAATTTTGATATAATTATATGACCATTTGCGAGTTGTGGGGGACGTAATCGATCCGACATTGTAAATTCGGTGAAAGATACATGTTTATTACTTTATCCTATCCTTAATGAGACTTTTTCCAACATTGTAACTCGCCGGAATATTTCAACAGACTGGAGAATACATCATCAGGCTTTCAATTAGTGTCCTTGATCATGTCATTAATTTGTCTCAACCTGCCCGCCTCTTCATTTGTCCCTTGAACATTTACATAGTCTCTCAGTTTTTATTTATATCGAGTCCTAGGATTTTTTAAATCAAACTCTTGAAAGTTTGGCAAAGTATATGAGAAAAAATATTAATATCTATAATATGAAATGCATATAATATGAAGCTGTTTTATGAAGGTTCTAATAATACTAAATTTATATTGTAGGTATTGATATTTTTTATATATATTTGGTTAAATTTTACAGAGTTTGACTTTCACTAAATCCAGAACGCCGGTAGTTATACTCTTCAACCACGGCCACGGCCAGCCAGGCAAGTGAAACTGAACGGGCAACAAGGGTCAACTCAGCAGATAAACTAGAGAAAATTCCTAATTCTGTTTAGGCCAAATGGCCCGCGCGCCTGGTGCAGTATGACACGAGCGTGTGCTCGCCGCCGTTTCGGCTGCGCTCTCTGCCTGCCTGAGCTTGGGGTGGTTGCCTCGTCGGTCGTCGTGCCCCGGCAACGCGAGTTTGTGGTTGTACCAAGGAGCCAGTCCTCTCCCTAAATCTGAGACAAGCTCTGCAAGTCACCAGCCTGCATGAACAGTCTGACCCAGAAGTCCATCTCGTCGTTGCTCGACGACGGCGATGTACTGTCGGCACCGAAGGAGTCGCCCGCGGATTCCATCCCGGAACCACCGGAGCTGTCCACCGTCATTGCCAGCGTCTCCGACCAGAAGCTGTCGTCGATATGGAACTCCTCCGAGTCCGAGGTGAAGCTGCCCGTGTTCTCGAGCGACGTCGTAGCCATCGAGTCATCGGTGGCGGCGGACGACGTCGACAGGGACTCCGGTGAAGACACAGACACTGGTTCAGATGTCGGTGTCTCGACCGCGCTCTCAGCAACAGGCTTCTTGGCTTTGCCCTGTGGCTTGGACGACGACTCAAGTCGCTTCTTGAGGTGCGTGTGCCAGACATTCTTGATCTCGTTGTCGGTCCTCCCCGGCAGCCTCGCGGCGATCGTCGACCACCTGTTGCCGAGCATGGCGTGGAGCTGGATAATTGCGTCTTCCTCCTCGCTGGTGAAGTTGCCGCGCTTGATGTCCGGGCGAAGGTAGTTGATCCACCGGAGGCGGCAGCTCTTGCCGCAGCGCAGCAGGCCCGCCTGCTTCGGGAGCGCCCGCCAGTTGCTGTGGCCGTGCTGCTCGATGTGAGCGACCAGGGTCATGTCCTCCTCCGCCGTCCACGGGCCCCTCTTGAGCCCCATCTTCTCGCAACACGGAGCCCGCCCCATTACTGGTGCAAGCAGGCTAGCTCACTTCTCTCTTCTCTTGCTTGTGGGATCGAGCTTCGTGTGATGGAACAGTGCTTGCTTGGTGGTGTTGACGCTTGGGCGAGGGAGTTGGATGCTCGGAGAAGAGGGCGAGGGAGTTGGATGCTGATGATGTGTAGATTGAGAGGTGTTGGGCTATTTATATATGCTCGGTGCGCGACGAGCCGGCGACAGCAAAACGTGGTCAATTGGGGAAGTTTCGGAGCAGGCGAGGGCGTGAGGCCACACCATGCATTATACTGGAGGACAAACCGAGGGAGAAGATAATAGTACTAGTAGGGCAACTTGTTCTTTTCTTAACTTATTTTTTTTTTGGAGCACGCGAAAGACTTGCGTGAAATTTCTCTATTAACATTGGGAAAAGTTATGGGTGCAATATGATACAAAGCACTTGTTCCTTTTTTTATCGTTTGGATTTGGATGGAGTCCATGTACGTTGCTTCTGTCGTTGTATATTGCGAGATCGGTTTGTACTTTAATTAGTAGGTCTATCATGCATGAATTAACATGTGACTGCAATGTCGGTTTTAGGCTTGCATTGTGGTATTAAAAAGAATTAGTCGGCTCATGGCTTGTTGGCATGTGAATATCTGCAGCTTCATTTGTCTGAAGAGTTGGCGTACACCCAACTTTTGTTTGTTGACGTACTCCTACTTGCTACAACAAGAAACATAAAGCCGATTCAGAGGGGCTTCTTCAAAAACTCTATTCATCTTCGACATATACAGTTTACAGTGTTTTGATTGCTTAGCACATAACGGTGTACAAGGCGAAGACTGATTATTACTCAATAGCTAGGTATGCGCAATTATTGATAAAACAAGAAACTTGAAGACCATTTCCTCATGTTTATCCTTACTGGGTCGACTAACTAATTTAGGCATGTTGAATCCATTGACATAAGCGACCATTTCAGCTGAGCTGCCGTTCAGTTTCACATTGCCCGTACGTAAGTGCCATGCCGGGGCTGTAAAGGAAAGCGGAAAGGTAACATTTTAGATTCTTTCTTTCCGAACTGTATGGTCCGTATCGGCGCAAGATAAAGCAAAGTGCACCGGGGATCAATGGTTAATATTTATCTCCTCGCGTATCTTTCTGGATATTGGTTCAGCCATCAGTGTGCTTCCAAGTTCAAACTGCTTTTTTCCTTTGTGACTTTGTACGGTCATCAAGTGGGAAATTGTAAACGAGGCTGATTCAATCAGGCGGAGCTGATTTGGTCTTCGGTAAGTCGTAGAGCCGCGCCGGAAAAAAAATTGTAAAGAAAAAGAAAAAAATCGTAGAACCGGTGCACATTTCCTTGTAATCGGCACGCGTTAGAGGCGTCATCAGCAAACACATCTCCTAAAAATACTCTAAACACTGATCAATTCAACCAAGATAGACCCAGCTTTGCGGCGTTCATTGATTGATCAGATCACTATATATGTCACAAACTTCTTAACTTATCTCATAGACGCTTTCAATGTTACTTGTACTAATTTTGACGCAAAACGTATGAACTGGTACGCATATCCATAAGATTAATAATTATCTAATGAGATAGTATACAAGGTTAATTACGTTGTAGCCTGGCTGTTGATGACCTGGTGGGCACAAAGCAGCTTTGTCCTGGTCTCGTTTACAAAGCGTTGCAGAATCCACTTGCTCTCTAACTGTAGCTGTAGGTGACGTAATTAACTGTCATTGTAGCTAAGTTCAGGCTCGGACAAATATATTCAAACTTGGATATTTGAAAAAATAGAGGGAGTTGAATACTTTATCAGGCCGATTCAATGGCCATTACATAATGTACATACTTTTTCATTCTCTGGATAATGGTACATATACTTTTCATTTCGGAAATAACTCAAAACCTTCGTTCGTTTTCAAGAAGTAAAAGGAAGTTCAGTTTATGTAATGGTCAAATTAATAAAGGAAATCCTCAGCCCTGCGCCACCTTAATTCATCATCTATCAACATCTTCTGAACAGTAGATGAGGAATTTTTATAGAAAATAGGACGTGGAAAAAATAACTACAGAAGCTATCAAGATCAACAGAGTTGAAAATGACACTGCCGCGCGCCGCAACGAAGACCTAATCAACGTAGCCTCAATCAAGTCGTCAACTCAAGGAGGAAAGCTAGACGGATTCTCTGCAGTCTCCCGAGTCCCGAAGAAGGTTCGCGCCCAATAATGCAAGCATCGGACAGGCAATGTCATGGCGAAAACGATCGATCAGTGTACGCAGGGGACTCGAGCTGGGTAGACCAAGTTTGAATTGTGGAAAATATTGAACCCTAGAATATTGTGTTGTATTGATCTGACCCTCGTAGGGGTATATAAGGAGTACAGACTTGGGAGGCAAGAAGCCTATGACTTGGAATACAAGATAGGCTCTAATTCCTAGTCTATCTCTAAGTCGTATACATTACATATTATAACACGAATTTGAGATGATGTGCGACAAATTCAGCTTGATATAGTGAGATGGAATGGATCTAACTTTTTTGGGTCAAAACTAGGGCATGGTCAGAAGATTTTTCTTCTTTCCAAGCTTCAACGAGGGACACATCGCACACCTTAAGTGTGATTAAATCGTGTGTGATAATACGTCTGACACTGACGATTCAGTAAATCTAACTGTGTGCGATAATTTTCGAACAGACATTACGAAATACAGAAAAGCATGTGTGATCTTATCGCAACTCACACCATTCAGTGTGAGAAAATCATATGCAATGTACTAAGCTACCGCACATGATTTGTCTATGGAAGCCGTGTGAGAAGGGCACCCAATCGGACATTAGTTGTAACCCGTGTGCGCATACTCCATTACCCACCCATGTGTAGTGAAGATTCGTTAAACCGTATGCGATGAGTCAAATTAATCGTACGTTATTATTATGTGACTCCCTCTCTCTCCCCTAGGGTTTCCGCGCCGCCGCCGGCGCCGTTCTCCTCCGCCCCCCTCCTCTCCTCCCGCGCCGCGCGCGCCCGTTGCCCC
This sequence comes from Puccinellia tenuiflora, assembly GCA_012064385.1. NCBI lineage: Eukaryota > Viridiplantae > Streptophyta > Magnoliopsida > Poales > Poaceae > Puccinellia > Puccinellia tenuiflora. Next base: position 536,552 of record QRDG01000506.1, read on the forward strand.
CCGCGGCGGCGGCGCGCGCCCCCGGGTCCTCCTCTCCCGCGTCCCCCTCCTCTTCTCTCCCCGTCGCCGCCGTCGGCGGCGGCCTGTCCCTCCCCGCGCCGGATGGGTGGAGGCGGGGCCCCCTCTTCTGGCGGCGGTGCTCCTCGGGCGGCGGCGGCTCGGCTCCGGCCGGGAGGCGGCGTGGCGGCGGCGGGCTCGCGGTGCTGTGGGGCTGCACGGCGCGGCAGCTTCGGCGGGCGACCTCAGGGTGGCGGCGACGTCCTGAGGCCCAAATCCGGGCCCTGCGGGGCCGATCTGGGTTGGGGCGGGCCTGCCGGTCTTGCGTGTGTCCCGTTCTGCAGACGACAGCAGGTGTAGCTCGTGCAGGGGTGCAGCGGCGACGGCGGCCGGCCTGTTGCAGCGTGGCGGCGGACTTTACGGACCCAATCCGGGCCCGGCCGGACCCGACTAGGATTGGTGTGCCCTTGCGGGGGCTTTACGGGCCCGATGTGCCCGGCCGAACCTAATTGGGACTGGTGTGTCCTGCGGCCGCGTCCGGTCGACTACCGCCTTCGGCGGTGGAGGTAGTTCCCTCCCGCGCGGCCGCGGTACAGCTGACCCCGTTTCTGGCTACTCCTCGTTGTCATCTTGCAGACCTCGTGATGCCATCTTCGGTGAGACGACGGCGATGGCGACTTTGTGACCGTGGTGGCGCATGTTGGCGGGCGGAGAGGCTGGTGGCATCGGGGCTTCGTCCTCGTGGGGCTCCTATGCTACGGTCGTCCGGGGGTAGTGGACTGGGTTTTTTCGGGAGAAATCCTTGTCGGCTCGCCCGACACCGACGTGGTGCCACCTCTGGGTGGCATCTATCCTTCCTGAAGGGCGTCGTGGCTACCCGTAGTCCGCTTCCATCCGTGTGCCGGGGGAAACCCTAGGACCTATGGTCAGCAGCACGCGCTTTCCTTCTTGAAGGTGTTGCTTGGCACTCGACGGTTCGGCGCTAGGAGCGTGGTGGTGCTTCTTCGGAGGGCGCAGCGGTCATGGGTCACCGTAGTTTAGTCGATCCTCTTCTGTCTCCATTTTCTTTCTTCTTTTCTTTTCTTTGGGTTTGTGTGTGCTGCTGCCCCAGCTTCTGTGGCGTTGCGTTTGTATCTCTGGTTGTATGGTGGTTGTTGCTTTATTTATAAAGCGGGGCGAAAGCCTGTTTCGAGTATCTTATCGCAACTCACACCATTCAGTGTGAGAAAATCATATGCAATGTACTAAGCTACCGCACATGATTTGTCTATGGAAGCCGTGTGAGAAGGGCACCCAATCGGACATTAGTTGTAACCCGTGTGCGCATACTCCATTACCCACCCATGTGTAGTGAAGATTCGTTAAACCGTATGCGATGAGTCAAATTAATCGTACGTTATTATTATGCATGTGATCCGTATGGTAATTTGATCCGATAAAGCTAGTACCGTGTGTATTAGTTCTAGAACAAACCGCTCCGTTTTCTTGGCAAAACCAGATGATACTTAAATATGTTGATAATCTTAAATTCAACAAGAGTTCACACGTGAAGAGGAATATTTGGCGAAGTGTTTGTTCCTGAACAAGAGAAGTGGAAAGATAAATAGGGATAGGGAGCCTTCCTCCTTTTAGCCGCTCCAATTATGTGATCACTTAGCTTGACGTGGAAGATCCATACGTTCGAAACTTGTTATTTATAGTATCTACTAGTAGAAGATTTATAGTTGACTGAGCACCAAGTAGCCCGCTTGTTCGCACGCTCCGCACGCATGTGGTCATACTAAAGCGCCGATTGACAAAAGAACATATGCCTCTACTAGCAACGGTCAAAGTGTAAACGGTCTATATCATATGTACGTCCAAGCGAGTCAAAGCTAGCTGGAAACCATGCCCACCTATTGGTGGATGCGATCATTGAGACTTCAAACATGTGTTGCTACGACTGACGGTGGCATGCTCACACATGCGCACGAATCGTCGACAAACATCATCGTCCAGTGAAGTGTTGACACTATCCGTGTGATCTCGCTTTAGTATGCGCCATTTTCCCCGACACGGTGTCATTTAGTTAGGCCAGTTAATTAAATTTCATGATTTTTACTGTCACATAAGACCTACTCATTGCTGTCTCGAAATTCATACTCCCTCCATTTCTTTTTTCAACAGCACACGTTTTTCAAGATTTAAGTTTAACCAAAAAATAGTGTAAATAGATAAGATTTATTTGATACATAACTTATATCATTAGAAAGTGTTTTTCAATACGATCTAACACTATCAATTTTATATGAAATAATCGAGAAATTACTGCTCAAATTTCTGAGTCAAAAGTTCACCTCAAAAAGCGTTCATGCAGTATAAATAGAAACGGATGGAGTAGTATTTACTTTCTCACAAAAATAATAATCAATATTTACTTACACATCTAATAAATACTTGTCTCTGGTCTCCGCAAAACAGATGCTCATTGTTCAAACTTGAAGCCATAACAGCATATTGTCAAGCGAAAAAAGACATCCATGCCACGCAAAATGAAATCAATCACACCATAAACTTAGTCCCCTGCGGCCAGCTATCATCAGTTCCCTATATTACAACCGTTAGAGCATCTTTAGCGGATCACTTAAAAAGCGGACCCTTAAAACACATATAAGGGAACCGTAAAACCATTTTTAAGGCGTGAAAACGACGTGGGCATAATAGATACGGAAAATACATACCATAAAACGAAATGTTCCTTTTTACAGAATCTGTTTCGGCAGAAACCACGAAATACCTTAAAATGTTCAGAATTCAACATAGCTGAGATTTCAGAACTCGGCATAGTCAGAATTTGTCAGTAGTACTACATCTAGCAAAGCTACATATGAATCTAGTGCCTACGTGGAGTTAGCCTCGGATGGCCATCAACCAACACAAAGCGACAAGTAACTTGGCATCTCGTGCAGTTGGTTCTACAAGCTGCCAATCATATTAGTTCTTGCTCATCCATAGTCGGTTCCGCATCATAGATGATCTTGTACTGCAATCGCATCAGATGTGTCTTCATCCGGCACAGTTGCATTTCCCGAGCATTCAAATCTTCTCGCTTATCAATCTGATACAATTCTTGATCCATATAATCCCTTATCATTGGTTTATAAAGGTCCACCGCTTCTACCATACAAAATTGGCCAATCGGATCCTCCGCTTCGGCTTCGGACTCCCATATATATGTCCGATGTTTCTTGTACACTAAACAATGATGCACATTACTGAAAATACGAACAATTTGGCACAACGAGGAAGAGACTGAATTGTATATGTCGATATTTCCAGAAAGGGAATAGGACGGGCACGCGATACCGCTGGGACCCGTACACACTTAGAGGCACGGGCGGCGCAGCTCCGTGCCACACCGGTTGTCTGATGTTGTACCAGGCGGGGGCGGCGGGAGGGTAGTACCGGGGGGAGACGGTGGCGTGGAATCGGCAGCATCCGCCCGATCCCGGACGGGAAGCGCGGCAGCGGTCGAAATGGCGGCGGGAGGAGTGGCAGGGGCAGGTCCACCGACGTGAGGCAAGGATTTCATAAACCCGTTTTAGGTTTCCCTTATAAAAAAAATTAAGGACCGACCCGATATAAGGGATCTGTGTAGGAAGAAACTGTCACGGAAATCTTGAACCAGCTGTTATTTTAAAGGATTTAGATCTTTTAAGGAAACGGCTAGAGATGCTTTCTTATATAGAAGCACACTAAAACACAGGTCTAATATGATGAGTTTGCACACTGTGGTTTGCTTTACAAAAAAAGGTGAATATGTTTGAAAAGAAGGGTCGAGCTTAATTTTTTTTCGAGAACCCGCAGGAGAACTGCGCGTTATTATATTAAGCTTAATAGAGAACAACAACGTCAAAGAATGGCTACAACGCCTTTCGGCAACACGGCTAATCAAAGGATTAGCCACCACCCACACAACGCCAACAGCTAAAGGACTCGCCATGCCCAACATGAGCATCGAGGCCGCGTCTCGACCAACACCAACCACCTCCAAGAGAACTACTACACCTAGACTAACCGCGCCAACGTACCCTCCACCCTTGAATGCCTAAGGACGGCAGGCGAGAGGCAGGGCTTGACTAGTCTTGAGGAAGAAGCCAACTTGGAGACACCGGCGTGGCGTACATTGCGCCCAAGAGGCTCATGGCCTAAGCACACCACCGCGGCACCAAAGAACATGTGCAGCACTAGGTCTTGTCTCCAATGCGATGCTTTCAACAAAGTAACAACGTCAAGACGCCGCCATCGCCAATCCGAGACGCCGGATCATGGTTTTCACCTGGGGACAAAAAACCACGAGGATGGGAGGGTGCCGGCGTTTCACGGCGATGCCTCCATGGAGGAACACGACGCCCGAAGGCGCCGTCATCGCCGGCTGTCGTGGTATTGTCGAATCTAGCCGCGGCAGGGGTGCCATCGAGCTAGGTAGAGCGAGGGGTTTTGGAGAAGTTGGGGATTCCGGTTTTTGGATGGACGCGAGTTTACCCAGCTTCAGATCACACGACGGTGGCGTGATCCTACGTGCTGCTATAAATCACTATATAGGTAATATCGCCGGGTTAAAGTGAGATCTCGCCGAGATTGAGGTTCTCGTCGAGATGGCTTGTATCAAGAGTGCGTGCCCTAAGGCGTCCCGTAGGCCGGCTTATAAAGGCGTCCGGCCTAGGGCTTACAGGAGAAAACCTACCGACTAAGTCAAAGTCCTAAACTAATCCGGCTTGGGCTTTGTCTTGTGGGCTAAGTCTTCCGCAATACCAGCCGCCTTCTGGAACCTTGGCATTTGCTTTGTTGACATTGACGATCTTGGCATTTGCAAATCAACCACCCTGAGGTCGAATGTTGAGTATTTGTGATGGAAGCTTCTCCTTGTGGGTGCTAATTAATTAGGTCTCACTTGGGTTCATCGTCAAGTATACTCTTGGTTTTGAACGGGTAAGAGATAATAGAAGATTCCTTGGAAAATCTTAAAATAGAGGGGTACGACATTGAAATGTTTGAGGAGATGAGAAGAGCGAAGCCATTTTCGGACTTCTCCAGATAAAAATATTTTTTTTTTTGGTAGTAATATATTTTTACCAAAAATATTTGCTTTCCTAACTAACGTCCATGCTAACTAAGGTCTCCTACAGTCAGGATTGCTCTGATACCAAGTCTGTGGGGACCCCGGACCAGCTGTCCGAAATACCCTTGTGCCTACATCAGCGATCCCATGATCAGTGTGTCGCTGAGCACAATCAAACTGGTAATCAAAGAACATCCATACATACCGAAGGAATTTACTTACTTGATTGAAGTCATAATCTTCAATGGGTACTTGCAGCGGAAATCAACAAACAACGTGGAGCCCAAGTCGTTCGCCTTAACCCTACAGGCAACTGACTGGGAAGCGCCCTAGTTCGCATTGACGTCATTTCCGCCTCCTTCTTCAAGCTGCTCTTCCTTAAAATCTGGCTAAGACAATAGCCAGGGACGAAACCATTATGAGTACAATGGGAATTGTACTCGCAAACTACCCCCGAAAGAGCATGCACTACCCTTTTTGTCTTTTTATATATATATCGTTTGAGTAAAACTTTGTTTTCTTTGAAAACTCTAATCCTTATTGAAAAGAGAATGATAGACTTTTGTTTAATAAAACTTTGTCTGAAAACTCTATAACTTTGGTTGAAGTAAAATAAGAGAAATTTTATAACTTTTCATAAACCTGGTATATTTTCCAAAATATCTATAGCCTTTGTTAAAGAAAACGAAAAGAAGGCTTTAGATTCCCCTTTTCTTTTTTTCATAAAACTGTCTTTGTAAGGAGTTTTCTTTGGAAACATTTTTCCCGAAAAATAGCTGTTTGTTAAAATAAGAAGTCCTTTTTTAAAAACGTTTTTCCTGGAAAATCACCATTTTGTTTATTTATCCAAAACTCCTCCTTTTTCCCGACCATGTCTCATCATGGTCCAATTATTTCCAACAACTCATACCAGCACATTGGCATAGTTGCATAAAACATCCTTCACATCATTTTCTCTTTCAAATCTCAAACCTTTTTCCAAAACTTGCACATAGGCCTAGTACAGCCTCCCAACTGTCCATATCCGAGGACTCGGCTATTCGAATAGTTTTACCCTCTGCAGAGGTAGCACGCTTTTCCCACACCCATCCGGTGGCTCATCGTGTCTGCCACGTCCCGCCATACAAGGTGTATGCGAAGTTGAGCCACCGACCATAGCCTGTCCTTTGCTCATGCTAGTATAGGACCCTGCCCTTACGATTTCACCATTCCTTCAACACCTAGTACAGGATCCCCCGTCGAGGAACCTAGATGTAAGGACTCGTAGTTTTGCCCGGCGGCCCAAAGGTAAACCTTCAATCCCTCAATCCATCAGATTGCCGAGACCCGGGTCAGGGGTTAGAGTCTCCATGCTCATCCCCTCATGCATAACGGAGTCGTCTCCGTCGATGAGGTATCCAGTACTAACACGAGCAAATTATATGACTACGCCCGTTCCCATATTTGGGTAGATGTGGTCGCACAGGTTATCGGCTGGTCGTCATGGTACTAAGACACAATGTGCATTTTCCATAAACAACACCATTTATCACTTCTCCACTTCCATACCGACCATTCGGCATGTCAATCAAATAGGTACTTTAAAAAGGAGTTTGGAATAAACCATATTTTTTTCCCATACTATAGTTTGAAAAGGAATTTTTCCACCCAATACTTCCATATAGGGTGTCAAAGTAATATACTTGTATTTTTGGAAAAGGGTTTTCAAAATCATAGCTTTGGTGGCAAAAACCACTTAAGTCAATTATGCTCTTTATGGGTAAAACATGTAAATCAAAATAGACGTATATAAATGCAAGCTCAGTGAAGTAGCTTGCCTGTTTCCAGCATAATGTCTCTGGACTTGATACTCTTGATCAAAGAAATAAACTCCGGTGCTTATCCAATAAATCCTTTCCAAAGTTCACTCCGATAGCGTTTGCATCTAGCGTCGTAAAAAGGAAAGAACATAATCAACATACAGTACAACACTCTAACAAACATCAAGCAATACTAACAAACAACAATCACGAGAGAAGATTATTATTTAACAATCAAGTTTGGCAATCACCAACACTACTCATGTTAAAAAGTTATGTTTAAAGTTGTGATGAAGCATCTTTATTCAATTAGGAAATACTTCAGACAAAAGTTAAGCTACCAACTCTTTTCTGTAATTCAAAATATTTTACCACGCTAAAGTAGAGATATTACTAGATACTCAACTTAAAGACCACCAAGTTTAACAAGCAAGGTAGTCATATTAATTACACAGAAATGATCTAACCTAAGAATAAACAAGCAATACATACATTATCAAACTACTCAATCAAGCATCACAACCAATCTCAAACATCACACATAGCTACTGCACTCACAAAGCAACACAATTTGATTTCAATTTAATTTAATTATCTATTATTTAATTAGGTCTTAAATATGGCAGAAACTAGGGTTTCATGTTTAATTGCATAAATTGTGTTCTATTGGGCACAAAAATATGAACTAAAATTCTACAGATAGCTACTGATGTATAGAAAACAACCCAATTGGATTTAATTCAATTTGAGTTACTAAACTCCCTGTATAAATGTGTTAATCCAGAAAGTTCATTCTCTTGTTTTTGCTACAACTCAAGTTAAGATTACTAAAAGATTAAATCCTCTTAGGGATAACTAGTATTGCTTAAATGTGAGCTAATAAAATTGGTTTGACCTCATTTGGGTTAACAGGGTATTAGAAACAAACAAGTTTAGGTTTGATACCTTCTGTGGCATTTTGAATATCATTATTTATTTATAAATCTAAATTGGGTGAAACCACTTTATTGAGTTAGATAATTTCATAAGCTTTCCAGAACATTTTCATTTGCTATTTTTAGATTCCTAGATCTCAAGATATTCCTTTTTAAAGTTCTAATCAAATTTCTGACAGAAAGTTTCACTCTGTTAAGTTTAACAGCTAGCACATTTGTCATTTTTATTTTGAATCAGGGAATTACCCTACATGATCATGGCCTGCATCAATGTGAAGATGGCATGTTTTAATTTCTACAAGATTTTAGTTTGCTATTTTTAGGCCTCTGGTTAAATAGCAATTTGCATGGGATGTTGGCTATTTTTGTTATTTTATGTGGTGGAGTACACTGATTAGCTAACTTCCCTAGATGTTATCCTTTGCACAGAATTTATTTTGGGGTTCACATCACTTGGTCATGGCAGTACTCTAACCATTCTAACATGACATGCTAAGAACACATCATAAACAAATTTAGGTGAATTAAAACTAACAGATCAAAACAGAAACCCTTAACAGTTTTTCTGCAGTTTTCTGAGGACAGACATCACATAGCTACTTTGCCTACTTACTTGAGGATGCTAAACTAATTATTTGGGATATACAAGACATGCATCAGAATCTATGGATCTAGTTCTTTCCAACCATATCAAAATCATAATTTTTGGTGCAGTGGATTTTTCACAATTCATTTGCAAAGTAGGCTAATCAATTCTGTTTTTCCGGACTTGGCGTTTTTCAGAAAACGCTGAACCGGTACGCTGCCGTTGGATCAAGATCCAACGGCGCTGGAGGCACGCATCGGCGACGACGCTAAACCAGCGGCGCCACCGTGCGGCCGGCGGCGATGGGCGTGAAATTCCTCACCTAGAGGTGCTCGTGGGCGGCGGCGACGGCGGGAATCGGTTGCGGAGGCTCAGGGAGGGCTGCGGGCGGAGTTGCGGCTCCTGGGGTGGCTTGGTCCGTCGGCGGCGTCGGCGCGGTCTCCACGGGTGCGGGATGTCGACGGCGAGCTCCCGGCGACGATCCTGTGCAAGAAATGGCGAGGGGGTGAGCGTGCGGTGGCGGTGGTGCACGACGGTGAGCTAGGGGAGGAACGGAGAGAGAAGGGGGCGGCAGCACGGCCATATTGCCGCCGTCGTCCACCTCGGGCAGCGGCGGAGCTCGCGGAGGATGCAGGGCAGCAGCAGCCCTGCTGCGGCGTCTCCGCCCTCCTGGCGGTGTACTGGAGGTGGTGGAGTGCGGGGGAGGTGCTGGGGTGGTGTTGTGTGAGGGAATTGTAGCTCGGGGCGGGCGGCTTTTATAGGCGAGTACCGGCGCGTCGTGGACGGGGTGCAGGGGCGGTCCAGCGGCCACACGGGCTCGCCGTAGGGGTGGTGTGAGGGCGGCTACGGTGTTGGGCTACTGAGGGGGCACGGTGGTGGCGTGGAGGCGAGCTGGGCGAGCTCGATCGTGGGGGACGGCCTCGGGCGAGCTTGGGCGGCGCACGGCACGCACGGGCGGCGAGTCCCCGGCGGGTCTGGGTTCTTGCTGGGCGTTGTGCAGGCACGAGAGGGGGCAGGAGAGGTGGTAGGGAGCGGCGCTAGGGCTAGGTGGCCGGTGGGGGACGGTTTCCTCCACGGGGTGGCACGGTGGCATGGCCACAGGAGCCGTGCTCCCTGGCGATGATGAACGGCGACCAATTCGCCGAAATGGCTTGCTCCCACGAGGCTCTGGAGCACGAAGATGATCGCCACGGTGAGGGAAGGGGACAGGGATGATCTTAAGCTCGATTTTTGCACGGGAAACACGAAGTGATCCGATCCTTGCTTCAGTTTGGGGAAGAACAGGGTGGTGCATGCCACCTGTTCGACCAAATGCTTGAACAAAATTTAAATTTGAATTTTTGAAAATGGTTTCCACCACTGGTGTCATATATGTTAATATGGATTTTTAGTGCTATGATGATATTTTTTGATAAGTGCATCATAGCACATTTTGTGGTTTAAGATGATTAAAGAAGAAATAGAATTTTGGATTTTGAAATTTTGAAAATATATTTTTAAGAGGGAAAAGTTATTAGAGCAAAGTGGGAGTGAGTACTATGTCACCCCACTGATTTTTGGTTTAAAGGAAAATATTAATTCCTCACTTGGAGAAATTTGTTTGTCACTTGTCACCTGATTTTATGTGTTGATGTTTTCATTTTGTTTCTTTTCCTTCCTTCATAATTTTATTTAGCAAACACACACATCAGGCAACAAAACACAACAATATTCACATCACAACCATGACCACACAATTCAAACCACATGAATTAATCACACCACCAATTCCATAATTCACAATACTATCTTATATAAAAAAAATGATCACACTCAATTATGACAAGATGAGGTTTAAGAAATACCTCAACTCATAATTTAATTGTTTTCAAAAAGGTTTGAGAAAGGAAATATGTGGGGTAATATATTTCCCACTAGTGTTGTTTTAAAACGGAGTGGAAATCAAAGTTTGTAAAATGGGAGTTGCATAGACATGCAAAATATCATGGTTGGCAATAGATAGGAGATAACATATAGATCCCCATATTTTTGGGAACACGTAATTTTGGAAATACTTTTACTTTCTCAACTAAAGGGTATTTTATTTGTTGCTGAAATCCAACATCATTGAAATGGTCTTGGGCCAAAATAAGAAGGAAAAGATGTATGGAATATATTCTTGTCATAACATGATCATCGAAGTTTTAATATGTTTTTACTTGGGTTGGGTTCATGGATTAGTATTTACTAACCAAACAAGCATAAACATCAAGTCACACAAGGTCAAACAGAACAAGATAAAGAGAAACACAATCAATAATTAAGTATTTCAAAAAGTTTTTTGTTGGTTCTGAATTTTGGCTCTTGTTAAATTCTTATTATAAATTTGGGATGTTACAACCTGGCATGTCAGATGGTGACCAGGCAAATATGTCCCGGTTCTCACGGAGAAACTTGACGAGCTCGCCTTCCTATTTGTCGTCGAGACCGGTACCGATGATGGCCTCCTTTGTCGGATCATCCTTTGAGAGCTTGATTTTCTTGGTGTCATCCTTTGGCTTGAAGCTTGAGTCGACTTTAGAGCACGGCTTTTCAGTCGCCGGCATCTCATCGGGACCAATTGTTTTCTTGAGATCCTCCAACTCTTCCCTGCAGATTGCTTGTTCAGCATGGACAGCATTGGAGGCCTCGCATTCCTTGGCTTTCTTGAAGTCTCCCTTAACTGTGATGACGCCATTGGGTCCCGGCATTTTCAGCATGCTGTAGATGTAGCAGGGCCTAGCCATAAACTTGACGAAAGACGGACGTCCAAAGATTGCATGATATGCACTTCTGAAGGGAACCACCTCAAAAGAGATGTCCTCAGTCCGAAAATTATCGGCTTCACCAAAGGTGACCTTCAGGGTAATTTGCCCCATCGAGGAAGCTTGTCGTCCCGGCACAATCCCATGAAACTTCACAGTGCTGTGGGTGAGTTGCGACTCGGAAATACGCATCCTCCTTAACGTTGCGGCGTAAAGTATGTTGATACTGCTGCCGCCATCCATGAGTACCTTTGTCAACTTGTACTTGTCGACTATTGGGCTGACGACTAAGGCGTAGGTGCGCTTTGCAGGAACTCTATCCGGGTGATCGCTGCGATCCCATGTGATGGGTGTGTCGGACCAATCCAGATATTGAGGAACTGCGGGCACCGTAGCATTGAGTTCTCGCCAAGCCGCCTTTTCTTTGCGTGAAGAATCTGTTGCCAGGTTGACAATGAGACTTTCGGCATGCTTAGGGAATTTGCTGCCTTTTTCTTTGGAGGCAGCGTCATCCAACTCTGAAGCAGCTTCCTCCTTCTCTTTGTCGTCCTTCCTGGACTTGCGCTTGTTCCTCGACTTGCCGGCTTTGGGGTCCTTAGCGATGTCTCGATTAATGTGATATTGCTGGAGCGTGTGGGAACTTGTCCCATCTGGCCTCAGATGATGGACACAGGGGTTGTGCTTGATGTCGTCATACTTCACCGCTGGTGGCCGGGATGATTGGTTATTTGCCAGCTTCTTGCCTTGCCACTTGCCATTGCTTGAGCCACCCTTTCCAAAGGCGGCAGCGACCTCATGAGAAGGGCCGGCTTGGTCTTCAATCTTCTTTTTCCCGGACTCGCGCCGGCGGCTTTCGGCATCTTCCCTGTTGTCATCATCGGCGGCGGCGTACTTGTTTGCACAAGCGAGTAAGCCCCCCAAAGTTTCCGACTCGTCGCTGTAGATCATGAAACGGAAAGTCGTCCCCTTCCTCAGAGATTGCTTGAAAGCGTGGATCGCCTGAGTTTCTGAGACGCCTTCGCAAGCGTTCTTGATTTCACTCCATCGTGAGACGAACTCATGGCTAGACTCGTTCCTTTGCTGCACGCACCGCTGTAAGTCGAAAATCGACTTTGGGCGCTTATATGTGCCCTGGAAGTGCTGGATAAAAACACGCTTCATGTCACTCCAGGTATGAACTGTCCTTTCGGGCAGACCTTCAATCCACATGCGTGCCGTCCCGGTTAACATCAGGGGCAAAAATCGCACTGCCGAGTCGGCGCTGCCTTGATATATGTCGCAGGCACTGACGTAATCTGAGAGCCAGGTCTCAGGATTAGCCGTACCACTGTACTTCTCAACCATCTTTGTTACGTTCGACAAAGTGGGAGGTAGAATTTGCTCTCTGATTGTTCTGCCAAAACACTTGGGGCCGAGGTACTGGGCATCTCTGGCCGACTTCCTCTCCTCGATTAGGCTTCGAACATCATTGGCTGGTGGCGGTTTGGCGACCGACTTTTCTTGTCTTGGTTCTTCCCTGTGACGGCTCTGGCTCGCCCGGCTTGCATTACGCGGAGGGCTTGGAGTCCTTTGTCGTCGTGGAGGGGGTACGTATTTGGAAGGGTTATCTCCCTCTTTGCGCGGTGGAGGCGGCGGTGGAGGTGGCATATGACCTCTGTTATCCTCCCTTCGGGGTTGATTTTCCCCTTCACGTCGTCGCTCCTGACGGGGTTGCGCCGCCTTTTCCTTGCAAGGGTCGTCCTTTCGCTCTCGGCTCCGATGTCTTTCCCGACCAGCCTCACGATGGCGTGAAGAACCTGTCCGGGATTCCGCGCCTCTAGGCTGCTTGTCCTTCGGGTCCTTGCTGCCTTTGTTGTGACTGCTTGAGCCGGCCGGGTCGTCATCTGGATCGGCAGGGGCAGCAGCCATTGGCTTGTTGGCGGTTGACTTGCAAAGGCGAGAATCATCAACAAGCCGCCCTGTTTTGACTTGCGAATCATTCTGCTGCTGCTGTGCGACCTCTAGTAGATAAGCCGAATATTTAAGCCGAGCGTCACGATCCAGAGATTTGTCAAACATGACTTCCTGGGCAGCCTCCATATTTTTGGCTGGGGTATTGAAGTAACACAGATTTGTCACCAGGTCACGTCGGTGGTGGTACTTCCTCCAGACTGAATTTACATGATCGGCTTCCCACTTGCTACGGAAATGCAACCTCTTATGTAGGTTCTTATCACGAGCTGGACGGAAAACATCGTCAGCCCCCTTTTCCCTCTGCTTTCGGATGAACTCCGTTTCCTTGTTTGTGAGCTCAACTTCACGCTCTACTATCTGGGCGGCTTGCTCCTCAAGTAGGGCGCGGCGCTTCTCAATGTCGTCCAGCGATGCGTTTGGAGGGAGTGGCGTCAACAGTTGCTTGTAGCTCGCCATCTTTCTTTCGTGCTCCCTCTCCGCCGCCTTGCCGGTCTTAGCGTCAATGTCGTCTCCTCCAGCCGGCCCTCTGTCTGCCCCCTTCGATGGAGCCAGTGGCGGTACGAAATCCACCTTGAGATTTCCGGCTTGCGGAGTTTTTTCTTCGCCATTGGCGGCTTTCGAGGCGTTGGGGTCGTCATTGGGATCCGAGATGTTTCCCATCAAGACCTCGACAGGGCGTCCTAAGCAGGACGCAACCTTCCGACTGAAATCGTCGGATTCTCCTTCAGATTCAGGGTCTTGCTCCATAGGAGCGGTGTCCACTGATCCGGCTTCTGAATCTGCCTCCATCTGCAAGGCAGGGAGGATTGACTCAGGTAATGTCGTCGACTCGTTTGAGCCGGATTCTCCAGCCATGCCGACGAAGTGGGAACCCGGCGCCGCCCCTGAGGTTGCGTCATCTTCGGAGTCCTCATCGTCAGCATCAAACGCTAGATCCAGATCAGCTAGCTCCTCAGAGTCTAGATCCGATCCGTCTTCAATGTTGTAGGGGTGGGCAGTGGGCAAACTCGATGTGAAACCGAGATCGTCCAAAGCCTGGGCGGTGAAGCCGACGAAGATGTCGAATCCGCCGATGGAGATAGTGGACAAGCCGGCGGGATCCTCCTTTGCCGGCGTCCAGAGGCCATCGTTGAAGACGTGGCCGGCTCCTGATTCGTCGAAGTAGCTCACCATGCCGACCGCGATGGTGTCGCCGACTCCGCCTGCAGCTCCTGGACAGATCGAAACCCCAGAGGTCTCCTGCCCCACGGTGGGCGCCAACTGTCGTGGTATTGTCGAATCTAGCCGCGGCAGGGGTGCCATCGAGCTAGGTAGAGCGAGGGGTTTTGGAGAAGTTGGGGATTCCGGCTTTGGGATGGACGCGAGTTTACCCAGCTTCGGATCACACGACGGTGGCGTGATCCTACGTGCTGCTATAAATCACTATATAGGCAATATCGCCGGGTTACAGTGAGATCTCGCCGAGATTGAGGTTCTCGTCGAGATGGCTTGTATCAAGAGTGCGTGCCCTAAGGCGTCCCGTAGGCCGGCTTATAAAGGCGTCCGGCCTAGGGCTTACAGGAGAAAACCTACCGACTAAGTCAGAGTCCTAAACTAATCCGGCTTGGGCTTTGTCTTGTGGGCTAAGTCTTCCGCAATACCAGCCGCCTTCTGGAACCTTCCTTAGCCGGATGGGCCTCCTGCGCTTCATCATACTGGGCCGCCCGATAAGCCGGAATTCGGCTTATCACCACTATGAGCCACCCTGGTATTCTGACTTAGCTCCATATCAATGAGGATACCCGTTCGACATAACCCAACACCGGCACCAACAGGACTTTCGTCCGATATTCCGCACACCCAAACCAACCCATAGCTGCACAAAGTTCACACCCTGATTGCCGGAGAGCAGGGCTGGCCGCCACCCAGCCGAAGCCGTACTGCAGCAAGCGAGCACCCTGTCGTCGTCGTCGTCGTGTGAACCACTCCACCACCGCAGCTAGCCCCGCTCGGGGGGGCAGCCACGCAGCCGCCAAGCAGCCGTAGCGCAGAAGACAGGCGCGGTCCACGCGGCCCAGATCGGGCCCTCACGGCGCAAGCAGCTTGCTCTCTTGTCGTGGTGGTGTCACGGCAGATGCCATATAGGCTTGATGTGGGGCCGATTGGACGCTGGAGGTACCGGGGAGGGCTTGCACGCACGGCGTACAGACACGAACACTCACACACTCACACACACACGCACACGATTTACCCAGGTTCGGGGCTCTCGTGAGGAGATAACACCCCTACTCCTGCCTGCTACTTGATTTATATGTGGATTACAACTGGATACAAGCTTGCTCCTCGAGCTGTATGCGAAGAACTGCAAGATCTAAGCCTCAACCGAGTCTCAGAACAGCTCTCTGGCTCTCTTCTAGCTCTCAAGGAAAGACGTATTTGCTCAGCGTCTAGGCTCAAATGAAGTGTTGCCCGTCCCTCTAAGAGGTACCCCTGGTACTCCTTATATAGGGAAACCCAGGGTTACAGTATAAAACATTGCTACTGGCGCCATACCCCTTGGTCTCCGGCCGACACGGGCACCGCCGCACCATGCCCAGACCGTGGCAGCGCTGGTCGCCACGGTCCCCTCTGCATCCAACAGCACGCCCACGCCTAGGCCTAGCGCCACTGTGCCGCGCCGCCCGCGTCAGAGGCGTGGCCGAGGCTTGGCACGCCGTCCACTTGCGGCACGCCGCCGCCCTTGTCTCGCTCCGTGTCTCAAGGAACTCTGTCCATCTTCCGGGATAACCTTCAACAGACATAAGTGTGCCCTAAGCTGGTAACTCGGTTTACTCCTTCCTGCACATAAGAACAATGAAGGATAGTCCGACATATAATAAGCATGATCCGACATAAGGCTATGTCGGTTTGACCTGACTCGGACGAATCCGGATAAGCCAGTATGATATGTCGGTTTCCATTGACTCGGTCAACTCCGAGTCAACCTTATTTTACCATATTGACCCCACTCGGGGGCTTCCCCCCGACATTAGTCCCCGAAGCTGGCGCGATCCTGCAGCCTCAGATGTAGGACCACGGCAGGTTTACCCGAAAAACCAACATTCTTAAGTGATCACCGACATAACATACGTCGGCAAACAATTCATATGTCGGAAAGCAGCTTTTGCCTTCCATCATGATATTCGACTTTGATGTCGGCTCGTTCCGAATTACCGGAAGAACCCACAATTCTTCCGAGTCATTGGTTCCTCCACGTGGCAGAGCATCTCTGCCCCATGCCTCGACTCTTGCACCCGGATGGACGTGTCACTGGCACGCACGCCACTTGCGTCACGCCGGTCGCTTCGGAAACTGTGCATACGACAGCACTTGATTGCAGTCTTGACCACACCGCCCGCGTCTCCTCGGGTCCTGCCCGATCAAGTGTGCGGCGTTATAACCGTTGCCACTCTGTGGCCTCTCGTGTGGCCGATCGGGCGGCGGTTAAGCCGCAGAGGAAATCGTGGAGGAGATCGTGGGGCCATAACTTCCCGTCCGTTACGGGATCGTGCGCAGCAGATCGCGCGCCCACGATCTCCTCAAATCGCCCTTAAATACCAGGGAGGGGGCACCAGTCTTCCCCTCCGCATCATCTCTCTCTTGCCCTCGTTCTCCTCTCCAGCGCGCAGAGCTCAAGCAACGCCGCACGCCACCGCGCACATCATCGCCGCTGCTCGCCCCCGCGCACCAACGCCGCCGACGCACAGCGCCGCCGCCGTACGTCGCGACACCGCGGTTAGACCTATTCTTCCTCCTTCTTATCTTTTGCGCATTAACACTTTGAATCTGCGGGAGTTCTTGGTCTTGTTCTTCCTCGTTTCTTCACCGCGGCGACACATCCGGCGCCGCCGGTGAGTTTGCGGTCGCAGATGCGGTTTACCGCCGGTGGATTAGCCACCGTAGAACTTTTTCTTCCCTTCCTTCTTGCTCACTAGCTCTTCGGCATCTAGGTTAGATGCAAACACTCATAATCTTCCCCGTTTGCTTCTTGTTTTTCTTTTTCTTTTTACTGTAATGATTTTGATCTTGGTGCCGTGACTCCTTTTGTAGCTCTCCAAAACTCTTCTCCGACATGTCGAACAACCCCGGCCTCGAGGTGGCAGAGGTGGTAGAAGAGGGAGTAGCAGAGGAATCCATCCGGGCTGCCTGGGAGGGCTCCTATGTCCGCCAAGCCGACATAGATTGGTTGATTCGGACCCGGCGGATCCCTGCCGGGGTGGCGTGCCGGGTTCCGGGTCCAGAGATGACCCCGGATTTGCAAGAAGGCGAGTACGTCGTCTTCATCGCGCACTTCGAGCGAGGATTCGGCCTACCCGCCAGCGCTTTCTTCCGGAACTTTCTCAACAAATTCGGTCTCCAACCGCACCAACTCCCGGCAAACGCCTTCACCACGCTCTCCGCCTTCGTCTCCTTCATGGAGGGCTATCTCGGTCTCTGGCCAACTGTTGAGGCCTGGTCCAAGTACTTCGGATTCCGGAAGCAGGTCATTCCGAATCCCGAAAATCCGGACGCGCCCAAGGTGATGACACAATGCGGAGCCGCCACCATCAATCCTCGGCGCGGCTCCATCTTTCCCCGGATTCTCGGTTTGGAGTCATGCCGGAAATGGCAACACTCCTTCTTCTACGTGAAGAACACCACCGAGGTTGACATGATCAACTTGCCGAGATTCTCCATCGGCCCCCCAACCGCACAGCTCAACTGGGGGTATAATCCAGCGGATAAGGATTTGGTGGTCAACCATATCCACCAGATCGTCGAGCAGCTCAGGGACGAAGGGATGACCTCCGATGACCTGCTCGCCACCTTTATCAGTCGCCGAGTCATGCCTCTCCAACGCCGAGTCCATAAAATCTGCCACATGAGTGGCCCGCTGGACCCGACCCGAGTCAGCACCGTTGAGCTGGATAATGCCCAGATTCGACGGCGCATCAAAGCCATAGCCCGGACCAAGATGCCGGAGACATGGGAATGGGGCAAAGAACCCCACAGCAGGAACAACCTTCCCCCGCAAGTAAGTACTCCTGCCGACATAACTTTCTTACCGACATAAACTTTTATGTCAGTACAACCTGGTACTTGTTATTAATTGCTTTCCCTTTCTCATTACGCAGAGATTCGGTCGGCAACTGACCGAAGACGGAGAAAACCCCTCCGCCAACTGGGGTAAAGACCGGGTCGAGGCCGACTCGGAAGACCCGGATGACGAGGACAACATGCCCATCCCGGACGCCAGCCTACTTTCTGCCACGGGTAAGACTCGCGCTTCCTCCATCCGAAATTGGTCTGAAGATGAAGACGACGATTGTCGGATTTTAGAGGTGTATGATCCTCTCCCCGTAGCATACTCATATCCGATGTCCCCGACCTCAGCTGATTTGGATGAAGTGGTCGAGGTGGCGCCGCTCGCCACAGGACCCAAGGGCGTAGCTCGGAAACGCCCAGCAGCAGCGGCCGCACCCACAGACGCCGGAACCTCCGGGACCTCTGGTCCCGCGCCCAAGAAACAACGAGTTAAGGTGTCGGCGAAGCGCCAGCGCCCTGTCACTAAGGGGTAAGACCCCCTCCTGCCGACATATACTTCACGCATTTGACTGAACTTGCTCTTTCTGTACTTATCCTTTTGACAACACACATTGCTGTCTTGATTTTCCAGCGCGGCTCCTCTGAAGACGAAGGCCCCCACTACTGGGTCCACCGACCGGATCCCACCAAGGACACCGACGCCACCTCGGCCCGACGATACTCGGGTTCCGAGTCCAATGAGAATGAGTCCGGTTGCGGACATCTCGGCTCCGGGATCCGGAGCCGGAACTGAAGACTCGGTCGGGGCCGCAACTGCAGCGCCTGAAGTAATTTATCTCGGGGCCAGCTCTTCGGCTCCCGAGGTAGAGCAGCCCGAGGTCCAGAGGGACTCGGATCCACCGAACCAGCCGCAACAACAAGAGCAGCCGACACAACCGCAACCACAACAACAACAGCAGCAGCAAACTCAGCCACCACACCCGCAGCAGCAGAAGCAAAAGCAGAAGCAGACTCAACCTCCAGCAGCACAGCAGCCGCCCAAACACAAGTCAGCGCCCTCGCCCTCAAAATCCAAATCGACATCCACGGCTAAGCCCACACCGCCACCGGCACAGCCGCAGCCGCAGCCACAACCATCTAAGGCCCCAGTTCCCGCCACTGGGGTATCGGCAGAAAAGGCACCGGCGACATCAGTGTCGGCGAACCCGGAACGGCAGCTGATTGTGCCACTAAGCACCGGAGCAGCGACATCCGGCAGCATCCAGACCACCAGCTGGGGGTTTGCGCCACTGCAAACACTTAGCGGAAAAAGCTTGGGCTCCCTCGAGCATTATCATATGGATTGGAACGCCGCCGATTTGAGCGAAGTGAGCTCAAAGGCACCAGCAGGCCAGATCGTTTCAGAACATCCGGCAGGGCCGAGTCTGGTGGCCCAAAAGATGGCCGCAGTAAAAGCTGCCGTTCTCGCAGCCGACCAAGCAGCTGCGGTAAGTCCTGCCGAGTAAAGATAACTCGGTTAATTTCTTTAATATAGATATCATCCATCCCCAGTCCCCGAGATTCGGGTCGAGTGACTGAGCTTGACCGAGTAAAGCTGACTCGGTTGAATGAGGGTAACTCGGCCTGAATCTTTATCAATCATTCTAACATTCCTTCTTTCCAGGCTTGCATGACCAAGCGCACACAGGTGCACCGCAAGCTGCTGTTGGCTCACAAGAGCCTCTCTGATAAGTTCAAGCTGCAGCAGGCCAAGCTGCAGCAACTAGCTGCTTCGGAGTCCAAGGCGGAAGGGCTGGAGAAACGGATCTCGGAAATCGAGTGTAAGCCATATTTCGCCTTTCAACTTGTACTTGCACCAATTCTCATTCTAACATCAGCTATCTCGGCACAGCCGCACATCAGGAGCGCGAACTTGCACTCCAAGCCGAGCTGAAGAAGGAGCAGGAGGAGATATCTCGGCTGAAGGCCGAGCTGGAGAAAACTCGGGGTCAAGCCGCCGAGTCGGAGAAAACCGCCGCCACAGAGAAGCAACTCCGAGAAGAGGAGACTCGGAAGCTAAAGGAATCTCTTGCAGAATCCAAATCCGAGGTAACCTCGGCTGCGAGCGAGCTCCGAGATCTGAAGGCCAAGATTGCGCAGTGGCTGGTGGATATCTCCAAAATTAACTCCGAGATGGACAGTAAGCTACTTCCCCTTTTGCCTTTACTTAATCTATTATTTTTCTTCTCAAATAACTCATTCTGGCGTTAGCCATTCCTTACTCAGAGCGCTTCCCCCACACCAAGGCTGCCGCGGACAAGAGCGCTGCCGAGCACCGGTTCAAGGAAATCCAGGATGGCCCAATCTCATCCGAGTGGGATATGGATGCCCACCTGGTGGCTCTGAAGGCTCGCTTGGTCCCAATGAGGTCCATCGGGATGAACCTCCTCACCGCTGCCATCCGAGCTTACAACGTTCTCTGGCCCGGGTGTGAAGCCCCTCTGGTTGTTGATGAGCTGGCCACGTGCCTGCTGGCCTCCGAGGCAAGGCTTGATGACTGGCGATCATCCGCCGCCCGAGTCGGAGCCGATGAAGCACTAACATATGTGCTATCCTGGTACGAGGAGCTCGACCTCGACATGCTGAAGACTGTGCGGGATGGGTCCAGGTGGCTTTCTGACCCGGAACACATCCAGCGCCGCCAAGAGTTAGCTCACTCGCTTATCCAGTACGCTCCAGTGCACAGCTTTGTACCGGGTGATCGGGTTCCTCACTCGGAAGAATTGGAGACCGACGGCGAGATTGAAGAAGAAAACGAAGAGCCCGTCGATGAAGAAATCCAAGCCGATACTCCTCCCGACACAGCCACAGGCACCACCTCGGCCGCTGCGACCAAGGATAGCGCCGAGACCTCGACCTCGGGATCGGCCAGGATCGATGCCGCTGCCTCTGCTCCAAGTACCTAGGATCCTGCTGCCCTAACTTAGATAAAACTCAAATCGTCAAATCCCCGGAATGCCGGGTGCAATTGTAACATAAACCTTTAGCTTTTCACGCTTGGTACTTGGTTCTTTTTACTTTTGCACACTTTTAGCATGGTTTACTTATTATGCCGAATCATTCTGAGCCGAGTCCCCGAGCTCGTTTTCTTGTTTACCATACTTAGCAACCTCTGCTCTTGTCTACCTCTATTGGGTTTCTTGACAGTCGAGTCACAAGATTACCGACATATGGCATACAATACTAAGAAACTTTGAGTCAAAGCTCACAATCATCCGACATAAAGGTTAGAAACGAAACAACTTGTGCCGAATCGCACTTGGGCCGAGTCCCCGAGTTTGTTTTCTTGTGTACTACCTCTTGCAATTTCTGCCCTTGCCTACCTCGATGGGTTTCTTGGCATTCGGGTCACAAAATCACAAAAACATAGCATACAATACTCAAAACTTTGAAACATGGTCTAGAGCCATCCGACATAAAACAGAAAAGAAAACCGAATCGCCCCTGGACCGAGTCCCCGAGTCTGTTTTCTTGTTTACTATGCCTCGCAATCTCTGCCCTTGCCTACCTCGATGGGTTTCTTGGCATTCGGGTCACAAAATCACAAAAACCTAGCATACAATACTTACAAACATGGAAACACGATTTTTAGAGCCACCCGACATAAAGGAAACAGATATAAACAAGCGTACGACACAAGATTCATAGCAAGGCAGTCCCCGAGTTTCATTTCGGAGTGCCGACACTTCATTTCAAAGTTTCGAGATACATACAGTGAGTCCTTAAGAGTAAAAGGGCGAAGTAGAGCTACATTCCAAGGTCGCTTGGTCTCCTCTCCGGATCTATCCATTCGGTTCTTCACCTGTGCCTGGGCATCAATAAGATAATATGCATCGTTGTTCAAAGCTTTGCTCACAATAAATGGCCCTTCCCAAGGAGGCGATAACTTGTGCATTCCGGCGGTGCGCTGTACCAGCCTAAGGACCAGGTCCCCTTCTCGAAACTTGCGAGGATTTACTTTCCGGCTATGATAGCGTCGGAGATTTTGCTGATATATTGCCGACTTGGACAATGCCAATTCTCTTGCTTCCTCGAGCAGATCAACATCATTTTCTCGGGCTTCCTTTGCCTCTGACTCGGTATATAAAGCAACTCTTGGCGAGTCATGCTCTATGTCGGTCGGCAGAACTGCCTCTGCTCCATAAACCAGGAAGAATGGCGTATAGCCAGTGGAACGATTCGGCGTGGTCCTCAGACTCCACAGTACTGCCGGAATCTCATCCAGCCAACAACCCGGAGCGCGCAACAGTGGCTCAATCAACCGGGGTTTGATGCCGGATAAGATTAAGGCATTTGATCTTTCCACTTGTCCATTGGACTGCGGATGCGCAACCGAGGCCAGGTCTAGCCGGATTCTTTTTTCCTGGCAAAACCGAGCAAAGGCTCCCTCGGCAAAATTGGTGCCATTATCCGTGATAATGCTATGCGGGTGCCCATACCTTAGGATAATATCCTTTAGGAATGACACGGCTGTGCGGCCATCGCACTTTCTGATTGGCTTCACCTCGATCCACTTGGTGAACTTGTCCACCATCACCAGGATGTGAGTCATGTTACCTCGGGCTGGTTTAAATGGTCCCACCATATCCAGACACCACACTGCAAATGGCCAAGTGATAGGAATAGTCTTAAGAGCTGATGCCGGCATATGAATCTTGTGAGCAAACCTCTGACATCCTTCACATTTCCGGACAATATCTTCTGCTTGCTGTAAAGCGCTGGGCCAGTAGAATCCATATCGGAATGCCTTAGCCACTATAGCTCGGGAAGAGGCGTGATGACCACACTCCCCCTGGTGAATATCTCGGAGGATCCTTTCTCCTTCCTCTGGTTCGACACACCGCTGAAGCACGGTGGTCACGCTTCTCTTGTATAGCTCTCGGTTGATGATGGTGAATGACTTGGATCGTCTCTGAATCTGTCTGGCCGAGACCTCATCACTCGGTAGAGTACCATCCAACATGAATGTCATGATGGGCTGTGCCCATGCCGGTACTGGGCGAGTACCGAGTACAGGCTCGTCGATTTCCATTGCATCAACCGACATCACCACACCCGACATAGGCTGGTGAGTCCCCGAGTCCTCCCAAGGAGTCCCCGAATTCCGCCAAGCAGCTTTCCAATTCTCCAGCGTAATCACCGAGTCTTGCTGAATGTAATCAACCTCCATGGAAGTCCCCGGGTCCTGCGCAGCAGTCCCCGAGTCCTGCAACTTGCTTCCGATATCTACCTCCATCGGAATGACACCGAGCTCTGGATTACCCGGGATGAATATCGATTCTGACTCGGGTGAAGGCTTGATTGATGGCTTGCGCAAATGTTCTAGTGATACTCCGGGCGGGATGGCTTGCCGATATGACCCGATCTTGGACAACATGTCTGCACTCTCATTATCTGTCCGCCGAATGTGAGTGAACTCGCACCCATCAAAGAATCCTGAAATCTTCTGGACATGAAACCGGTATGCCGCCATGTTGGCATCTAGGGCATCCCAGTTGCCTGATATTTGCTGAATCACTAGGTCCGAGTCACCATAACAGATGATCCGGCGGATTCCAATTTCTTTGGCCACTTTGAGTCCATGAATTAGTGCTTCATACTCAGCGACATTGTTGGATGCTGCAAAGTGCACTTGCAATACGTATTTCAGCTGATCTCGCTTTGGCGAGGTAAGAACTACACCAGCTCCCAGGCCATCCTTTACCTTGGATCCGTCAAAATGCATTCTCCAGTAATTGGAGTCCGGCAGGGAGGGTTCATACTCCATCTCGGCCCAGTCCACAAGGAACTCGGCCACCGCTTGAGATTTGATGGTATCTCTTCTTGCATACTGCGGCGCATAAGCCGCAAGCTCAATAGCCCATTTGGCGACTCGGCCACTGGCATCCTTGTTACCAAGAATTTCCGACACAGGGGCCGCACTTACAACGGTTATGGGATGCTCCTGGAAGTAATGCTTTAGTTTTTTGGCCGCCATATAGACGCCGTAAGTCATTTTTTGATAGTGAGGGTAGTTTTGTTTCGATGCGGAGAGCACCTCACTTAAATAATATACCGGCCTCTGCACGGTAACTCCTTCTTCCTCTCGCTCCACCACTACTACGACACTAACAACTCGGTTAGTGGCCGCAATGTAAAGCAGCATGGGCTCACTCGGTAGTGGTGAAGCCAGTATCGGCGCAGTAGCCAACATTGCTTTTAACTCATGAAACGCCGCGTCCGCTTGCGGAGTCCAGCTGAACCTGTCTGATTTTTTCATCAGTTGGTATAAGGGCAAGGCCTTTTCTCCCAACCGACCTAGGAAACGGCTCAGAGATGCCAGACATCCGGTGAATTTCTGGATATCTCGGAGACATCTCGGCAACTTCATATTTTCTATTGCCCGGATCTTAGTCGGGTTTGCCTCGATACCTCGGCTAGACACGAGGAAACCGAGTAACTTTCCTGCCGGCACACCGAATGTGCACTTATCCGGATTAAGTTTAAGTCGGAATTTTCTCAGGTTTGCGAATGTCTCCCTAAGGTCATCCAGCAATGTGTGTTTTTCTTTAGTTTTAATGACTATGTCGTCGACATACACCTGTACATTTTTGCCTATCTGGTCATGTAGACATTTTTGCATACAACGCTGATAAGTTGCGCCAGCATTTCTCAAGCCAAAGCACATAACACGATAGCAATAAGCCCCGTACGGGGTGATAAAAGCAGTCTTTATTTGATCATCTGGGTTCAGCGGTATCTGGTGAAAACCAGAATACGCATCTACAAAGGAGAGTAGTTCACACCCGGCCGTGGAGTCGATCACCTGATCGATCCGGGGCAGCGGGAATGGATCTTTAGGACATGCTTTGTTCAGGTGTGTGTAGTCGACACACATGCGCCAGACAGTGGCAGCATCCGGTTCATCTTTTTTCTTCTCTACCAGGACCGGGTTAGCCAACCAGTCCGGGTACTTCACTTCTACCACAGCATTTGATGCGAGTAACTTGGCTAACTCGTCACCCACAGCTTTCCTTCTTCCTTCGGCGAGACGCCGTGTCGGTTGCTTCACCGGCCTAGCATCTGGCCTGACATGCAGAGAGTGCTCAGCCAACTCCCTCGGAACACCCAGCAAGTCCTGACTGGACCATGCAAAGATATCCCGATTCTCACGGAGGAAGTGGATGAGCTCGCTTTCCTATTTGCTGTCCAGCCCAGCACCGATGATGACGGTGTGGTCCGGGTTAGACTCGTCGATGCCAACTTTCTTGGACTCCTTCGCCGCCTGGAAGGTTGCAGTCTGCTGCGGGTTGGCCGGACTCGGTATACCGAGTTGAGCAGATTGGGCCAGAGCCACCACCTCATGGATTCTCTTCTTCTCGGCAGCAATCACAAGTGACTCGGCCAGCATTGATCCGGCAGAGGCACACTCCATGGAACGCTTGTAGTCACCCGAGACAGTGATGACACCATTCGGACCCGGCATCTTCATCTTCAAGTAAGCCACATGCGTGGACGCCATGAACTTGGCGAGTGCTGGCCTACCGAGTAAGGCATGATACGGGCTTTCGAGGTCCACAACCTCGAACAGCAGACTCTCGGTCCTGCTATTGCTTTTGTCGCCAAAGGCAACGTCGACCCACACGGTGCCCATAGGTGCATGCGAGACACCCGGCACAATACCATGAAAGGTAGTTCTGCTTGGCTGCATCATGTTCTCGGTTATACCGAGTTTGACCATGGTATCTCGGTACATAATATTGATGCTGCTCCCGTTGTCCACAAGGACCCGGGTGAACCTGACATTAATGCTTGGTCCGACGAATGTCGGATCCACTACCAGAGCATAACCTCCGGGATTCGGCATGACCTTGGGATGGTCCTTGACACTCCAACTGATCTGATCCTCGGACCAGTACATGAATTTCGGCACCGCCGGCATAACAGCATTTACCTCCATCGCACGCCTGTGCTGACTCTATTTGTCATTGGGTTCGGTCACAAAGACCATGTAACTTTGGTGGGGCTCTCGGTACTGATTCTGCCTACCTGGACCAGTATTGCCGTTGTAATTGTTGTTGTTGTTGGCTACCTGGTTCACATCCTCTTGCCTCGGCTGTGCATTCAGGGGTTGAGCGTTTGCACCTGTCAGAGGTGCGGGTCTCGGTGTCGGACCAGTAGCTGCTGGCTGATTCTTGTGCCGGTCACAGTCACGAGTCGAGTGTTGAGCCGGTTTGCTGGGGTGTCTGGTATGAAAGCAGCAAGGGCCATCCAGCATCTTCTCGTAGATGTACCTCTCCTGATCATCCAACTGTTTCTTGTTGCCACTCCATGGCTTCCTTTCGCCGTTCCATGGCTTTCTCTCGCCGTTCCACGGCTTCCTCTCACCGTTCCATGGCTTCCTTCCTTCCGAGTTCTGGCCCCAAGAGGGACCCTCATTCTTCTGGCGCTGGCTGCTGCCGGCACCCGCTTGATCTTGGTCGACAGCTGCGACCTGGTCCGACCCGTACCGGTAATCCGGTCGATCGTCTCTTCTCTTGTTTCGGTTATCCGGGCGATCGCTACGCCGGCTTGATCTATCTCGGTCTTGAGCAGGATATCTTCTGCCCACGTCAACCTGGGTCAGCAAGGGCTGTGTCGGGTCACCGAGTGCATAGCTGTCAGCAATTGACATTGTCTCGGCCAAGGTGGCCGGCATTTCCCTCTGGAGTCTCTGCCAAAGCATGGAGCCATGTCGGCATCCTTGCGCAAACCAGGCAATGGCTTGTGACTCAATCACTCCTTCACAGGAGTTCCGGATCGTGCTCCACCGGGTCAGATATTCCCGGTCTGTTTCGTCTTCTCGCTGCCGACACATGGACAGCTGCTGAGGTCGATTCGGCCTCTTGTAAGTGCTGGAGAAGTTTTTTTTTTTCGAGAGTATGCGAATGCGTACCTTATTTTTATAGAAGGTAGAAATATGCAATTACAAGACAGGCCCCTGACACAGACGCCAGGACCAGGTTACTCCACACTCTCCTAAGCCTACTCTCGCGCTATGTTGTTGTCTCCACTCCTACCTCGCCTCACCCTCTGTAACTCTTTGAAATCCTCGACAATGTTCAAGGCAAGCCTTTCTGCAGTGTGCTGCCTCCTAGGGGTACGAAAACACCAGGCGTTTCTGTTCTTCCAGATGGCGTGACATCCCGTGCAGACGAGCGCATCGAACCAGCGTCTCTCCTTGTCTCTGACCCTTTCTCTCTCTGCCATCCACCAACTCAGGAGGGTGCTTGTTCTCCTAGGTGCCTGAAACCGCGCCCCTAGCTTCAGACTGCAACTCAACCACACCTCTCTCGCAAACACACACTGCACCAGAATATGCTCTGCGTTGTCTTCCTCCTGCAGGCAAACAAAACAAGGATCCGAGTTCTCCTGTAGACCGTGCCGCGCCCGTCTGTCCGAGGTCCAGATCTTGTGTTGCGCAGCTAGCCAAGTGAAAATCTTGCACTTTGGAGCCGCACCGTTTTTCCAGATTGCTGCCGCCAGCGTGCTTCGCTCTCGTCCCTGCATGAGCATAGCATACGTAGAGCGGGCAGTGTATTCCCCTGACCTAGACCACGGCCAACTGAACCTGTCAGGTTCCTCCGGCACCAACTCTACCTCTGACATCGCGATCCATAGCTCCAAGCACTCCATGGCTCCACGGAAGGCCAGCGTGCCTGGGATGTCAAGCAGCCATCTGTTTTCTGCTAGACCTTGTGCTACCGTTCTCGAGTTCTTGCTCCTGCCACTCACCGTTCGACCTATCCCCGGCGCAATTTCCAAGGCTGACCTCCCATTTATCCACCGATCGGTCCAGAACTTCACCTTATCTCCATCTCCAACCCTTATCTTGACTAGGCTGTCGAACACCTCTCTGCCATGGTCTGCTATTGTCCGTCCTCAGCAGCCACTGCCATCGCACACGCAGCGCAAGACCTTGCATCCTTAGGTTCTTGATGCCAAGGCCGCCATACTCCTGTGGCACGCAGACGCGATCCCAAGCGACGAGGCACTGACCACCATTGGCTCTGTCCTTACCTGCCCAGAAGAAGCCGCGCATGCTTTTCTCCAATTCCTCTAGGAGCCAGCAGGGTGCATCGGCCACTATTAGATGATGCACCGGCCTGGCAGACATAACTGATCTGACGAGCACCAATCTACCAGGCCGCGCGATGAGCCCTCGCTGCCAAGCAGGAACAAATTTGACTGCAGCGTCGATCATCGGCTGCCACTGGTTCCTCGTCAAAGGTTTCAAAGCGAGCTGCAGTCCGAGGTACCTGATTGGGAATTCCTCAACCCGGCACTGCAGAATCCTGGTGACCAGCTCCTTCTCCCGGTCTCCTGCCCTAATGAGTGTCGCAGAAGTTTTTCCATAGTTGACGTGCAGCCCGGAAGCCCCACCAAACACCGCAAGAATCTCCCTGACGGTGACAAGGTCCTGCACCATTGGCTTAACGAACAGTACCACATCGTCGGCGTAAATTGACACCCGCTGCACTGCCGTCGCATTGCCAATTGGAGAGAGCATCTCAAACTCAACTGCCCTACTAAACAGGAGCGTAACAACCTCCATTGCCAACACAAACAGTTGCGGCGACAGGGGGTCGCCCTGTCTTAAACCCCTCGCGTGAGAGATTCTGTTGCCCGGCATGCCGTTGACCAGAACCCTGGTACTCGCCGTTCTAAAGCAGATCGACAACCATCTCAGGAACACGTCAGGAAAACCCATCCTCTTCAGCACCTCAAATAGGAAGGGCCAGGATAGTGTGTCGAACGCTCTCGAAATATCAAGCTTCAGAAGCAGCCCAGCCTCTTTGCGTTTATTAATCTTCCTAGCAAGCTGTCGTACAAGAATGAAGTTGTCATGCAGGTTTCTCCCTCTTATGAACGCAGACTGGTTCGCGCTGACAATTTTCTCCAGTTTGGGCCTAATCCTTGTTGACAGTATTTTAGTGAATAACTTGGTGAAGCTGTGTACCAAGCTAATGGGTCGAAAATCACCAACCTCTTCTGCTCCAGGCCTCTTAGGGATCAGAGTGATGCAGGCCCTGTTCAACCTCCCAAAGTTGCGCCCATCACCGACATATAGCTTAAGGACTGCTGCCATTATTTCATTTTTGATTATTGGCCAGGCCCGTTGATAGAAGGCTCCCACAAAGCCGTCTGGGCCTGGTGCCCTGTCTGTTGGCAGCTCCTTGATAACTCCCCAAACTTCCTCCTCCGTAAAAATTGCACTGAGGTCCACCAGGTCTTCCTGCTGCTGTAGACCCAACGCCTCAAGGTCGATCGTCGTCTCCCTTGTATGTATGTTTCCTAGCAGCCGATTATAGGCCTCGAAGAACACCGTTTCCTTCCCCTCTTGATCCGTGATCAGGGCTCCATTGTGCTTGATTGCGGGTATAAAGTTCTTGATCCTTCTCCCATTGGCCACTGCATGGAAGAGCCGGGAGTTGGCATCGCCGTCCGCCAACCATCGCATTCGAGACCGCTGCCTGGCCATCGTTCGCTCGAGCGAAGAGAGCGCTAGCACAGTGTGCTTCAGCGTTTTTAGCAGCCACCATTCTCCATCCGAGAGCTCCCTCCTTTCCTGTGCCACCTCAAACCTATGGATGATGATATTGGCCATGGCAATCTGAATTTTTATGTTTCCCACCCGTCGGTCACCCCACGACCTAAGGTGCGTAGCCAGACTCCTAAAGCATGCATCTAACCTCAAGAAGGGGTCAACAATGTTGGGAGCGCAGCGCCACCCCTCCTTAACCGCATCCTCAAAACCTTCCAGTTTCAGCCAGAACAACTCAAATTTGAAGCGATGTTTGGGCCTATCTGTCACGCTCATCGACAGATGCAGGGGAGCGTGGTCAGACACCGAGGAGGACAACGCTTGCAGCAGAGCATCAGGGTACATCAAGTCCCAATCAATGGAGACAAGTGCTCTATCAATTCGTGTCATCGTCGGTGCTCTCCTCCCGTTGCTCCACGTGAAAAGCCGCCCATGCATATACACCTCTTTTAGCTCCTGGTTACTGACGAAATCTCGGAATCTGCACATGTTCGCACGGTTCAGATTCCCATTGTTCTTCTCCGACGCCCGAAGTATCATGTTGAAATCTCCAATGACCAGCCACGGCCCAGGGCACAGGCTGCGCCTCTCCTCTAGTTCCGTCAGAAATTGCATTTTGTCTCCATTGGATTGGGGACCATAGACCGCTGTCACCCACTAGTTCCCACCGTCCCTGGAATGCACTTCTCCCGTGATGGAGAAGGAGTCCAATGACAAGCTCGTGATCGACATGGCTGTTGAGTCCCAGGCCAACAGGATTCCACCCCTAGTCTCCACAGCCGGCAGGTAGTGGAACTCGTCAAAAGACGGTCCCAAGCATTGGTTCACTACGAATCTGTCGATCACCTCCATCTTAGTCTCTTGAAGACAGACTAGGTTAACCCTAATCGTACTAACAAACTCCCTAACTGAATCCCGCTTCGCGGAGTCATTGAGACCCCGGGGGTTCCAGCTTAGCACAGCAGGGTTACAATCCATGAACTAAAAAGGGGAAGAACTCCGGAGCGAAAGGGCACCCTCAGGCTCCCACACCGATCCCTCCTCCGCCTGCAAGACTAAGCTCCTCCCGTGCCGGTATTGTCTTCCCAAAGACAGCCGCGAGCACGCGAAGTTGTTGTTCGCGAACCGGAGAGTCGAAGAGGCCTTGGAATTCCTTTATTGCAGCATCATCCGCCTCCAAACCTACAGGCGAGATCCCCAAGGCGTTAAGGAGCACCGTTTCCGCCGCAGTGACCTTCTTCCTCTTGCCAGGCTGCCTCACCGGCGTTGTTGTTGTGAGAGACCTGGTGCTCCTCCTTGGCGTGAACGGCGGTGCATCAGGGCGCAGAGAGGATGCGGCTTCAAACTCCCGCAGCAGAGGTGGCGCAAGGGTTTTAAGAATTCTCGCACAGAAGGTGCGCATGTGACCAACCGCCGAGTCCACCTGCTTGTCCACCTCCATAGCCTGGGCTGCTGGCTTCGTCGCCCCTGGCAGGGTCTCCAAAGAAACCTCCAGAGTCGGCCCCTCTCCTTCCTTCTCAAGCCCATTGGGCTCAAGATCTTCAGAGGCTGAAACTGACACCTCAAAATATTCCAGCTCCCCCCCAGGCTTCTCGGCGTCTCCCGCCATTCCTCCAGAAATTGCTGCCGTTTCAAAAAGATGCAGGTTTTGCGCACCTGCGCTCGCGCCCACCCATGACAGGTCTCCCTGTCCGTTTGCGGCTTGCAGCGTGCCAGGTGTCGTCTCCCCTGTGGCTGTGTCGGGGCAGACTTCCAGCGCAGGTTCCTCTCGGCCCCCCTCCAACTCTAGCTGTCCCCCTGAATCGCCCTGGGGATCAGCATCACCAACCACCCCATTCTCCTCGGGACCCAGTCGTAAAGCAGTCGTGGGTAGCTGCAACCCCACAGCTGGCACCACACTTGCAGCAATGCCGTTGGTTCTTTCAGATGCTGCAGGAGGGAAAGAGGATCGCTGCAAGCTTTGTCCTGGGGCAGGAGCTTTTGTTTGAATTGACCCTGCCTTCCTGGGTGGACCCACTCTGTCAGCGATCCCAACGTCCCTGGCCCCACTGATAGGTGGGAGCTTCCAGCTGTCGCCGCGCACCGCCGCCCGCGGAGCCGCCTGAGAAGCACCGCTGCGCCGCCGCACATCTGTAGCATCTCCACCGCCCGAGCCTACGCCACCCCTGATGTCAGGAATGCCCGGGGTCCAGTCCTGCGAGCGCGTTGTCCAGTAGCCCTCCCCGTCGCCAAAGCTTCCAGGGTCCGGCAGCCCGCTCTGGCCACTCCCCGGCGAGCTTGGTCCCACGCCAGGATCCACAAGCGCAATGAACTCCTCAATCCTATCAAGATGAATCAGCACTCGGTACATCAACAGGCCTCGCTCTCTGTCCCTTCCTCTTGGCTGCGGAAAGGCCTCCTCCGCCACAAAATTCGCCGGCTCCGGTACCCACAAATCACGCTCAGACGGGATCATGTCGGGGTTCACCGTCCACCCCACAAGGCGGAACGTGCCCAGGTCAGCTCTGTTCACCGTGTCCGGCGCGATCCTGTCCACAACACACGAGGTGTCGAGCAGGTGCTCTACCGTCGAGCGCTCCCAGGCATGCGGCGGGATACCTTCCATCGCCACCAGAACTCTTGATCTTGCCACTCTGCGCTCCGCCTGAGCCAGCCTTGTCCAAGGCCGGAAGAAGAGACTGAAGTTCTGGAACTCCAGGGATGGCCGCGCAGTCACACGGCTGCGGAGCTCATCCGACGCAAACACCACCAGAAAATCCTCCGGCTTGTACGGATGCACGGTGAAGGAACCCCTAGGGACCTCCGCCTTGAGCATGATTGCCTCCTCAACCTGCGATCTGGTCACCCTCGGCCGGGCGCCGCCGACATAAACCACCGCAGCATGTCGGAGCCGCTGCTCCAGATTCTCCATCGACGCACTCCTCGGGATGAAGCATGGCATCGGCGGCGGCGGCGCGACCGCAGCGCTCTCAAGCTCCACGCCCAGACGAGGCCAGTCCACCGACGGGGCAGGAGCCGCGGGAACAGGTGCCGGCATGGACCACGGTCCAGGACGTGCAGCAGGCGCACCGCGATCCTGACCGCCAGGCTGCGGAGCAGCAGGCATGCCAGGACCACGCGCACCAGGCTGCGACGCCCCGCCCGCACCTCGCATCCGCTGAACACGGGCCGCCACCAAGGCCAGAGCTTTGCGCCGTAACTCCTCTTCCGAATCCGGGCTGCGGGGGCGCTTGCATCCACCAGATCCATGGCCTTCATCACCACAGCGGATGCACACCATCAGATTACGGCACTCAAACTTTCGGTGGCCGTCGTCACGCAAGCAACGGAAGCAGAGTCCGACCAACTCCGGCGGCACAGGACGGGGTGGCGACGCACGCGCCTGACGCCTCCTCTGCTCCTGCTTGCGCCGCCTCCAGAGAGCCTTCCTGGATGGCTTGGGCTGGATCCAGACGAGACGGTCGTGCACCGGGCGGTCAGGCTGCACCAGAACAGGAGCCGGCGGAGCAGGCGCGCCTCTGCCCAAGCCCTCCGTGACGCTGGCCGACGAGTCGGACTCCGAGGACAGACCCAGGCCGGAAACCACCGGCCGCGCCGAGGACACGGACTCCGGGCTAGCGGGGATGTGCTGGTGTGGGGGAAGGGTGGCCGCCGCCGCCGCGGTGGCGGGCGACGCGGAGGGGTGGGCGCCGGGGCCGGAGTGGCCGTCGGCGAGGGGCTGGTGCGGCGCGGGCGCCATCGCTCTCTCTCTCTCTCTCGCTCTCTCTCAGTGATGGAGAAGTTGCTGACGAAAGCGTCGGAGAAGTCGAGCCAGCAGTCAATGCTATTCTCCTCCAGATTGTTCAGCCAGATTCGGGCCGGTCCCTCTAGCATCTGCGGTACATACCGCACGGCCCATCGGCGACTGCCACCAGCGATATGCACCGCTGTGACGTAATCTGTCAGCCAGTCCTCCGGTTTGGTGCTGCCGTCATAGGTCTTTGCACCCCGGGGGAGCTGGAAATTCGGCACCGGTGCCTGTTTCATGATCCGGGGTCCAAAGCATGCAGGACCCGGTGGGCCTTGCTCCTCCAGCAGTTCAGACAGATAGATTCTGTCCAGCTTGTTGCGGACATCATGAGCCGGTAGCTGGCGAGCTCCCAGCCTAGCACCGAGTGCGCCCTCGGTTGCCAGATCTCTGTATCTTGTATACCCGGCACGCTCCATGGCCGAGTAACCATCATCATATCGGTCAGCGGCCGGCTCGGCATACCCGGCACCCGCTTGCTGACGAGGTGGATTGGGTGCCGGATACCGAGGTGGCTGACCCGGATTTGCCGGATTAACTCGGTTGGCTTCATGTCTACCCTGAACAGGTCCTAGAGCTCCCTGTCCGGGTTGACCTTGGGCAGCTTTCTGCTTTCCGGCGTATACCGGGTCATACGCCTGCATCTGTTTGTTCTTGCCAGAGTTCACACTCTGGCCACGGCTTGCGCCGACATACGGCGAAGAGGCTTGTCCCTTGGACACTCCTCCGGCACCTCCACCCGAGTAAAGGTACCCGGATCCTCCTACACCCGGATTTGCATTCCGGAATGCCTCATTCTGTCTGTTGGCTACAGCTACCAACTCATTAACTCGGTCCTGCTGCCTATCACGAGCTTCACCGGCTAAATTAGGTAACTCAGCTATAGCAGCCTCAGCAGCTCTAAGATTTTTGCCCGGGGTACTGTATTTCGGCCGGCCTGCCGACGCATAACTAGCAGTTTTACCAGATCTAGTTCTACCATCTCTAGCTATTTCGGCATTGAGGTCTCTACCTCTAGCACGTACTTCATTTATGCGACTAACCGGGTTAGCC
Source organism: Puccinellia tenuiflora (assembly GCA_012064385.1). Taxonomy (NCBI): domain Eukaryota; kingdom Viridiplantae; phylum Streptophyta; class Magnoliopsida; order Poales; family Poaceae; genus Puccinellia; species Puccinellia tenuiflora. The sequence goes on from QRDG01000506.1 coordinate 571,191, forward strand.
ACCGGTGTGAAACCATGAGCGATATTGTACTCACGGAGGGAGATGTCGAAGTCCTGCTTGACTCGGGCCACCTCCTGAGCCTCTCGGAGTATCTCCTGACGCTGCTGCTCCAACTCCGCCTGAGTCAGAGCAACATCTGCGCTCGGAGCCACTGGAGTCGTCAGCTTCTCGATCGCGCCCTGAAGAGGACTCGGCGTCACCGGCACAGCAGATGTACCGGCCTGCTCCAGACGATTCTCCGGCCTCTCCAGCGGCGGGCGCGCCGTCCTGGTAGTTCTGGTGCTGACCTCGGCCACCCCGGTGCCAGCAACCGGGGCAGTCATCATGACCTCTGCACAGCTAGCAGCGGGACGAGCGATACGTCGGCCGCGAGCTGCGCACACAGCGGGGGGATCCGCTGCAACCTGCACCCTTTCGGGAAATCGGCAGGGAACCTCGGTGGCGACGTAGACGGTGAAGGAGCCGAACTCGATGAGGCAGCCGTTCCGGGGTAGTGGCCTGCTGCCGAAACAGCCGGCGTTGTCGCTGACGACGTTGAGCGAGCCGAACCTGTGGACAAGGCCACAGAGAACGCGCTCACCCGACTCGATGAAGGAACCCGTCCGGATGAACACACCAGCCAGCGCCGCTGCTGGCCCCACGGTGGGCGCCAACTGTCGTGGTGGTGTCACGGCAGATGCCATATAGGCTTGATTTGGGGCTGATTGGACGCTGGAGGTACCGGGGAGGGCTTGCACGCACGGCGTACAGACACGAACACTCACACACTCACACACACACGCACACGATTTACCCAGGTTCGGGGCTCTCGTGAGGAGATAACACCCCTACTCCTGCCTGCTACTTGATTTATATGTGGATTACAACTGGATACAAGTTTGCTCCTCGAGCTGTATGCGAAGAACTGCAAGATCTAAGCTTCAACCGAGTCTCAGAACAGCTCTCTGGCTCTCTTCTAGCTCTCAAGGAAAGACGTATTTGCTCAGCGTCTAGGCTCAAATGAAGTGTTGCCCGTCCCTCTAAGAGGTACCCCCGGTACTCCTTATATAGGGAAACCCAGGGTTACAATATAAAACATTGCTACTGGCGCCATACCCCTTGGTCTCCGGCCGACACGGGCACCGCCGCACCATGCCCAGACCGTGGCAGCGCTGGTCGCCACGGTCCCCTCTGCATCCAACAGCACGCCCACGCCTAGGCCTAGCACCACTGTGCCGCGCCGCCCGCGTCAGAGGCGTGGCCGAGGCTTGGCACGCCGTCCACTTGCGGCACGCCGCCGCCCTTGTCTCGCTCCGTGTCTCAAGGAACTCTGTCCACCTTCCGGGATAACCTTCAACAGACATAAGTGTGCCCTAAGCTGGTAACTCGGTTTACTTCTTCCTGCACATAAGAACAATGAAGGATAGTCCGGCATATAATAAGCATGATCCGACATAAGGCTATGTCGGTTTGACCTGACTCGGACGAATCCGGATAAGCCAGTATGATATGTCGGTTTCCATTGACTCGGTCAACTCCGAGTCAACCTTATTTTACCATATTGACCCCACTCGGGGCTTCCCCCCGACATCTCTGCCGCGCCTGCTGGGATTGATACGGAAAATGTTTAGTTATCAACAAAAGGTGTTCACGCTCGTGACCTCGTTTTTGTCCTGCAGACACTTCAGTAATCTAAGCACAAAAGCTGGGACTAGTGAAGAATACAATTATGCACACAATACAATCCACCCGTGAAACTAACGATAAAACAAATGCCTCCCGACAAAACTGAACACTCTTTCCTCTGAACCGTAGACAAAGAAAGATGGATCCAGCACGAGCGGACAACAGGACACGAGTCCGTGCGGAATATAAAAGTCGTACGAATGCCTTCTCCTCTCTTTGTCTCATTTGCCAAGTGGTCATTATCAAAACGATGTATTCCATGCAAGCCGGCTACCAGGATCTTTCCTATCTTGAGAGACTAATTAATCTGCATTAGCACCACACAGGAATGTGAATAATGTCCTCCGCATATGCTTCATGACAGGATTCGTGGTGTCGTGACCCGGTCATACCTGACAAATGCGTAGAGCGTAATTTTACTAACTACAAATGCGTAGAGCGGTTTCGTGGTTACAACTTACAAGATACCCTTTACTAACTGACAAATGCGTACAGTGTAATTTTAGAAGGCTAAACTAGGGCACGTGCAGTGAAAAGTCTAGTCCAAAGCTAGCAACTGAGCAAGAGCAGCCGGCTACCCCATCAGCCAGGTTGCCCTCTCCGCGATCAGCCGATCGACAAGAAGAAACTACCGATTTGTGGCCGAGCCGCCGAGGACGAAAATAATTTGAAGCATGACAAATAGTTTTCAACGAGCCGATAAACTGTAGGAAATATTGCCTTTCAAATATCAAGACAATCACTACAGTCAATTATTCGCTTATGAATAATTAACAATATAGTTTTTTAAATGATGATAATATAGTTTATAACAATATAGGAGGTGTCCGTACTGTTAAATAATCAAGTGACATGGTCTTTCCATTTTCTTGATTTCCCTCCATTTTGTAACAATTTCATTCCTACTTAAGATTGTTATGTCATTTCTGCCCAAATTGATATCTTTCAAGATGGGCTCTCAACCATCATTCCGCAACTCAGAAAATATGTCCTCAAATCGTTAAACAAAGATATTTACAGAACTAATACAATTAGCATTTAAGATCAATAAAATATACTAATCCATCCCTATAAGCTTGCCAAAATACCCTCAAGTTCTCCTTAAATAAAAGACACTACTTAGAGTCGGATTTGTTAGATTGAAAATTAGGCATCGTACGAAAGAGTTTGTTTTTGACTAGACTAGACCTAATCCTTATTTTGGAATTGGTTGTGCGCAATGTTCCGTAAAACACGTGCATCAAAAAGATTTCGTAAAAATTAAGATAGGGCGGCTGACCTACCTTGCCCTACTGGGACCTCCGCCCCTGTTGCTGATCATATCCTTTTTAGTTTTGTGTTAGTGAGAGAGGTCTAGGACAGAGTGTTGCACGTGTTCGGTCAAAGGGATTGGGTGCAGTATCTGGAAGATAGTTTGGTGGACCGATGGTGTGCACTATCCTCTCAGACCTTGACGCCATAATTCTGGGAAGTAAATGGGTTTGGTCCAATAAAATTCAGAATTATTATAAATTTCTAAGATCCATGTTGATAACAGGTGGAGGTCTAAGTTTAGTCCAATAGGCGAGTCGCCCCTTTTATAAGGTAGGATGTTCCACCACTTGGTAAGTGAGTGATAATAGGAGTGGTTCAAGTGTACTGATTCTTCTCTTCCACTAGACGACGCGACACTTAAATCAAGCTGAGTCAGTATATGCACTTTTTTTTGTTGTTTGGAAAATTGAGTCGTTGACCAACGCATCATATCTAAAACAGTTTGGGTCGCTCCCGCATTGTCGGCTATTATAACCACCTCAAACGTGTGACGTGGCCGGACTCGGTTCCCACGTCGTATCCGTTAGAGTGTTTCCGAGCCGCACTATACGTCATAACACACATCAAACCGATCTAGGTTTATCCTCCTGTCGCACCTTGCGCCGCAGTCGTAGGCTACTCCATCCTGAGCGTCCGCGTGCACCGGCGTACGGGAGAGGAGATCTCCAGAACCAGTCGTCTTTGTGATCCTATAAAAGAGAGGGTGAATTAGGTTTTGATAATAGCTTCGCACGACTGGTTGCGTTATTCATTATGGGCCGTCTACCTTCCAACTCGGACGGTGTTTCTTGCCGCCGCCTTCAACACCATCTACTGTGATCGGGCTTTGCCAATGTTTCCATCAAGAATTTACTGCTATACAGATGGCTACTTTCTCTACACCCGGGCAGTATGTGCGACGTGTTTTGATATGTTGTTTTACTATGTCTACTGTTGCATATGTACCAATATTTTTCATATTGAATAATGCATCTAGTATTTCGAGTTTCACATGGTAGTAGCTGCTGCCATCATGTTTAATATTTAGAAATTAATCATAAAGTCGTTGCCTAATTATCCAACAATTATTGTCTTGTTGCGGTTGGAGATTTGGCCGATGTGGTTTTGGATGGTGCGAGCAGAGTATAGGGTGAGGCGTGGTCCAGCGTGAGTCTAATTAAGAAGGGTAGAGATGGGTCTATGTTGGCGCCGTTGAGTAGTCGGTAGCGTGTTGTCGTGCTTTGTCGGGCATATTGTAATCTTACAATTTTTCCCCTACTTTATATATATGATAGTATGCAATTATGAATGCTATGCGTATTTTAGAAGAAAAAACTGAGCAAAAGCAAGACTGCGAGTAAATAAATGGAAACCGCTGCTGCAGAAGGTGCGTGTTCACACTGGATCTTCTCTGTCCGACCCACTCCGATATTTACTGGGAACACCTCGATCAAACTATTTTTGCGAAATATTTGCATTTGACTGGCACCATAACAGGACAAAAACGTTGTCTTAAAGAAGAAGGATAAGGAAAGTATAGGATTATAAGAGGTGCATACGTTCACACATAGCAGCAAGTGCTATGTTTTCTCGTCAACTTGTCATCACGAAGGTAGCTCCATCATCCATCACAACCATAACTTAAGACGTTCCTAATCCTCAAATGCCACATTATGTTTCCATGTGTGAGAAAAGGTTCTGAGTGAGTGCCAAATCTACTTAGCTTTACGACATTCTGGATTTGGGTACGACCTTTGCGTACAAAAAAGAGGAGTCCAAGTCGACGAAATAGGAGCCTCATTATTCCCCGTTCCAGGTGCTTTTGGACTCACGGTTAGGAAGCTGAAAAGGGTGTTTGGTTAGGCTTTTTACATGGCTTTTGACTTTGACTTATAAGCTCAAAAAACACCTAAATAGGAGTTTTTGGCTTTTGACTTTTAGCTTATGTTTAACTATGGTATAAGTTAAAAATCAAAAGCCAAAAGCACCTAAATAGGGGCTTTTGTGGCTTATAAGCCAAAGCCGAAAGCCAAGAAAAAAGCCTAACCAAACACCCTCGAAATTATTTAGCCTGAAGCCACCTGATCCACTTGCAAAGTTGTCCACAACTTGAGTACTAACACGTAGTCTGAATGTGCTCCATTTCTTTTCAGTCGCAGAGTTGAATTTTGAGTGCTATTACCGGAATCAATCCAGTGCTTACATGTGTTTAAGTAGAAACAAGGATGTGACGGTAGAAAAGGTAAGAGCAACACCATAGTTCAAAAGAAAATACCATGAAAGGAGACTAATTCGTAGTTGGAAGAAAACCTATTGAGAATGTGGAACATCTGCTCCCGGTCAACAGTGGTATCGATCGAATATTTATGAGTTCAGCGATCTTGACAGGGCGGGAACTCGTATTCTGATACGCCTTACACTAAAACATGTCTACATACCCATGGGACGAAAAAGGTTAAAACATCTTACATTTTGATACAGAGGGAGTATTACGGAATTTTCCAGGATAGAAAATAAGCTTGACCGTAAATCCGTTTGGTTTTTACCAGGACTTATGGCTGAAATCTCGGCCAAACAGAGTGTGCTAAGCTAACATTCTTACGACTAGTGAATTTTGTCTCTTCTGGTAGGCAGCATCGAGTAGATTTTCTACTTCCTCCGTCGACTGAATCGTCCGTATGGAGAAATTCTCCGCCAGAGTTGAATTCGTCGAATATATTTTTAGCACTGATTGACTTTATTAGCTACATTATGTCAAAGAAACTAAACTACTAAATTAATCACAAACAACAAAGATCAATGACAAAGCAAGAAATTGCGAAGTCCTTCCAATTCGCCATCTTTTTATTTGGAGAAAAGTCGTAGCCCGAGGTCAATTAGTGACGAACAAACCGTGGAGGATGATGCACAGTGTTGAACAATAAAGTGAAGGCTGAACTTTAGTGATCTTGTTGTGGGATACTATTCATCTTCCAATTGTGTCCAGTTCAGTTTAGTCAATAGATTCAGTTTTGTCAGTTTGCTTCTTTTCTGTAAATAACCGACAACTCCGAGCATGGGATCTTGTCCACTGCCGCTCTGACTGCGTCATGGGATGGCATGATCAAACTAGTCATGGCGGCATATGCGGGGACGAATCAGAGGGATGTGGGATGGCACGTCCGCATACTCTTTCAGAACCACGTTTTAGTTCTTCAGTTAAAATGTTGTTTTGAGATAGTATAAGATGAATAAAAAGGTAGAGAAAAGCTCCACGTTTGCACGCAACACCAAAATTTGGTGTCTTCCTATTCGTTCTTCATCACGGATGCAATCCGGTACAAGATTATGGTAAATAGAACTACCGTAGTGTTCAACTCAATGAGCTAAAGTATGCGTTCAAGTAATTGAGCAGATGGCTATTATGACGAAAGGTTACTGATGACATAGAAAGGGCCAGCGCTTTAACGTCCTCCACGAGAATTGATGTGTTGTACCACAAAGAGACAATCCAAGGCCAAAATGACGTTATTCAAGACTTCATCATCAGCGAGGCTAAGTGCACATCTGACGGCAAATGCTTAAGCAGTCTTTGGCGTCGTAACCTCATCAAGAAGCTGGTTGTAAGCAACCAAGCAATTGTTGATGTGGTCCCCGATCACAACGGCTACCCACATCCGATACGAAGAAGTGAACAAAGTTGCATCCACATGAATGGAAACTGTACCTTCTGGCGGTGGAGACCAACAAAGAGATGAGGAAGGGGCCGGCCTCTCGGCTGTGAATGATAGGTTGTTTAAAGAGGTGCAGCAGAATCAACTCAATATGCCTTGATCTGCTCAGCTAGACGGTGTGGGTATTTAATATGTTCGTCGTTTCAAACAGTGTTTTGGTGCTCCCACAAATGTCACACTATCACTGTCAAAGTTACGGACTGCCAATCATTAAATTTATACAATAAGTTTGGTACTCATGCCTTCAAACGGTTGAAAATCATCTCGACACGGTCTAACTAGAAAAGCTTTTTCCACCACGCACCAACCCTCGATAGCGTATTGGCATAATAAAACCGTTTGTTGTACTCACTGCTCCTTATCATAGAAAATGCACACATCCGAGATTGTGATGTAATAACGACGAAGATGATGACCACTAGAGAGATAGCCGTTAGTAAGCCAAAGAGTGATCTTCATTTTACCTGGCGCCTTCATGTGGCACAACTTATTCCACAATCTTTCCTCCTTGCTAGCAGCTGATGAAAGACCTCTCCCTAAAGTTCTTTGCGACTAGAAGAAAAGTTGGGCCCTTGCTAAACTTGGCATGTGGATAAGAAGCTAAGTCGTCACCGTCATACAACATCTGCATCCCCGATATCGATTCTATCATCAATGATCAATCATACCGTTCACTATTGCATCAACCGACAATGGGGAGACATGCCAAATAGTGCAAGTGGGAACCTCCGGGATCCAATTGTTAGAGAGAACTTTTGTTTTGTTTCCAACAACAATAACCCATATGATTCCTTGTTGAACTAGCTCCTTCGAGAATGTTATGCTAGGTGAATGAAGGCGGTTGGGGTTTTAGAACATTCCAGAAGCCACAGTTCGTAAAATAACGTACCTTAAGGGCATGGTCACAGGGAGTTTCAGGTTTAGTAAAAAATTCACCAGCTTTGTTTGCGCGAAATTGCCTTTTTGAACATGATGAAGTCAGTTAAGCCCATCCCACCAAGAAATTTTTGTGTAGACAACCATTCCCAAGACCTCCAATGCAGTTTCTTCTTCCACTCGCTCATACCCCAGAAAATACAGCAATCGCTTGGTGCATGACTGTGCAGGTTGAGACATGAACTTGAAAACAGCTTATAAAACACGTAGGTATACCACTATAACCTGAATAATTAAATTGAGCAATATTTCATTACCTTGCCTTGATAGTGGGTGATAAACTAAACTGTTCATCCTCTCCCATATTCTGTGAGGCAACAAGCCAAATGAGCCTGAAGTAGGTTGTCCCACCTTCATCGACATACCCAGATAGGAGTCATGTAAGGCATCATTGAGTAGTCCAAATCTATTCATCACCCTCTCTATGACAATCCATGTTCAATGATGGTAAAAACAAATCATGGAATTTTCATGATTAATCTTCTGACCTGAGCCTTGGTAGTATAAATTCAGAGTAGAATTTTGAAACAGGCTTTGCCTCGCTTTATATATAAACCCAAATTCATAGTGGAATTAAGAGCTTGCACACCACGATCATTGCTTTGGAGCGAAGAAAATGATATCATCCACGAAGAGAAGGTGGGAACAAGAAGTCCTTGACGACTATTTCAAATAGCCTGAGGTTTACCACATTGTTCCTTATCAATAAGGAGACAAGACAAACCATGAATGTACGATAAGAACAAGTATGGCCTCGTTGAGTTGCCTGTCTGGTGCTATAGGTCGGAATCACCAACTACGTGAGATCACCTTTCGCCTGAAACGCATACCGCACATTAGTCACAAATGCAGGACTGACTTTATCGATGGGAGCGTAAAACCAAGGTTCACCAGGCATCCATTGAGATAATGCCACTCCCCCGATATAGGCATTCATTGTGTAGATCTTAAGAGCAAAATATTGTTTCTTTGCGGATGGAGTGGAGTGGAGACATTCATAAGCCACCAAGGCATTGCCCGTAATCAACCTACCAAGGACAAGAACACTCTCATGCTCGGATATAATCACAAGAAGAATTACGTTTAGTCGATTAGCTAAAACCTTAGAAGAAATTTTGTATAGAACACTACATGGGCTGATTGGGTAGAAGTTCTTTGCGGTGACCCAGCACACCACTGCATGTTGTAGTGCGCAAGTCGTTGACATAACACTCACAGAAGGACTTATCCGTGAATATTACATCCCTCAGAGTAGTACAACAGAAACATAGCAGGTCCAAGGTAACACTATATGATTACAACAATATTCAATACAAAATCTTGAGAACCTCCTTTATATAAAAGCAAGTCTCATACAAATGAAATCCAGAAAAGATCCAATTCGTAGCACTAAGCTGGAGATTATCTCTAGCTCTATTCCTAATCCACTACTACTATTGTCATAGCCCTAATCTACTCCATCTGGAATATCTTTATCTAGGGTTGTACTCCTCCTTCCAATAGCTGTTGTCTCCTCCATTGACGGTGTGGTTTTTGTGTATGCCATTGACACTGCTGTCATTGCCCCTCCATGGCCATGGTTGTCGTCATTCTTCCGTTGGTGAAGTAGCGGTCAACTCCTTCAAGCTCCACCAGGTCGACTTGATTCCTTGAGGAAGACCTCCTCTTTGTCGTGATGGATAACTGACATCTCTTCCGATGGCTCCAAAAGTCTAAGCAGGGGGTCAAATGGGAAGGGGTGAGTAACAGCGTTACTCAGCAAGTTCTGAATATATAGAGATAAGGTGTTTCATGCACTAGCTACTGCCAAAACCTCAGGTCTTTGGCATAGATGCAAGTTTTTGCAAACATTTCTTCAAAGGATATATTTTATTCTGAAAACTATGTCCCAGCCTCCACCGGTCTTGTGAATCCAAATGGGACTCCATTCCGGCCTCGATCTCGTAGTTCCATTCCGGGAACATGGTTGTGATATCACAAATTTGTTGTTTGACTCTACAGAGTTGCATCACTTTACCCAACAGTTGCCTGACCCTATATATGCTCTCTTTACACTCCATGAGTGTTATAGCCAAGGCTCAGGACATCCAGCCATGTGGAGCTCTTTCCCTCATAACGCACATCCGCCCCTTGAGATGCTATAGGTGAAACACGATCACCTCATACCCATCACCCACTCCTAGCTTCCATACCAAACACCCCGTCGGATGGGAAGTATATGCGCTTCCACACTGGCAGTCGTCGCAACGATTAAACATGTTACTAGCATGCCGTAGATATGCTTATGAGGAAAGAAGCCTCTGACTGACCCCGCCCATACAAAGTCCGTTGGTTGATGCTTTCACTACGGCGAAAGGATCACTGGAACATGGGTTATTAATTTCCTAAGGATATATACCTTCCCATACGATGGAACACCGTACCTATTCATCTTACCATTGTTCCACTGCCAACCAATAGTATATACCACATCATTCGAAAATACTTTTTCTTTTTGATGCAAGTGAAAGGAACGTATAAGTAACTTTGCAAGTACTTTGATAAAAATACATCAAACGGTATGCAAGAATGAACTTGCCTGTGATAGAGATGGCAATTCATGTCCTTCGGGGTTCTAGGGTTTGCGGTAAAACCCCGAGTTCTGAAAATAGCAATGTAGTCCTGGTAAGGACTACTGGAAACACTGTCAAGATGCTATTATGCATAGATATGAGATGCATCGTTAAATCCCCAAAAACACCCAGGCTCACAAGTGTAAGCTTCGTTTTAGTCGATATTTTGACAACATCCATTCTTTGGTTTAGGTGATGTTGTTTATTACTTAGGGAATTGATATTGAGTTGTGTTGGGAACTTATGGAGTTTTACTATTGTACATGACTTACTTGATTATTAAATGACTTACAAATGTTTATTTAAGTATTGGATTTATTCCATAAGTTTGTCTTATTAAAACAACCATGACTTTATTTTGAAACTCAATTTAAAGAGTTTTCTTTTAATTCCAAAATTTTAGTATATCTTCCTTAATTTTAAGTAGTTATTTATTCAACTTTTATTTACTTAACCAATTTCAAATATTATCAACACAAGAGTGGATGATTTTTAGATGAATTCTTCTTTGTGTGTTTTACCTAGGATGAGTAACAGGACAGTCATTTATAGATTGTAATAAAGTTCAAAATATATACTTTGAGCTTATTACTCAAATTGTTTTTCTTTTAGAAAAATAATTGTTTTGAAAATAGTTCAATTCATTTCCACTTAAGGATATAATTTAATTCGTGTCTACTTAAGGATCTTTGAATTATTCACACAAGAAATCTTTTCAAATAATTTATTTTTTTTAAATAATTCAAATCATATCCACTTAAGGATCTTTGAATTTTTCACTCAAGAAACCTTTTCAATAAATGAAATAAAAATCATATTTGAAATCCTTATAAGATTTTAAGTTGAAAACATATTTTAAATTTATTTTTAGGAATTTATTTGAATTTTTATTTTTGAATTTGAATTGAGGAATGACCAAAACGCCCTTGGTCCAACTTGGTTGAACCAAGTCAAAGACTGGCTCGGGTCCGGTCAACCGACCGAGCCACTCTTCCTTCTCTCGCTCTCTCTTCTCTCTCGTGCTCTGCTCGATCCCCTTCTCCTCTTTGGCGATGCCGACGTCGTTGCCTCGCTCTGCTCCGGCGCCGCCGCACCTTGGCGCTGCTGCGCCCCACCCTCCTCTCTCAGTTCCCTGTCGGCGCGTTGCCCTCTAGCACTCACGTGCGCGCGCCCGCGGGAACCCTAGCCCTAGCTCCACCACGGCCGGCCTGCTGCCCTGGCCGTCGCTGACCTGCCGCTGCTCCCTGGTGCTACACCGCCTTGCTGGTCTCGTCTTGGTGCCCTCCAATCGAGCCTGCCGCAGAACCCTAGCCGGGTGGCTTGAGCTCACCGGTGCGATTTACCGCCGCCGCGCCTCCTCGCTGTCCACGGTCTCCTCCTCAACCTCGACGCCGGCGGGATGGCAGTGAGCTGCAACCCCGACGTCGCCACCTTGCCGCCTACACTCCTCTCTTGTCGAGCCTCTGCTCGGGCACGTCGCCATGACCCCTCTCTTCACTCTCTGCTCACTGGCGGTGGTGGTGTGTGGTGAAGTGGCGGTGCTGCTGGTGTGGCTCGGCGCAGGTCGATGTGCTGCTGCTGTGGTGCTCCCTGCGCCGCCGTCGCCGTGGTGCTTGCTGATCGTCTTCCTCGCGGTAGCTTCCGTCGTGGTAGCGTGAGCACTGCCTCTCCACGCCACGGTGTTTGCCCGAGCGTCAGGTATGAGCTCCTCTATGACTGACCATCGAGCCGATGAACTGTGGTGATGGTCTGGTCTGTGAGTGCTCCAGTTCAACCTGTTGATGAACTACTGTGTGTGGTTGTGCTGTGATGTGCTAGATGTGTCCCTGGTGTTGAGCTCTGTTCAACCAAATGGTGAACATGCTGGTGCTCGTGATGCTTAATTAGGGTTGGTCTCCGTCAGTGTGGTTAACTGAAGAAATTAAGTTATACTCATATTTGTCTGCTGGTTGAGCTTAGTTCTGGTAACTTATATGCTTGATGGCTTGCTGGATTTGTTTGTGAGCTTATTGTTATTTGTTGGATATCTTCCATCAATTTGTGCCCATGTGCTTATCTGTTGAGCATATTTCTACTCCCTGTGGTGCCTCAGATGAGTGTGCACAGGGTATAGATACATGTTCAACATGATCTAGTGCATGTGTGGTGCACTGGTGCTTGCTAGAATTATATTCATATGACTAGTATGCATAATTTTTGTGATGTAGGAAATTGGAGAAGTATTTCTGGACAGATTTGGCTGTGGCAACTGATAAGAACATATATTGTACTTGATTTCTTGGCCTAGCCTATGATGCAAAGGCTGAGGCATGATGTTAATAAGAATAGATACTATTTTGTGTCTTTAATCTCTGTGATGATTTAGCATAGCAACTCTATGCAGATCTGAGGGATCCTTCTTCTCTTCCAGTAAACTGATAAGAACAGAATACTGCGCCCCTCTCCTCTCTTTCCCTCTCATCTAAATATATGCACCTATGCTATATGAGATTAGGCCCTAGCAACCTGCTGCTGAAGAGAAGCTTGGTCTTCTGGATTCTGAACATAACTTGCGTCTTGTGGCTAGCCTGCTCCTCCTCGCTGCTTGACCTATTTCCTAGTTGTTCTAAAGATTTGGCATGATTTAGTGAGGTTTTCTTGTGTTCTTGAGGTGTGGGAGATATGAGAAGATGTTTTGGTCTTGTAGAAACAGTAGTGATATTGTAGATGATTTGGCTGATGAATAAAACATGGGTGCGGCTGAGATGTGCTTTAGGTGCTAGAACAGTGGCTGGTAGTAAATAATTTATTTGGCAAAGTTGCTGGTTCGGCTGGTTACTTCTTGTGGATTGATAGAAAAGTCTTTGTGAGAAAATGAATTTGCTAGGATGGCTGTTGTGGGGTTTATATACTGCTGGCTGGTTGTTGTGGTGCTGCCACACAACTAGGTGACTCCTCATTTGCATGGGTGAGTAAGGTGCTTGATTGTCAACTCCTTATGCAAAGGCATTTCTTGGGGTTCAAGTTGAGCTAGATATTTTTCTTGTGGATAACTCTTCTATGTGGCAAGCTTATCCCTCTCCTGCTTGGTATTATCCTCTTGTAGGATTTATTTTTGGGCATGCCAAGTGGATTTTGTTACTAGATGGGCTTGTGGGCTAATTCTCCTATATGGGCCTTGGAATATGGATGGTGATCAAGTGGGCTTTGAATTTCAGATTTGTGGGCTTTGATGATTTAACTTTCTTCCTTGGTAATTTAATACCATTGGAGAAATATGAAAATCTGAGCTTTCTTTTTATTAGGAACTTGACTAGATTAGAGGGATTGACTAATTGCCTTTGTTGCCTAAGATAATAAACATGGATCAATATTAGTTTCCTTTGTCCCATGTTGCCTTTGTATCTTGCTCAAATGGATCATGTCCCTGGTTGCCTTCTTGTTGCCTAGTTGATCCATGATGTCTCAAATGATCCAAATATTCCAAGTATGATCCATGATCCAATGTTGCCTTAAGATTGAGATTAATCCCTCTAGTCAATTATTGGATGTTAAGATCAGTTCTTAATAACCTGAAGTCGAGTTCCAAACATCAATTGCCTCTCCCTTGTGGTGAAGGCAAACATTTTAATTAACAGAAACTTTTCTTTTGTCCTTATTTAATTTTAGATGCACTTGAGTTGGTTATATGACCTCCAATTGCTTTAAGCATACAAAATTAATTTGCTAACAAAGTTGATCAGGCCCTGTTACCAAACTACTTCTATAACACTCAAAGCATTTGAATATCACAAGATTTTATTTACTGGAGAAGTTGATAAGAACAAAGTATTGCTTTCTTGCTTTCTTCTTTGCTGTCTTGTTTTGTTTATTTTGCAGGAATTGAAGATTGGAGCAAAGAATAAGATGATCATGATGTAGATCAAGATTTAGTTTAGGAGTTTATTTTATTCTTTAGCAAGTTCTTTTCTCTTATTTGAGATATGTACATATTCTGTATATATGGTACTAATTGTTCTTTCAATTCAAATTGTAAAGTTTGTATAAAATCCCATTTGTATTTGTGTATCACTTATACTTTGGACATTGAACTATTAGATTGGAATGTCCAGATGTTGATATGATGGTAGGATAAGGATTTGATACGATAATGTAAATGATCATATTTGAATTTCATTAGAATTTGAACATTTGACTTCTTATTTGTATTTGGAGATGAGTTGGAACTTGATAGTGTGGAGTATGTGAGTTATATAATGATATGATCCTATAGATGTTGTATCTTCTCTCTTTGAATACTTGATCTTTGTTTTTGAAATATATGTGAAGTAAGATGATGAGATAAAGATTGATCCTTTGTGTGTGATGATATCTTTGATACATTTATCCATATATGATCATGAGTGTTGATAAATTAAGATATGGAGTGATGATTAATGTATTTATCTTGATAAGATCCTATATGTGTTGACATTTGATGATTTGTGTGAGTTCTACTTGTAACTTTCTAATTTGGAATTTATTCCTGAAGATATATGAATTGTTGTGATAGGATGAGATGATATATTATAACTTGTTGTTTTGAGCTCATGTATGAATGGATGATATTATGTGATAAAAGGTTTATTAGATTAACGGTATTATTTGAGTGTGTTCAAAGTGTCGAGAATTAGGGAAGGTTATGTCGAAGATCCTCACACCTCGACAATCGACTAATTTGACTAATTAGTCTGTCGAGCGATAACTGACTCTTCTATTATTCTTCTGATTTCAATTTAACTTGGTATAAAGGTCATCTCGAAGTTTATTGCACTTGACATGATGATCTAAACCCTAACTCATCGAGTCGAGCGAAACATCGATCACTTTGACTCCTTTATTTTAAAAGCGTGAAAATTTCCCGCATTTTCAGATGCATGCTATGCGAATGCACAAATTCTATTTCTACCCTTTCAACTCTCTAAACTGCGGGGTATTACATTCTTTAAGTGCATTGGATTATTCATCTTCGGTATCAAGAAAATGACAGAGTCACATGTGCCCTCCGGCATAAGGTCCCCTTCAAAAGAGCACATAACCTCCTTGCAAATCTTTCCTCTGAAGAATTCCTAGTGTGTTTGGTAAAACTTCTTACATTATTTGTGGATTGTATTAGCCTTTCCATCAGTTCAGACTTTTGGGATAGTTGGCTAGTGAATGAAACTTGACATGGTATCAGAGCCTGAGGTCTCGATTTCGAGTCCTGGTTTGCGCAATTTATTAAAAATTGTTGGTAGCCCCCCTTGTGTCCAAGTATAGGCCTCTTGTGCCATACCTCTGAGACTTGCGCGTCGTCGCTCTCTTCCGGTTGCACGTGTTGGCCTCTCCCACCCCAAGTCACACGTGAGACGGGGTGTTACAGTATTTGTGGATTTTATTAGCCTTTCCATCAGTTTGGACTTTAGAATAGTTGGCTAGTGCATGAAACATGACATGGTATCAGAGTCTGAGGTCTCAAGTTCGAGTCCTGGTTTGCGCAATTTATTAAAAATTGCTGGTAGCCCCCCTTGTGTCCAAGTATAGGCCTCTTGCGCCCCTCTCCCTCCCCGAGTCACAAGTGAGAGGGGGTGTTATAGTGCATGAAACCTGGCTCTGATACCATGTCATGTTTCATGCGCTAGCCAATTATCCCAAAAGTCCGAACTAATGGAAAGGCTAATACAATCCACAAATACTGTAACAAAACTAAGCTAGGAAACCATCCAGACCCAGCACTTTTGTCGGCCCCATCTAGAAAAGAGAGTGATTAATTTCACCATCTGAGTATGGCTTACAAAAGTCAGCATTCATCTCCTTAGTAACTTTATCATGTATCAAATCAAGCACAACATCAATCCCATCACAAGGCTCGGAAGTAAAGAGGTTCTCATAAAAATTTCAACCGCACCCTTGTAGTCACACATATTAGTGCACCAAGAGCCATTATAGAACTCCCAGTTTTGTTTGGAGTAAGTATGTCATGTTCATTTGACTCACTTTACAAACTCAGTTCAATATGTAGAAGATATGCACATTCCCACTTAGTTAAGTACGTTTGTTATGTTTGGCTTCGGTGGGAAGTGAATGCTGAAATTTATACGCACCCGGCCTTTTGTTCTTGAATTATAAATCAAGCCTCAGGTCCAACTATTATTGTGAAAATACTACATGCGACTGTATTCTTGTCACTTGCCCACGGGATACCGTGTGTGTGTGATTTAAGCTATTGTGGCGAGACAACAAATTACAAATTCCAGTGTGTAAGTTTTCATCAAGAAAAGACAACTGATATTGTCTTCATATTAGTAAGCACTTCTCCAAAATTCGTAAAAATATAGCCCGTTATGTGCATGCCCAGGCGTCCAACTGAAAATGTCATTTGTCGCTATGTATTTACTTTCACTTTGACATTCTCTAGAAAAATGTGTTGTTCTTGTTCTTACTACACTGTTCTGATAGAGCCAAACAAACCGTAGTGTTCGTGCCATTGTGAAGTGAGAACTGGTTGGATAGTAGAAGTAACTTTTATGTTGCAAGCGTATGGTAGGCATGGACAAGTTCTAAGGCTATGTTTAGAAGAAAAAAATCCTACTGTAGTTGTAGCTGAAAAAAGGGATTAATTATGCATTTGAAACTGCAGGCGTGGAATAAACACTAACAACCTTATAACAAGAAGATACTCCTAGAGCCAAGAGCCTTACGTTTTCTAAATCTTATGATTTTCTCTATGTGAATATGTGATATTCATGTGCCAAATATTCTACACATAAATCCTACTGCCAAAGTGCGCAGCCTGCCAGTCTCTTCATTTAATCCACAGTTTTTTTTTGAGAATTATTTAATCCATAGATGGAAACTGGACGAAGGAAATAGCTCCGGTCAGCCCAGGTGAGCAAAATCTGGGCCGGAAGCAAAGGTCTAAGGGGCCTATCTTAAAGTTAGGAGATGAATAACTGGCCTAGATAATCATCCGGATTATTTGTGACAAAGGGCCTTCCTTGTACTAACTATTAATCCTGGTCGAGTCTGAAACAGATCTAAAGGAAATACTAATTCATACTGCAGCTGCTAACTTTGGTATGAAATGTGAAGGTTGTGTTTTTTACTTTTTTTTATAGAAGATCCTTTGGTTGTAATTCCGAGGTGAGCAAAATGCATCCATCGTCATGAAACTTGGCCATGTCTAAGCAGTCCTAAAACTCGGAGAATGATCTGATACGGTTTGTAATATCGCCGAATACGTCCACATACGGTTCAAAACTAGATGAACCCTACATTTTGCTGACGACGTGTCGAGGCAGCGGCGACTCTTCAAGGCGTCGTTTGGGATGGGTTCTCGGCTGCTGAAATATCGAGAGAGGGGCATGATTCGATGTGTAGGGAGAGAGGAAAATAAGAGTGTGGAATCGAGGCCGATATCCTCTTCTACCAGCCGCGATCCGTTATTGAGCGGCGACTGACGGTTGAACACTAGCGTCAAATTCAAGCATGGGGACAACATGGTGTAGGCGTAGACATAGGGGAAGGGAGAACCCGAATCGTTAGTGAAGGGAGGCGGCTCTCGGGACCGGAATGGTTGGCAAATGGCCACTCCCAGAAGCTTAAAAGGTACTAGGCCACAAAGGGGAAGTCAGGGAGGGGAGGAAAGGCGGGTGTTGGTGGGCTCGGGAAGAGGTGGGGAGGGGGGTTGGCTCGCCGGCTTCGGCTGTATCGTTCGACGTGGAAGGTTGAAAAAGGAACTGCACTTATCAGTATTTCCAGCCCATATGTATGTTTAGAAAACCATTTTCGTTTCTTAATCCATGGGCTAGGCTTAAACTAAAGTTTAACCAAAATCATTGTGAATGTATATGATAAAATCCTTTGTTGGCATTTAAAAACAATTTTAAAGGATTTATAGAATTAAAGAGATGATAAATACTCAAATCCTCATTTAATATTTGAATAATTCAAAATTTTACCAAAACTGAAATGTAAGGGTGTCATTGTATTCTACTCTTCTCAGGTTTCCAGAACGGTACAATTTGTAATTTTGAATAAGCAAAACAAAAGATATGAATTTGTGAAGTTTAAATTATTTTCTAATCATTTTTTTTTTCAGAAAATAACATTACACGGGGTGACGGTCAGCACGACTCCATGGGCCCAAAGTTTTAGGATGGTGGATCTTCTCCGAGGTATACAATATTTTTGATACTTGTGTGTTCGTCCAGGGAAGCTGAACATGTGCAGTGCCGGCGTCGAGGTGCGGCCGGCTGCCGGCCGATCTGTCCAGCTCCGCGCCATGTTCTCTTTCTCAAACTGCATCGCAGCCAACGAGATCCACCTGTCGACGCACGCGTTTGCAGAATCGTACTAGTAATCGCCGCCCGCCATGGACTTCATTCAGCCAACGGCCCACGAAAATTCCAAACTCCGCACAACACTGACGGAAAAGAGACGAGCAGCTCCGGGGCACCGTCGTCACTCCGCCGCTCGTCGCCGAATCGCCGAGCTTTCACCCCTCCACCTCCCGCTCCCCCGCGAGAGCCGATCCGGCCCGCGATGCGGTCGCCGCCGCCTAGGCTGGGGCTCTGGGCCGCCCTCCTCGCCGCGGCGGCCATGCTGGCCGTTGGCGGCGGCGGGGTGGCGGCCGCGGCGGGGCCGGAGGAGGCGTACGTGACGCTGCTCTACGGGGACGAGTTCGTCCTCGGCGTGCGCGTCCTCGGGAAGTCCATCCGCGACACCGGCACACGCCGCGACCTCGTCGTGCTCGTCTCCGACGGCGTCTCCCAGTACTCGCGGAAGCTCCTCGAGGTATGCGCTCACATGTGTAGTTCAGTCGACAAAGTCAGCAGAGTTGATCTGAACTTGCGTGCCAACTTCCTTATGTGTTAGCTTGGCATTGCACTTGGCAATTTGGCATTGAAAATGAGTCAATTTAGAAGTTGCAAGATGGAGCTCGAAGCTTGTATTCGTAGTTTGAATTAAGCGTTAGGGCTGGGAACAAACCATTCAGCAAAGCAAACTGTCATGTTTGTGTTAATTTGAACTTGTCTTCCTATAACAGAGGTTAATATGGACCATGTTTCATCAAAACCATTCAGCAAAGCAAACTGTCCACAACAAAACTGAGCAATCACAATTATCACCAAGTTATGGGGTTAAGAGGGGCAAATATGATGATAAAAATCCATACACCTTGTGAGAATTTATGGGGTTATAGACTGGTAGAAATTCATCCACTTCGTGAGAATATATGATAGTAGAAATTCATCCACTTTATGATAAATCATCCACTTTGTGAGAATTTATGGTAGATTGTGGCTCTGATAGCATCTTATTTCTCCATAGTCCAATCTTTGACTACACTAAGATTAAGGAGCATCTCCTTGTTAACATCAGCACTTACTTCAGCAGATTCCCCTCTGATTTGTTTTAAATCATACTATTATGTTTCTACACTTGATGACGAGGGTTTCTAAGTTTATCAGCATCTATGAATGCCCCTTAAGTTTATCAAGAGGAATCTTAGAGCTTCAGAGGTTGTACGGATAAGAGAGAGAATAAAAAGAAAAGCAGCGATATAGGTTTTCCGCCTCCCATCAGGCGGCGGCCGCCGATCCCTCGTCTCCCGTGGCCTTAGGGCCATGGAGGCGCGGTGGATCCCGGTCTTTGTCGGTGGGAGGGCTCCGTTTTTAGTTTTTTCTTCAAGTTTGGTTAGGGTTTGTGTCTTACTCAGGATAGCACGACGGTGGCAGCTTCCTGAATAAGTATGGTTAGAGGTTGTACGGATAAGACACATGAGGACGGGGTCGTCCTCTGCGCTTTGCTGCCATGATCAGCTCTTAAGAATTGTGGTGGGGAATAGAATTAGAGAGGTTGCATAAAGCTATAGGAAAAGACTAGTCATTCTTGTCCTTGTCTTCTAAAACTTAGATTCTCCCACATCTGGTACTTTATTGTTACTGTCCTGTGGTAGTTTGGGAAAACTTCTGCGTTCACTACATCTCCTGGTCTCTCTTCTTTTTTATACATAAAACTGTTACAGTATATGTGGATTGCACTAGCCCTTTTCATCAGTTCGGACTTTTGGTTGCGTTGGCTAGTGCATGAAGCATGACATGGTATCAGAGCTTGAGGTCTCGAGTTCAAATCCTAACTTTCGCAATTTATTAAAAATTGCTGGTAACCTCCTTTGTGTCCACGTATAGGCCTCTTGAGCCATACCTCTGAGACTTGCGCGCCGTCGCTCTCTTCCGGTTGCACGTGTTGGCCTCTCCGAGTCACACGTGAGAGGGGGTGTTACATTATATGTGGATTGCATTAGCCCTTTCCATCATTTCGGATTTTTGGTTGCGTTGGCTAGTGCATGAAGCATGACAAAAACCGCATATACATGGGCCTCATGGGCCTATCTCTAACACATACACACACTTATAACCCAGTATAGAACACTCCCCCTCATCATGATCATGGGTGATAGGTATCTGTCATCCTCACCTTGTTACATGCAGACAAATACACCTTAATTCCCAGCCTTTTGTCAAACTCGTCTACTTGTTCTGCGGAATTACATGCCTTAGCTTCAGCCTTCTCTTATCGACTCACTCTTTGATGAAAAACAGATATATCTCCACATGCTTCGTTCGGTTATGCTGACTTGACTAGAAAATGTTGAAGCTGACTTGTTAGCACACCAAAGTTTCAGTGGCCCTCTCTTTAGTAGCCTTAACTACGATCGGTGGTCTCTGAACCATAGCATCTCACTCAAGTACTCGACCATATAGAGTTATAGGCATAGCTCTATTGTTTCCCGCTCACCTCCAGTAGAAACACAAAACCTGAAGTCGATCACCTTCATCAAGGCAGTTAGCGCAATCAACATAACAGGCTCTTGCCAGGACCGATGAGTTGCAGCGTTTTCTCTTTTTTTTTTGTGACATCCATGTTTTAGATCCTGTTACAGACTAATCCCCATATTCGATATATGACAGGCCGATGGTTTTATAGTGAAGCATATAACATTGCTGGCTAATCCTAATCAAGTGAGGCCGACAAGGTTTTGGGGGGTGTATACCAAATTAAAAATATTCAACATGACTAGTTACAGAAAAGGTACTCTTCCATGAGTATTGTTCTTTTTTTTTACATATCGCTTTTGGTTTAATTAAACATATACTATTCTGATTAAATTTTACTTTATTAATTATCTTTATTTTCATCTCAGCATATTTATAATAATCTACTGTTTTCCAGTTGTTTACCTTGACGCGGACACCATTGTGGTGAAAAGTATTGAAGATCTTTTCAACTGTGGAAAGTTCTGTGCAAATTTGAAACATTCTGAGAGAATGAATTCTGGAGTAATGGTTGTTGAGCCATCTGAATCTCTTTTCAAGGATATGATGAACAAAGTTGACAGCTTACCTTCCTACACAGGAGGTAAGTACAATTCCTTGCTTACCTCTCATGTTCTTCTTTGCATTTTTTGTTTCTTTTTTCTTTTTGGCTAGGCTAAGTTACTCATAGCTCTATCATCCTCCAATTGAAAATGACCCTTGGTTCTGTACTGTTTGGATCCTCTGTCTCTGGCACACGGTGTCAAGAAAAATAGTACTCTCTCCGTCCACAATTACGTGGCGCCCTAGTTTTACGTGTTTCAACTTTGACCAGAAATTTCACCGATAATACATGAGAAAAATATCATAGAATATATACTATCAGAAACTTTGAATGCAAATTCAATGGTATGATGTTTATAACACACAACCCACGTCTTGTTGACCAAAATCATGGACAAAATTGAACCTCGAAATATGTATGCGCCATGTAATTGTAGAGAGAGAGACTAGTTCATGTTGCGGTAATTGAGATGAGTAAAAAAAATACTTTTCTTTACTGAATACATGTATTACTTACTAAGAGATTTTTCTATACTCTGGGAACCTCTTTTCCCTCTGTCATGTACTCATGTTAGAGTTGGAGTTTCAGTTAATTTAGACGAGATGTTGCTTCTGCACATGTACATATGTGTAGTTGTGTTTGTTGTTGTTGTCCTTCTCGTTCTATGCCCGTCAGTTTTGTATGTTTTATATCTTTTGGCACTGATTTGATACATTGGTTTGTTGATGCAGGGGATCAAGGTTTTCTCAATTCGTATTATGCTGATTTTGCCAATTCCCGTGTTTATGATCCCAATAAACCTTTAACACCTGAACCTGAAACGCAACGCCTTTCTACATTGTATAATGCTGATGTCGGTCTTTACATGCTTGCCAATAAGGTTATATTCTATCCATTCACACACTGATCATGTTTAGTGTATTAGTTTCTCTAATACTGATATTTTTGTTACTGTTTACATGAATGTTATCTATATCAGTATATAGAGTATCATTAAGATCCCCATATACTCAATCCAGCATTTAGATCTCTTCACATGGTAACAAATAATGTAGGGATTTCATCGTATTTTTGTAGGATTCCAGTCCTTCGGGTTTACTCCTCCGTACCATAATATAAGATGTTTCAGCTATTTTGGTATGGACTGCGTACAGAGCAAAATGAGTGAATCTACACACTAAAATACGTCTACATACATCGTATGTAGTCCGTGTTGAAATAGCTAAAACATCTTATATTATGATACAGAGGGAGTATTTCCTATGAATGTCCTTTGGATCACAGGAATGGTGCTACCAAAATTCACTCCAACCTCTTTTTTAGACACATTTGCATAGGATTGTGGCACTTTTCAAATGTTTTTCCTGTGTTCCATCCAAATGGCTATTCCCTCAGTCTTCCTGTGTTTTGCAATCATGTGTTTTGCACTTGCAAAGCTGTCAGATTCCTGTGTTTTTCAATCCTATGATCCAAAGAGGCCATTGATTTTAGTATGCATGAAATTATCTTCTATTCTAGATGACCTATATATTCAAATATATTTAAAATACATTGAAAATATTTTATTCAATAAACATTTGATGTTTTGTTTGAAGCCTTCTATTGTACTTCATTTTGTTGAAGTGTATATGTGGTGCACTAGCCCTTTCCATCAGTTCGGACTTTTGGTTGCGTTGGCTAGTGCATGAAGCATGAAATGGTATCAGAGCCCAGGGTCTCGAGTTCGAGTCCTGGCTTGCGCAATTTATTCTAAAATTGTTATTGCCTCCACGTACAAGGCCTCTTGAGCCTATCTCTGAGTCTTACACGTGTTGACTTGTCTTCTCTGTCACACGTGAGGGGGGTGTTGAAGTGTATATGTGGTGCACTAGCCCTTTCCATGAGTTCGGACTTTTGGTTGCGTTGGCTAGTGCATGAAGCATGACACATTTGAACCTTCTATCACACTTGACTAGAGGTTCTGCTTAATATTATAATAGGATAATGTCCCGCCCCTTCTTGAATGGAATGTTGCATTACAAACAGAGAAAATGGTTTGTCTCAAGCTCTCTTCACATAGCATAGTTATTGCTGTAGCTGAGTTTTTTTCTGATTCTATCAAAATTAGATTATTTTACTATAATCCCAACTACATCTTCGGCAAGTCCTCCCTTTCAAATCCAAGTTAACCTTGGTTTGAATCGTCAACTCCTCCTTTATAAAATGGCAAGGGGCTTCTTCCCCTTCGGCCTTCATTTTTATTTTCTTTCGCGGAAATCCACCTTAACTTAAGACTAGTCGAACCTAATGCCTGGCTTGGCTCAAATTAAAAAATTCATAGTTTTTAGGAAAAACATATGGACCAAGTTTTTATTTTGTAGTTTTACAGATAACAGTATGAATTGGACGCATCTCCCGCATTGATTTCCAAATCCCGGCCCTTGCCTGCCAACTGGTAGTAAGTGGTGCTTATTCCAACCCTGTTTTGAGATAGCATTGCCTTATGTTTCTGTAGAGCTTGATTAATGTACAAATGTGGCATTAGTGGTCAAAGCACAAATGTTTCAGATTTGACACAATTGTTTGAATATCATGAAATTTGGTACCCGATGCCCTTTAGCATCCTTGTGTGAATATGATGTCATGTACCATGTACAGCATGTTAATTATATATGAACCTCACCCTCTTACATTTGCTTTAGTGGATGGTTGATGAGAAAGAACTCAGAGTTATTCACTACACACTTGGGCCTCTTAAGCCTTGGGACTGGTGGACAGCCTGGCTTGTTAAACCTGTAGCTGTATGGCAGGTAAATATCTACTTTTCGTGTGGTTTTAAACAAAATGTCATGCAGCAGCATGGTATCAATAAACTTGTGTTATTCTGCAGAACGCTAGGAAAAATCTTGAAGAATCTCTTCCTGGAACTGGTGGAGGAAAAAACCCACGTGATCAGCTGGTGGTCAAAATTCTTTTCATGCTTCCCTTTTGCATGTTGTTGTGTGGTTATTATGGATCATGCTTTCAGGTTAAAGTCCTTTCCATGCTGAAAATATTTCCTTTAATTTAATAGACAACTAGACATTTACGCTTGGAAGTTGTTGTATATCTTATGTTTTCACAGACTAATAAGGAGCTATTGAATATAAGAACTCTGTATGATTTTGCTAGACAAGCGCATTACAAGTACAAGTCTGAAGAGGCACTTCCATCTTATTCAACAGTAGGAGTTGCTTCATCTTCCTTTGGTATATCAAATCAAAAGGTTGCCCCCCTTGTTTTTTACTATAAACGGTAGATTTTAATCTTGCTACGAAACAAGCATTGATTACTGTTGTTGCAATAGCTAATTCAGTAAAGTTATATAATCTATAAGATGGGCATAATTTCTTTAAGAATAAATTTTCAGCAATTTTCCTAGCCATCATTGAGTAGTTGCCCTTTATTCGGTGTTAATAAGTGGTAGCATGCTAAACAGCAATTACATCAGTATATCATTGGAACTTTTTGGTAAATAAATTTGTCTATTGAAAGCCTGTAGAATCTTATAAATGGCAAGGTGAAAGATCATCTACTATCGACTAGAGGGAGGCGAGTAGGCGATTTAGCAATTTGTTTTCTACTTGTTGCCTACAACATCCTAAGCTTGCATACTACAAAAGTAAAGATGTCGAAAGGTAGATTGCATAAACGTAAATGAGTAGCTCCATGAACTAGGACACCAAGTCCATGCCCAATCAGTAGGGGTAGATCTTCACATGAAGTAGGCGATCTCCGGTCTTCACAAACTCTTGGTTCATTCACAAACACGCTTCCAAGTGACACCTTGCTGGCTTGGAGGCTCACACCCTCCAATAGGTAACAACAACTTGGCTAGCACTTGGATCTTAGCCCTTGAAAAGTCTCTCAAAGAAATCTCACAAAGCACCAAAGATCTCACAAGGATTTGAGTGTAGTATGGAGAATAGGTAAAAAAATAGGAGTGTAAGACTCTCAGAGCAGGCAAGGGTTTCTCTCCTTTTTCCCTCAGGTTGCCACGGAGTGGGTGGGGGTATTTATAGGCAATGGGAAACATTCGACCTTCGCGGGAAAAAGTAAAGCGCCAGGAAGTTCCAGATGGAATTACCCGAAAATACCGGACCACTTCAAAATTTGAACGGTCGGGCGGAAAACGAGTTCCTCGTGGCTCTGACCTTGTTACCTGGTGGTCACCTCAAGAAACCGCAGCACCTCAGAGGTACTGGGGAAGGAGTGCTCGGAGGTTCTGGATCAAAACAATGTTCTCGTTAGTTCTGGAGAAAATCCTGCTCGGAAGTTCCGGCCGTAACAGAAACCGCTAAGTCCGAGGTCAGAGGTTCCGGGTAGAAAATACCAGACCTATACCGGTGCCTTCCTATGCGAAGAAAAAGGTTCTGGGTAAACTTCTCTCGAAAGTACCGTATCTATACCAGTGACTTCCTAGACGAAAGAAAACACATGCTCGGTCGTTCCGGGGAGCAATTCCATGCGGAAGCACCGGAAGGAACAGAAAGTGTCAAAAGTGTGTTTTCCTGCCAGTATCTGGTCCTCACTGATCTGGAGGTTCCGGGCAAGATCTGTCTGGTTCGGGGGAAGTTTATTGTGTTGAGGAAGAGAGAAAACTTGTTGGATTTTGTGAGTAGTACGGAATATCTGTGACTTAACAAAATATAAAATTACAAACTCCATAGTACTATCCCTTTTCTCAATTTGTAAGGGGTCATCGATGACTTTATCCAACTAGCAATGTAACTAAAACCTGAAACAGTTAGCAAAATGGTTAGTTCCTTAATTGCCTTGTCATTAATCGTCCAAAATCCCATAGGGATCCTAGACGCACTTTCACAAGGTCTTGTTTTCTTAAACAAACTATTGAAGTGCTCATGTGGTGCAAAATCATAGGCAGAGGAGCCATCTTTATGTTGTTTTACTATTTTTCAATTAATTTCTGATCTTGATCGTTTGTATCATATCACATGCCGTCTTTCTACTCAACTAGCTCACATTCATGACGATAACTTGATTACTGTTAACTCTCTTGCAGTTATCTAATGGAGCACATCTGAAGTTGCCTTCTTATTTCGGTGTAACCACTGTGCTAGTTTGTTTCATTTGTGCATTAATATCTCTTGCGCTTGCCTTTATTATTATTCCACGGCAAGTGATGCCATGGACGGGTTTGCTGCTGATGTTCGAGTGGACCTTCGTGACGTTCTTTTTGTTGTTCGGGAGTTACCTTCGTTTTGTATACAAATGGGGAAGTTGTAGTGCAAATCATGTTGGGTATAGCAGTTTGGATTCATTGGAGAATCATGCTAGCACAGGTACGTTAACTTATAGAACTTTCCTGTAAATTTCAAGTTCCTTGTTCGAGCTAACGCACACTCTGGTTTGTTTGCAGGCCACCAGCGGAATACTTCTGACTGTGACACAGCTTCAGCTTTCTATTGGATGGGGATGGCTGCCATATCTACTATAGCACTATTATCACCAACCTTCTTCGACATAACTGCCATTTTTGCAAAGTAATATACTGGTGTCTTCTTGTTTATGTTTCTTCATTTAAAAGGAAAGTGATTAAGTAATCTGTCTATAACGTGGGATTTCAATTAGTCCGGCTTCCAACCAGTTGAAACTGTACTGAGTTGTGATTAACGTCAAAATGTTTTCTGGAAACTATTTTAGACAGTGTCATATCTAACTCTTTTTTTTTGGAACTTTGACACGTAGCCTAAGGAAAAAATTTCATCGACATTGCAAGGTTTGCAATTTTGCTGTTCGTCATGCTTCTGTCTTAACAAATTTTAATCCTTTGGCAGGCTTGGCTTGATGGTAGCGGGTGGTGTGGTGCTGGCGTCGTTTATGACATACGCTTCGGAGCATCTAGCTATGTCGGCTTTTTTCAAGGGTCAAAGAGATAGATCGAAACGCCCCCCGAGGTAGAAGCATTTTTTTGGGTAGCAATTTCTTGTACTTGGCATATATATTTTCAGTATTCTGTGTCATATGCCTCTGTTGTATAAAAGTTCCTTTTTTTGACTAATTTATGTAAGTATGTAAAAAAAAATTGTTTATCATTCATTTTAATAGAAAAAACTCTTAGGTCCTGGAAAGCTGAACTCTTACTGTCTAGCTGTACATATCATAGCAATGTAAAAAAAAACGTCTAAAAAAATTATTTGATAACCATGTATAATTATCATGGTTCAGTGCTAGTGTGTTAACCATCGCGTTTTATGTTAATTAGTGTGACGGGAAATGTCACACCTGATATGTAAATTTGTTGCAAATTTTTAAAAACTTGTAAACTTTTATCTTTTAATTATCATGATAATTATTTGGTGCTAATCTGATAGCCATATTAGAGTAATCTGGTAATAGTGTAGTTATTTTTGTCAAAATATATTAACAATAGATCTAGTTTGGAATCTCTTGTCGAGACAAACTTAGCGATATAAATGGAATGTTAATCAAAACAAAGGATTTATAAGATAAATCATTTTAAATTTATAAATTGGCAATTAAATCCATGTGGTGACAGACTACTACACTCATACATGTTACGTAAAACACACAGAATGTGGAACAACCTGGTACGCCGCTTCCCAATAGCATTTTCCTAACGGGAAAAGTTCGTCACACCCGATATGTAAATGTGTCGCAAATATTTAAAAACATATAAATTTATCTTTTAATTATGTATAGTTATTGTGATAACTGTTATTGTGATAACTGTTATTGTGATAACTGTTTGGTGCTAATCTGATAGCCATACTATCGTAATAGTGTAGATTTTTTTTGTCAAAATATGTTAACAATGTATCTAGTTTTGAATTTCTCCTTGATACAAACTTATTTGAAACAATGGTTTATAAGATAAATAATTTTAAAATTTTGAATTTAATAATTAATGTGATATGTCACCCATGAGGTGAAAACTACCGTACGCATACATGTGTCCTTACCTATAGAGAAAAAACACATGCAAATTAGCAGCAGAATGCAGAGCAACTTGGTGAGCCGCTTCCCAATAGCATTTTCCTAGAATAATCGCTCAAAGATTAATTCACTGTATCCCAATTCTGCGAGGTAGGGCCATGTGAGTCGTGCATACATTTTTGCATAGAACCCTTTCGCCTAGGGGGCATCATCGTCGGGGACAGGTTTCAACTTTCAAGGTTCTTCTATATGTAGATATAGAGATAGATGATGATAGAAAATCTAGGACTTTCTATGGATAGATCCTTCTATAAATTCTATTGATCGGCTTTCAAGATCTATGAACAAATATAAAAGGAAAATCCGTGTAAAACAACGAGATCTTTACTTTCGTGCTTATCCCGTTAGCTCTAGTAGACGAATTGGCTTCTTTCGGAAAGGGTAAACCGAGCACCTGGGCGTGCTCGATAGATTGGGAAAAGCCAACCGAGCGCACGATGATCCGGACACATGGTCGTCCATTTGCATCGGTTGTCGCTAGCGTAGTGTACTGGTACCGTGCATTTGGTCCCCCATGCAATTGCAAGCAGGTAGGAGGAGTAGTACATACGGGGACCATGCGCGTAGAGTCACTTTCGATGACTACTTTGTCGTACGCCTTCCTCAGTCCTTCACCACGACGTGCGTAGCGCTACCGCTGGCCGTCGTAATCAGGTCACGAAACTCCCATCAGCTGATACTGATGGATATATAACGTAGGATAACTAAAGCTGTACCGTGACGTGATTTGTACACCTGTAAAGACAATCTATTATCTATTATCTATTACCTAATAATAAAAGCAATCAAGCTTCCGCGGTTTGGTTTGGTCCGTCATTCGAATTACCCCTCAAGTTGATAAATATTACCCACCTATGCCACCCGTAAGTGAAAAAAAAAACGATTCGACAAGAGACATCGTGGTCCGGCGGCCGGCGGCAGGAAGCTCCGAGGCGAGTGGCGACCTCCCTGCTCCCTATCGGCGACGGGAAATTAGCCCGCGAGCCCTTAGCCTCTTCCTCGCGCGCGACCGCCAGCCTCCACCGCTCCACCTCGCGTGTTGGCGTCTCCATCCTCCTCAAGCGTGGCTGCGTCGGAATCCCTCTTCCTCTCTACAACGCGCGGCCGGCGACAACAGGACGACGTAGACCTCCACCGCGAGCCCTACAACATAGGTATGGCGCCGCATCCCTCTCTCCCTGCCGCCCTGACGCGCGCACCTCCCAGTGCGCCTGCCCGCTCCCCACCCACTCGACATCTCTCGATCTGCCGCTCGAGAGCTGGCCCGCCAGCTCCACATGGCCTGCAGCTCCACGACGAGGACAACGACCCGCAGCTCTGTGGCGAGGATGACGACCCACTGATCCCCACACCATCCCAGGTCGACGCAAGTTTAGAATACAGAACCATGTTTCCTCCACCGCGAGCCCTACAACATAGGTATGGCGCCGCATCCCTCTCTCCCTGCCGCCCTGACGCGCGCACCTCCCAGTGCGCCTGCCCGCTCCCCACCCACTCGACATCTCTCGATCTGCCGCTCGAGAGCTGGCCCGCCAGCTCCACATGGCCTGCAGCTCCACGACGAGGACAACGACCCGCAGCTCTGTGGCGAGGATGACGACCCACTGATCCCCACACCATCCCAGGTCGACGCAAGTTCAGAATACAGAACCATGTTTGACTGAATAGCAGATGACTACAAATCTCAAACAATTACCGGTGCTGTTTAGCAGGACCTGTCTATGTTGATTGATCAGTACCATAATCAAGGAGGCATGCATATGCTAGCGCCAACAACACTGTGAACCTCTTCTTGACAAGGATTCACCCTGCACGTCAGAGCACAGGCTGACATGGGACTCCAGGTATGTACGACCTTAATTGCTGGAGTAGTGTCAATGATAAAGGGTTCATTTTGTGAAAGCGGTCTCCAGATCTAGATAAGTCTTTTCCTGAATGCACTTTAAAAAGTAAATTTTTATGGTTGACAACCTTAAAAAATTCTGAATGAACAGTCCATTCAACACTTTCTGGTTAATACAAAACAGTTTACGTTTTCTGCTATGTGAGACCTTCCGTTCTTATAGCTACAAAGTGATTTGTTCAATTATTAATTAACAAGTAAAAGGGTTCTTTTAGATCTCAGTTCCTTCTTTTCATACATGTTTCAGGATTACATGGTGCATCCTTTCTCATGTATGGATGCTGGGTTTCAAGATTTTGGAAAATGTTTATACTGTATTACATTGCTACAGGTCGGCTAATTATTTGTAACTTTGGTTATATACTTCAGTACGTCCATGTGGGAGACGTAAGTTGGAGTCTAGAAAAGTATCGAGCTACGGTGCCTGATGACATTTACAATAATACACAAGGCTTGTGGTTAATATTTTCAGTTTTTCAAACCGTATGGTTCGTGGTAACGGGCTCAGAGATACATGCATGATGCAATGATTTTACATTCTCACTTTGTGCATAGAGTAGGTTGGTACACATGGTTGGTGCTTGCTATAATGTTCACATATCAGTGCTGCACTTTTGCTTCGTCGAGTGCTCTTTCAGCCCCTTTCCGTTTCTTGGTGAGGTTACTCTTACAAACTTTTAGAAAAACCATGAAAAAGGTTAGTATATTAGTACGATATATTTGAACCTGGCTGATAAACAAAAAAAACACCAATGTCCTGGTGTTGAATCTATCGGG
Organism: Puccinellia tenuiflora; assembly: GCA_012064385.1. Lineage (NCBI taxonomy): Eukaryota > Viridiplantae > Streptophyta > Magnoliopsida > Poales > Poaceae > Puccinellia > Puccinellia tenuiflora. The sequence goes on from QRDG01000506.1 coordinate 602,468, forward strand.
AGATGGTCCTATTATTTACTGAAAATCCATACTGAGATAGTCCTAATTGTATATTTGCTGACACATCCATTTATGGAGTTTCTTTTTTGCTACCAATTGGGTATTGAGGTGCAATGCTGCTTTGGATTTGTGCTGTTGTTATTCTTAATAAAAATGACTAAATTGAGGATTTGACTTAGCGATTATTGACATTTCATTACGCAGAAAAGATATCTAAATCTAAATTCGTTCGCCCGTGGCAACGCACGGGCATTTGTGCTAGTATATACTAAAAGCAATGTAAGGATGTCTAATAGAAGCACCACGTTAACCCACATCCCCTAAATTATTATATGTAGTTAGATCTGAAATTAATGGATGGATTAAACGAAAAAGTATGTTAAAAGTTAACATAAAAAGCTAGCCTAACACGTACAAAATATGTTCCAAACACGGAATCCGGCGTACGCTGTTAGGAGTCCAGACCCATAAAGCCAACCACAAATTCGGTCCAATCGGCGACGACTTGGATGCGGGGCTGGGCATCAAGGGCCAGACTTTTTTTTTTGGGGCGTGTCTGGAGCTCAGTCGACTGAGATTTAGTAAATCTCAGTCAGCTGACGTCATGAGCAAATCACAGTCCACCTCCTTCTAGCCAGACCTATCTGTACATCCTTTGTATGTTCCGTTGTTGCTGTCATCTGGACTTTTTTGCTGTGGACTTCATCTTGTCTGATCTTTTGTTGTCTTTTGGGGTTTTTTTTGTTGTGGGCTTTCTGCTGGCTTTGTGCCTGACAGACAAGGACAAAACTCAACCGGAAAGAAAAGCCCATGTTGGTAGAAGCATCTAGATTATGTTCAAATCTGGGGCTGTACCTGCACATCGTTCTTCCTCCTTGTAATCCAAGCTTCTCTCCCTCCTTCCTCCCTCTCTCGACGGCCGCCTCCACTAAGAAAACTCCATGAAAACAGGCTGACCTATAAAAGTACCAGGTACAAGTAAACACCACATCATAAGATCTCATGGACAGGAACAGATCAAGCACGTACCAGGGTTAGTATTCCTTCTGTATAAGATACTTTCTTCTTGGGCTTCAACCCTTTGTTTCTGAAGAAATAACTTCTACATACGCTTGTGGACATGCTTTCAATTCCCTCTACAAGTAAACTTGTGAACAAGCTTTCAATTCCCTGTACAAGTAAGCAACAGCAGGTATCAGAGACAAAAGGAAACTTTCTTGTTGCCTTCATTCTGTCCCAGCTATACGAGCAAAAATTGTCATGATTCAGATAATAGAAAAATTGTTGTAACCAAGAAATTATTGCATAATGCAGGCATAATGGACATGTTTGGTGATTATTTGATTGGGACACAACAACCAGCAGCAGCTGTATACAAAGCAAATGGAAATTTTTCGCAGTACCATCTCTTCTTATGTCGTCGTGCACAAAATCAAAAAAAGAAACGTGAATTTTCTCCTAGTAAAAAAAGTTAGAACAGTGCCCAGTATAGTGCCACAAAATGCTTTCTCTAGTGTGTGCAGCTTGACACTGCAACAACAGGTAGCATAATGATTCATATATTTGGCACGGAACAAGACATTGTATGAAAAATGTAAGATGAAATTATTCTCTATTAACAGGTGCAAGGCCAACAATTCATTGGGGGTGTGCATTATCCATTGTCAGATTTCAGCACCTCAATAGTGGGGCAGGTTGGCAGAAAAACACAGATAATAGTAGCAATTACAGATTACAAGCAGTGCTATGAGTTTCTATTTGCATAATAAAAAGTTTGATACTGGAATTAAAATCTGGAGAATATAAACATTGACAAGGGGACAAATTCAAACCAATGCATCGAAATCCATTTGCACAAACCAGCATGAGACAGCCAAATCCTTTGACATTCTATCGTATCACGCAGGTTAGCAAAAAAATGCTCACTGATGAAAAATGTACTAAATAAAATCGATGAATCTATATTGTGTTTTTTTTTAATTATTGATTTTTAAAACAGATGCAGGTACGGTGGAGAAGGATCATCAATAAGTGACACTGCAAATGCTATGCAGGTTGATACAAAACTAGGCCAATTTCTTTTAGTTGTGTTTTCTGTTGAAAAATATTGCAATACCTACAAATAGTATCAATTTCTTTTCATAGGATGCAACTAGGCCCCATAGTTGCACATGGGGTGCAAGTCGGGCAACTAAAACACATGGAATGCACCCCTAGTTACACATAGGGTGAAACTCGGGCCATAGTTGCACATAGGATGCAACTAGGCCCATAGTTGCACATGGGGTGCAACTTGGGCAAGTAAAACACATGGAACGTACCCCTAGTTACACATAGGGGTGAACTCGGACCCTAGTTGCACATAGGATGCAACTAGGCCCCATAGTTGCACATGGGGTGCAACTTGGGCAACTAAACACATGGAATGCACCCCTAGTTACACATAGGGTGAAACTCGGGCCATAGTTGCACATAGGATGCAACTAGGCCTCATAGTTGCACATGGGGTGCAACTCGGGCAACTAAAACACATGGAATGCACCCCTAGTTACACATAGGGTGAAACTATGCCTCTAGTTGCACATAGGACGCAACTAGGCCCCTAGTTGCGCATTGGGTGCAACTCGGACAACTAAAACACATGGAGTGCACCCCTAGTTACACATAGGGTGAAAGTAGGCCCCTAGTTTCATATAGGATGCGACTCGGTCACCCAGAGTTGAACACACGGTGCAACTTGGGAAACTAAAACACATGGAATGCACCCCTAGTTACACATATGGTGAAACTGGGATCCTAGTTGCACATAGGATGCAACTAGACCCCATAGTTGCACATGGGGTGCAACTCGGGCAGCTAAAACACATGGAAGGCACCCCTAGTTACACATAAGGTGAAACTCGGATCCTAGTTGCACATAGGGTGTGACCCGGTGACCCATAGTTGAACATGGGGTGCAACTTGGGCAACTAAAACACATGGAATCCACCCCTAGTTACACATAGGGTGAAACTCAGATCCTAGTTGCACATAGGATGCAACTAGGCCCCATAGTTGCACATGGTGTGCAACTCGGGCAAATAACACACATGGAAGGCACCCCTAGTTACACATAGGGTGAAACTCGGATCCTAGTTCCACGTAGCATGCAACTAGGCCCCTTGCACATGGGGTGCAACTCGGGCAACTAAACACATGGAATGCACCCCTAGTTACACATAGGGTGAAACTCGGGCCATAGTTGCACATAGGATGCAACTAGGTCCGATAATTGCACATGGGGTGCAACTCGGGCAACAACACGATGGAATGCGCCCCTAGTTACACATAGGGTGAAAGTAGGCTCCTAGTTTCACATAGGATGCGACCCGGTCACCCATAGTTGAACACACGGTGCAACTTGGGAAACTAAAACACATAGAATGCACCCCTAGTTAGACATAGGGTGAAACTTGGATCCTAGTTGCACATAGGATGCAACTAGGCCCCACAGTTGCACATGTCGTGCAACTCGAGCAACTAAAACACATGGAAAGCACCCCTAGTTAGACATAGGGTGAAACTTGGGCCATAGTTGCACATAGGATACGACTAGGCCCCATAGTTGCACATGGGGTGCAAGTCGGGCAACTAAAACACATGGAAAGCACCCCTAGTTACACATAGGGTGAAACTTGGGAAAATGCAATGCTACAACATCACCCTATGTACCCCCACGTACAGCTTGTGCTCTTCACACAATCTATCTCTCTATCACCCTAGGACAATGCAATGCTACAACATCACAGCAAACATTCTGACCACCCACCCACCTGACCAATTGCTTCATATCAGAAAGCGCTGAAATGAAAATTTAGACTGTGATTGGAGGGATTTCAAACTGAAAACTACACGGTACCACCTCCTCTCTACGCCTTGGACTAGTTCAAATACGGGTTTGGTGATACTCACTGGACTGGCGACATAAAACACATCATTAAATAAGTATAAATCAACCTTAAACACATAAACATTGTCACATACTACATGCCTAGTTCCTGCGATTGGGGGATTCACCGCTCGATTTATATTGTTTTATCTTACAAGGTTCAGACTATTAGTGCGTAAAATTCAAATTAGTTTTAGAAAAAAAACTCACAAAACATCTCCGTAGAGACAAATCAAGAGCAGAAAACTGTAGCAAAAGCAAGTACATACGCATTTGCCAACAGAAAAAAGGCAAGCCCAGTACAAATAAAAAATCTATTTCTACTGCAGATGCATAGTACATAGGAACAATGTATTTATACTGTAGTCTGTAGGTGCATAGTAAAATGAACAAAGCAGGAGCTATCGTTGCAATGAAAAAATGCACAAAGCACATGTCCTCGTCTTTACTTCCCTATACAGTCTGTGCTCCCTCACACACTCTATCTCTCAATCTCTCTCTCTACCTCTCCCTCTCCCTCTCCTTCTCTCTCTCCTAGAACACTGCAATGCTGCAAACTCGACAGCAAACAATTAAGGCAGAATCTAAATAATTTTCAGCCAGCGGAAGCAAAATACAACAGCAGAACAAACATTCTGACCGCCCCTGACCCAATTGCTTCATATCAGCAAGGGAGCGCGTCAAAAGCCTAGTGCCTGGACGGAAGGGGAAAGAAACAAGACACGTACCGGCCGGAGATCGCCCACCCTGAGGCGGCCGGAGAAGAAGCCTCCTCCGCCTTAGTCGCCCCCGAAAACGGAGACAGGCGACAGGGTGAGCTAGGGGATGGAGTAGGCAGCGGCCATGCCGTCGAGTGACTCGCAGCGGACGAGACATGAACTAGCTCGAAATTCGGGTTGGTTTTCTCAATGGATTGGCGACAAACACATCACAATGATAGTAAATCGAAATAACAACTACACAAACATTGTCGCAACACACAGCTCAAAAACCTAGCTCCTTCGATTGGGGATTCACCACTTGATTTCTACTATGCTCGCATGGAAGAGGATTGGATATTGTGCAAGTATTTTCCTCGAGGAGAGAAGAACCTGATAGGATCTGCGCGAGCTTGATGGCGAGGTAGACCCCGCTGCTGCGCTCCAGCCGACCACCCCTGCCTGCACCGCCCTCGTCGCCTACCCCGCTCTCGACTTGACTCGACCTTTGCTTCTCTGGATTGTGTCTCTACTGTAAAATGGAAGGTGGCTCGGTAGGGGAACAAAACACAGGAAGCATTGGGCGGCCCAAACAAGAAAAAACAAAATACAAATGACAGCCCACAAAGCTTGCGTGAAGCCCGCAGGACAACGCCCACCACGCGTGCAGCCCGCGAACAAAAAACACAGAGCCACACCACGCGACGCACGAAGACACCGAACCAAAACACGAATCTTAACGTAACAAATCGTACGGCTCGGGACGTGACTGAGATTTAGTTAGATCTCAGGCGCCTGAGATCTAGCAAAACCGTTTTTTTTTTTTGAACAGGGGTGGTCCCAGAGGGACCTAGAAGCTTATATTCATTGCAGTGGCATAATACATTGGGAACAGAAAGAAATCAGGAATTACAAGCATGCACATACATTTTGCACCAAGGACCCTAGTTCTAAATTTAGGAATACAATCAGGTCCAGCTCCTTCACCACCGCATCGGAAGAGGATGGCATAGCCAAGCACACCACCGCCGGGGACAAACCACTTGGGGTGAGGCACCGGGAGCCAGCTGCACCAGAGCCAAAGGGCCTCCGTCATGGCATCACAGCCTGGAGGTTGATTATCACCGTCCGTCGCCGGCCGGAGGAAGTGAAAGAACAAGCTATGCCCGGATGTCGCCTAGAGGGGGGGGGGGGGTGAATAGGCGATTAAAACCTTTTCTATTTAGAGGCTTGATAATTGCGGAATAAAACTAGGTGTTTAAATTAACAAGCCAACAACCTAATTACTAGGCTCACCTATGTGCACCAACAACTTATGCTAAGCAATACAAACAACAAGGTGATAGCAAGATATGAACTTCAAGCACGAAGGCTATCACAATGTAAATTGCATAAGTAAAGCTCGGGTATAGAAATAACCGAGGCACGCGGAGACGAGGATGTATTCCCGAGTTCCTCCTTGTTAAGGGAGTACGTCTCGTTGGAGGGGTGTGAGCTCGCCACAAGAGGCCTACTCAAGATGCCACAAAGGCCTCACCCTATTCTCCGATGAACCTCACCCAAGGGATTGGTTCACCTTCCACTATCGGAATCCTTCGGGGCGGATTCCGGAGCCCTTTTACAACTTCCCTTGGGGCACACACCCACAACTCAATTGGGGGCTCCCAAACTCGTGCCGAAGCTTCACAAGCGAAGACTTCGCGGCACCTCCAACCGTCTAGGGTACACAATGCACCCAAGAGGCAACAAGCTCTTGGGAACACAATGCACCCAAGAGAAACAAGCTTCTCAACCTTCAATCCCACGTATCACCGTGGGGAACTCAAACCTATGCACCAAATGCAAAAAGCAAGAACATACTAAGTGGTCAAGTCCTTCACCCCAAAATCCAACCAAAGCAACTAATGCTACGGAGGGATTTAGTAGGAAGAACAAAGGAGAAACACTAAGAACTCCAAAATCTAGATCCAACGAGTTCCCCTCACTTAGAGAAGATTTTGTTTGGTGGAAGAGTAGATCTAGACCTTCTCCTTCAATCCTCCAAAAATCAACGAGTTTGGGTGAAGGGATTGAGAGATCTATGCGATTTGAGCTCTTGTAACAATGGAGGAAAGAGAGGAAAAAGAAGCTCAAAAGGTTAGGGAACCATTGGGGAAGAAGGCCCCTTAAATAGGTCAACCAAATATCCAACCGTTATGCCCAGAAACGCGCCCGGGCGGTACTACCGGACTTTTTACCGGTACTACCGCCAAAATGCGCCCAAATACAGTAGCTAAAACCATAAGCGGAAGTAGGGGCGGTACTTCCGCCCATTGAAAATTTGTCGGAACACCGATACCAAAACAAGCATAACTTTTGCTTCCGGACTCCGTTTTTGATGATCTTGGGCTCGTTGGAATCGTAGCAACGAGATCTACAAGAATATGCAAAGAAACTTCATAGTCCAACAATTTAGGATGAAACCAAATGGGGAAAGTTAAAGCCTCTCTTTTGCAAACCGGAAATGCAATATCTTTTGCAAATGAAGTCCGAATGAAGTGAAACCAATTTTGTTGGAAAGAGGACGACAAGAGAAACCCTTGGAGATAATAAAAACAAGCAAAAGAGATTTTGCAAATAATTGGAAAAGTGATATCTTCCACACAGATGAACTGACAAAATCTCCAATACCGAAAACGCAATGGAAGACGCATATGAGAATCGTTTTCGATGAACTTGGACTTGTCATGACGAGCACGACAAGCACCAAGACCACATCACGATAAGATCCAAATAAGAACCAATAAAGATGATAGCAATGATGCAAAGGTTTGAGCTCTCCACGAACGATACGATCAAGATACTCGGTCGAGAACCCCTCTTGATAGTACGGCTATCTATCCTATAACCCGGTCTCTCAACTAACATCATGAGACCGGTAAAATAGAAACCCTATCAAGATCATACCTTTGCCTTGCGCATTTTCCACTTGAGGTCGATGATCTTCATCTTCTCAAGACGCACCACCTTCCTCGATTGCGCTTCGGTGAAGATTCACTTGATGCACCCCCATACACCAAGATGGGAGACGCTCTCTTTGGCATATCTTCACTTGGCCTTTATCTTCAAAAGGTTGGCAAGATCCAAGCAAATGACATCTTCTTGTTGATTATCTTGAACTTGAACCACACCATTTGACACCGTCCTTCATGAGCTACACAAGATCTTTCTTTTGATGCAAACTCATGACAAGACACCTAACCCAACATAGAGATACCAAGCACATAGATCATGGGTTAATTCACAAGGCTATATTGACAAGTGCTCACCATACCATGAGATCACATGATCCCTCATGGTACAAAACAAGCCTTGTGTGTTGATCAACTTGCACAAAGCATTGATCAATATAAAATCTTCTTCTTCCCTTAGACTTGATTCTAACAAATGGAGATCAAGCAAATCAATGGACACACCTATAAACATAGCTCAAAACAAACATTAGTCCATAGAGATTGTCATTAATTACCAAAACCATGCATGGGATCAACCATGCACTTTCAATCTCCCCCATTTTGGTAATTGATGACAATCCCTTTTTAAGAGGGTTTATATAAAGAATAGAACATCCTTGCAAGACAAACGAGCAAGGATCGAGCAAGGATGCAAGCGCATGCATGGCAAATGCAACAAAAGCATACAACCCAAATTCCCTTAAACCCTCTAAACTTCTCCCCCATTGGCATCGATTGCCGAAATGGGAAGAAAAATTTAGAGAGCCAATATAATATGAGTTCCTCCATAAAGGTGATGGCAATCCCTTTTAACGAATAAATTAGAGGAAATCAAACTATATTGAGGATCAAAAGATTGCAAAAATATGAAATCATTTTAAACATCTCCACAAAGGAGAAAAGGATAAAAAAATCCAAAGCGAGAGTTCCAAATAAGAATGGAGAGGCTCCCCAATGATCATGCACAAATGAGGAGTGCATAAATATGGTATCCTCACTCACCCAAAATCATCTAGAACACTCAACAAGTGCAATTGTGCATAATGCAAAAGCAAATCATAGCACTTGCACCAAAGATGTGGTTGAGCCATAAAAAGATACCAATTTTCAAAAATTCAACATAAGATAGGCCCAACTGAGATAAAAAGATCTTTTAAAGAAATATATTCACAAGCTTAGGGATACCAATTGAAAACTAAAACCAATTGAAAATGCCAAAAGCTAGTGAGATCATTTAGCCAATAAAAATCAACATGCTCACCATGGTAAGCATGAGGTAAAAGATCTTCAACAAAAACATGAGTGTGTAAAGATACCAATAAACACTAAGACAAGCACTCATGAGGCAAATTTGGAGCCACCAAAGAATTATAGATGAAACACAAGGTGGCTCAAAAGAAATGGGATACCGACTAAAAGGTGACCTCTCTCATATGTATAGGTTTCTAATTAGACAAACCATAAAGATATACATCCGCAAAGAAACATATACATACGAAATGGTCTGGGGAAAAGATAACAAGGTATCCAAAAGGAAGTCATAAATATAAAAATGAGATTGTTGCTTAAAAGCATAGCACATAGCTCAAATTTATCTTATTGTATATAAATGAACTTCAAATATATCAAATCCATCACACATATCACTAAGGGGACAAGAGATAGTGAAGATGCTTTGATCTAGGCAACAAGTATCACAAACAAATGATATCAATTGAAGAAAGGTTTTTGCAAATTCAACACACATATCACAAAGATATATTAAGTGAAGGAAAAAGCCAAAACCACAACAATTGCATATAAGAGCTTTCATGCCAAGAGGCAACCTACACAAGGTTGAATACTAGAAAGGTATGCATGGGATAGATACTTGTTACCGAGATGCATTGAAGATGAAGATAATGAGAGTTGGTTTGTCATCAAAGCTTGACTCCGATAATCACACGGTGAGAACACCTTCCTTATGAATGAAGCAAGCATCCAATGCATCTCCATTGTACCTAAAACACAATTAGAGTACAAAATGGTTCCCAAACTCATTGGGTCCCATAGTAGTTAGATCAACTACAATATATAGGAAGCACTCCACAAAAACATGTGCATATAGATATGAAATTGAATTTCATGCACATCTTAGCCGATTTAGGATTCGGTGGAGTATTCCCTATATATTGGAACTAGAAAGACTAGCATGCCATGAAATATATATATTAGTAAATATGCATGCATAGACTTACAAGAACCAAACGAGATGCAATTTGGACAAAAACACCAAGTGAACCAAGAAGAGAGCACACCAAGGTGTGACACTAAAAGGTTGTCCAAATTATATCAAAATCCAAATCAACACATGATTGAGGAAAAATCAAATCAACAAATGATTGATTCCGAAACACATCAACACATGAAGTGTGATATCAAAAGGAATCAAATCAACACAACAAATGATCGATAAGACACCAAATGAAAATAAGATACCAATTAAAACAAAAATATCAACTAGGAGAAAAGATACCAAGAAGAGGGCGATACTTGACCGAAATCAAGTAAAGTTAAAATAAGGCAAAAGGTATCAAGACTCCCACAATAAATATCAATTGGAACAAATATCTATGGAAAGAGATTACATTCCAATTAATACCAATTGAAGGTACCAACACAAGATAAAGAAACAAATGCCAATTGAGAGGGTCAATAATTGATAGAAAGAATAATGTTCTAAATAAAAAGAAATGCTCCCCCAAGATTAATGCATTATCTTAGATATTTGCATTTGAATACAAAATGCATGCACAAGGGATCATTACTCTCCATATTTTATCTAAAACACTAAACACTACCGATTGAAAGATAGGATCCATTCAAAAGGCAAGGAAGGCAATAGATAAAGCAAATCAACGCAAGAGCCAATGTGAAGATGGTCTACAAAATCCACCACAAATACTAGTATCACTTGTCATGGGCAAGGAGTATATAGAGATATTTCTCGGTGGTATAAAGGAATGATGTGCAAAACCAACTTCACCGCAAACTAGCAAATGGCAAAAGATAGGAATTAAAACACCTTTTTTTAAAAGAGGTTTGTTGGTAGTTTCAATTATTCGAACCAACCGGCAAAGCCATGGTTAGAATAAAAGGAAACAAATGGTTTCTCACATAATATATGAAAATGCATATTAGAGAAAAACCACACCAAGCAAGCCCATGCAAACAAGAGCCAAAAGATAACCAAAAGGAAATTAGAACTTGTTCGAGTAAACATGCCACATAGGAAATGGATAATGTACAATATCAACTCTAAGTGGCAAACCTCAAATGTTCACATTTTTATGGGATTGTAATATGCACATAGCTTATTACTCCCCCATAACGTGATGATTCATTTTATTTTTTAAACAAGAGGCAAATAAAACCAACTAGAGAAATTAATGGACATTATAGAATTTGAATTTCTCATGAGTATGACATACCACATAGTAGCTAGATAATATTGAAATATCAATACTATGTGGTGTGCCTCATGTACACACATTTTTAGGTTTGTGAGATGCACAAAGCACATCACTCCCCCAAAATGGGATAGTCCATTAATATCTCAAAGAGCCAAATGAAATCCACACAAGATTCAATAAAGCTCAACACAAAGTTATACATACATGATACACAACTATCTCACATAACCTTGAGTAACAAGACAAGTAGGAGGGAAGCATATCACATACAAGCACATGCTAGGAACAAAACTAACACATGCAAGGGAGCAAGCAACTTTCAATGTATATATGAGTTAAATACATGTTACCGCAAGGAGGAAGCATTGGATATGAGATTGGTAGGTGATAATCCAATTGACTTGGCTTGATGAAATAAAATCATGAAGATCCCTTAATTCTTCAAAAATAGCCAAGTCACCAATGTCCTCCATAAACACCTATTGATCAAGTTTGAGCTTGTTGGTCCCCAACCAAGTTGGGTCCTAAGAGGTTAGTCACAATAGGTTTGGGAACCCAAATGGTGCTTTTCTTTCCACCACTTTGAGCTCCTACATACTTGGCAAACACATTGCCAACTCTATCCTTCCTAAGAGAATATGCATCATCAATTATGATAGGAGAGGATGGGTTACCGACGGTGCATGAAGAAGCAAAGTGACCCTTGCCACGGCAAAGGTAGCAACACCGACTCTTCTTCTTCTTAATAGGCTCCTCAACTTGAGGAGCAATAACTTGAGTCTTCTTAGGAGGTGGCCTTTGTTCAACTCGTGGTTGAGCACGAGATTGAATCATAGGCCGCTTCCCTAGTTGCTTCTCACTAAGAGGCTTCTTCTTCATTGGGCAATCCCGAACGTGGTGCCCTTCTAGCTTGCACTTGAAGCAAATGATCTTGGCCGGATTCTTGACTTGAACTTGGCCCTTCTTCTTCTTCTCAACCATGGACTTTTTCTTGTTGTTGGAGTTGAATCCAAGTCCACTCTTGTCATTTGGGGATTGTTGCACACTCAACATGTTGTCAAGTGCACGCTTCCCTTCATGACGCTTTTCCAAGCCTTTCTTCAAAGAAGTGGCTTGGGCCTTGAGCTCTCCTCTCTTCTCTACATGGTTAGTGACAACACAAGTACTAGAGGAGGTAGATGCATCATTGTTAGAGCAACAAGGCAAAGCAAGTAATTCATCACATGATGTACCAACATTTTTAGTGGATGAACTACTAGGACTAGCACATGGCAATATAGCATTTTTAATTAAAGTTGTGCTAATATCCACATGAGGCTCACTTGATGTTACCTTTGTAGTGATGCCCTCATGAGCTAACTTAAGACAAGCATAGGAAGCAAGAAGTTCATCATTAGACCTAGATAGATTTTCATGATTTTCTTCCAACTTCCCATAGGATGCTAGAAGATTATCATTAGAACTAGATAGCTTTTCATGACTTGCTTCCAACTTCTCATACTTGCGAGTTAGCAACTCAAGTTGAGCCCTTAGCTCAACATTCTCCTTCATAATAGATGCTTCACAAGAAGTGGAGTTAGTAGCACAAGCATCATTAACATTTGGAATGGAAGAGGAAAGCTTAGCAAGCTCTTCATTTAATCTAGCATTTTCCTTTTTCGTGACTTTATATTTAGCATGAGCATGGTCACATTCCTTAATGATTTTAGCAATTATTTCATTATGAGACTCCTCGATAGATTCTAGTTTCTCCTCTAGAGAAGCACGAGTCTCATGCTCTTCCTCAAGAGCATCTTCTAACGATGCTTTCTCCATAGCATCATCCCTTTCAATCTTACCCTTTTCTTCAAGGCTTGCTTCCAAAGCCTCAATGGTTTCCCCACGCTCAATAAGAGTGCTCATGATTTCAAAGAGATTAGCTTCGGCATTTTTATTGCTAGGAAGGGCTTTAAGAATCATTAGACCTTTATTTTGAAGCCTAGCATTAATTTTTTCAATATCATCTTCTTCATCATCATTATCATCATTATTATTATCATTGCTAGAAGAAGATTTAGCCATAAGGCAATAAGTGATGGATGAAGAAGAGTAATTAATTTTTGAACCACTCAAGTTCACATCTTGTTGCATAGCAAATTGGATTTCCTCTACATTATTGTTCATGCAAGAGTTAGAGGAGACACAAGCATTTTTATCATGGCAACAAGATAAAGCAAGCATATCATCATTAGATTTATCTAAGCAATTTTTGGATGATATACAAGGACTATCAACACTAGCATGTATGACATTTGGGGTGCTAGAAGAGTTTAAGTCCAAAGATGAGGCATTGCAACAAGATAGAGATAAATGATCATCAACAATGAGCTCACTATCCAAATTGCAAAGCCTATCACTACTCACCATTACATTGGATTGTGGCTTACCACATTTTGGTGAAGTAGTCGAAGACGAGAGCTCGTCACGGCCGGAGGTGGAGGGAGAGCAATCATCCTCAATAGAGTTGGACAAACCATATTTATCTTGTAGCTTGGTCCAAAGCTCATGAACATCCCGGAGAGGCATGATTGACTCGAAAACTACACCACTCACAAATTTGCAAAACTCGTTAGATGCTAGAGCATCTAGATATAAGTTTTTCTCATCCTCTAAAGTCGTACTTGCGTAGTCCTTTGGAGGAGAAAAACCTATATCTAAGATACGCTCAATATTGGGGTCCAAGACCCGTAAGTGATTAAGCATATGAGTTTTCCAAACATTAAAATTTGTGCCATTAAATCTAAACAAGTAATTGTGCACTAAATCCCTAGACGTCATCTTTACTCTCTAGGCGGTAAAGCCAAACAAAAGAGACGAGGCTCTGATACCAATTGAAAGAACAAGCTATGCCCGGATGTCGCCTAGAGGGGGGGGGGGTGAATAGGCGATTAAAACCTTTTCTATTTAGAGGCTTGATAATTGCGGAATAAAACTAGGTGTTTAAATTAACAAGCCAACAACCTAATTACTAGGCTCACCTATGTGCACCAACAACTTATGCTAAGCAATACAAACAACAAGGTGATAGCAAGATATGAACTTCAAGCACGAAGGCTATCACAATGTAAATTGCATAAGTAAAGCTCGGGTATAGAAATAACCGAGGCACGCGGAGACGAGGATGTATTCCCGAGTTCCTCCTTGTTAAGGGAGTACGTCTCGTTGGAGGGGTGTGAGCTCGCCACAAGAGGCCTACTCAAGATGCCACAAAGGCCTCACCCTATTCTCCGATGAACCTCACCCAAGGGATTGGTTCACCTTCCACTATCGGAATCCTTCGGGGCGGATTCCGGAGCCCTTTTACAACTTCCCTTGGGGCACACACCCACAACTCAATTGGGGGCTCCCAAACTCGTGCCGAAGCTTCACAAGCGAAGACTTCGCGGCACCTCCAACCGTCTAGGGTACACAATGCACCCAAGAGGCAACAAGCTCTTGGGAACACAATGCACCCAAGAGAAACAAGCTTCTCAACCTTCAATCCCACGTATCACCGTGGGGAACTCAAACCTATGCACCAAATGCAAAAGGCAAGAACATACTAAGTGGTCAAGTCCTTCACCCCAAAATCCAACCAAAGCAACTAATGCTACGGAGGGATTTAGGAGGAAGAACAAAGGAGAAACACTAAGTACTCCAAAATCTAGATCCAACGAGTTCCCCTCACTTAGAGAAGATTTTGTTTGGTGGAAGAGTAGATCTAGACCTTCTCCTTCAATCCTCCAAAAATCAACGAGTTTGGGTGGAGGGATTGAGAGATCTATGCGATTTGAGCTCTTGTAACAATGGAGGAAAGAGAGGAAAAAGAAGCTCAAAAGGTTAGGGAACCATTGGGGAAGAAGGCCCCTTAAATAGGTCAACCAAATATCCAACCGTTATGCCCAGAAACGCGCCCGGGCGGTACTACCGGACTTTTTACCGGTACTACCGCCAAAATGCGCCCAAATACAGTAGCTAAAACCATAAGCGGAAGTAGGGGCGGTACTTCCGCCCATTGAAAATTTGTCGGAACACCGATACCAAAACAAGCATAACTTTTGCTTCCGGACTCCGTTTTTGATGATCTTGGGCTCGTTGGAATCGTAGCAACGAGATCTACAAGAATATGCAAAGAAACTTCATAGTCCAACAATTTAGGATGAAACCAAATGGGGAAAGTTAAAGCCTCTCTTTTGCAAACCGGAAATGCAATATCTTTTGCAAATGAAGTCCGAATGAAGTGAAACCAATTTTGTTGGAAAGAGGACGACAAGAGAAACCCTTGGAGATAATAAAAACAAGCAAAAGAGATTTTGAAAATAATTGGAAAAGTGATATCTTCCACACAGATGAACTGACAAAATCTCCAATACCGAAAACGCAATGGAAGACGCATATGAGAATCGTTTTCGATGAACTTGGACTTGTCATGACGAGCACGACAAGCACCAAGACCACATCACGATAAGATCCAAATAAGAACCAATAAAGATGATAGCAATGATGCAAAGGTTTGAGCTCTCCACGAACGATACGATCAAGATACTCGGTCGAGAACCCCTCTTGATAGTACGGCTATCTATCCTATAACCCGGTCTCTCAACTAACATCATGAGACCGGTAAAATAGAAACCCTATCAAGATCATACCTTTGCCTTGCGCATTTTCCACTTGAGGTCGATGATCTTCATCTTCTCAAGACGCACCACCTTCCTTGATTGCGCTTCGGTGAAGATTCACTTGATGCACCCCCATACACCAAGATGGGAGACGCTCTCTTTGGCATATCTTCACTTGGCCTTTATCTTCAAAAGGTTGGCAAGATCCAAGCAAATGACATCTTCTTGTTGATTATCTTGAACTTGAACCACACCATTTGACACCGTCCTTCATGAGCTACACGAGATCTTTCTTTTGATGCAAACTCATGACAAGACACCTAACCCAACATAGAGATACCAAGCACATAGATCATGGGTTAGTTCACAAGGCTATATTGACAAGTGCTCACCATACCATGAGATCACATGATCCCTCATGGTACAAAACAAGCCTTGTGTGTTGATCAACTTGCACAAAGCATTGATCAATATAAAATCTTCTTCTTCCCTTAGACTTGATTCTAACAAATGGAGATCAAGCAAATCAATGGACACACCTATAAACATAGCTCAAAACAAACATTAGTCCATAGAGATTGTCATTAATTACCAAAACCATGCATGGGATCAACCATGCACTTTCAGGAAGCCGTAGCCGACGAAGAAGGGGTGGAGGGGTCGCCATTCGACCGTCTGAGATGGCAGCCGACTGTGTGCTGCCATGGATGACCTCCTGGGAGCAGCTTCCAAGCTCCCCTGGCGCAGAGACGGTAGCGAACCAGCTAGAGGGCGAAGATCGCCTCCTCTCTCGCCGCCATGGCGAGAAGCAGGAGAGAAATCCACCCGTAAGCCGTGGCCACCATATCTGCATAAAACGAACTTTATTGAAGAGGACGGCGGCGCGACGCCAAACCAGCCCGTCAGCTCTGACCTCCAGAGCACAATCGGCAGCAGCATCAACTCCACACACTGCCAGGAGCAGTTCGTGTACTCCCGCAGCAACTCCCCATCGCCAAATCCACGAACTCCATCAGCACCACTCCATCTTCTCCCCTCGCCTCCATGGCCGGTCGGAGAAACAGCAGCAGCAGTACTAGAAATCCTCAAATCTGGCCCGAAACCAAACCCCCAAGAAGAGGGCTCTTCGAGCTTATTGAAGAACGTACCTTCGGAGTGCCCCTCCCTCCGCACCCACCACCATGGGAGCACGCCGGGCAGGAGATCCTCCAGGCCATGGCCACCGCTCGGAGGTGACACGACCAGGCACCAAGGTAAGGAAGATGGCATAGCGCTGTGCTCCTTTCCCATCCCTACTCCGGCCGGCAGCGCCGCTGGAGCAGATCCGGGATCGGGCCGGGCAGCGACGGCCAAGGAGCTCTCAGGAGAGGATAAGGTTGGATCCCCCCCCCCCCCCCCCCCCCCCCCCCCCCCCCGAAAATATGCCGCCATACTTGCAACATATGTATCGCTGACTAATCTCTCTGCTATCTCGATCATCAGGGTTATATATAAGTAAAAAATCTAGCTATCTCATCTTCTCCCGCGTGCGTTCATAAATCATAACTCGTCATCAGGCCGGCGCGAGATTCGGTGAACTAAATATGTTTTCTTCTTCTAGCGCACTTCCTACTTGCTGATGCATGATCAAACGCATCGTCTATGATCGCTGTCCGGCCGGTGTGATAACTCAGATCGATAATGAATCGATCGAAGCAAGCAGCTGGTGTGTGTGATACTGTGATGCATGCATGTGTATCGGCCGGCCATGCACAAGCAGCTGGGATAGATATGCATGCTTATCGATCGGAAAGCTGCTGCATGCATGAAGCATTGTTCATACAAAATCATGAATAGAAGGATAACAATACCGTGGAAAATCATTGTGTGCGTATCGCGTCTATTTTCTTTTGCAGCTGAACATGTCTGTTTCTGTATATGTAATTATATGCATGACATGATGATTAATTCCGGTATAAAATTTGAACTTACTATGTGTTTTTCACAAGTGTTTATGTCATACTTGATATCCACGCAACAATTACTCGCAGAAATCAACACCACTGTAAAACTCGATACCTGCATAAATATGTTTGTCACTACTTTATACTTGAAGTCAATGGATTTATCGGGTTTTGACTGTTGATGTTATTAATGTAACAGCTCTAACTTGGTAATGAAAAATACGAAGAATTTTTCCACTTTTTGCATTCTTGTTTGCATCATGGCATCCCTTAAATTGCTTCTGTTAACAAACCACCCTTGGAAACATTGTAAAAAGGGAAGCCAAACCTTCCCCAAACTCTAAACGTTGAAATGCAAACTATGGTGCTAACCATGTTATGACAGGTGACCTTATGGTCCAACACACTTCCTAAGTTCACCTCAAGCGAATAAGAACCAAATGGTTGGTCTCCAATGTGTTCCCTTTTTCCCTATGCCTTTAAATGTGGTTTCTAGCTTTTGTTTACTTGTGAGGCATGCCACCTTGCTCAAAGGTCTAAATAAATGTATGGTGAGCTGTTTTATCTTGTGGAGAAGCTACCAGAATTTTTGTATATTTTCTGAAATTGTTTTGGCGGTCCAAATAGAAAGGGCATTTCTGTTTTGATTTGGTCCACCGGAAGTACCGGTCATCTGGCCGTAAGTACCGGGTCGCCGTCGTCCTGTGAGGCGACAGTGGCGCGCACTGTCGCCATGGCCGCCCTCACCTGCTCCCCACGCGCAGCAGTGCCCCTTAGGGTTAAGTGGAACCCCACGGCCCCACCTGCTCCTCTCTCTCCCCCCTATCTGTTTTTCCCACACGCCGAGCCCTAGCCCTAACCCTAGCGAGCTCCCACCGACCGACGCCGCCCGCCGGAACCGCCGCCAAATCGCCGCCGATTGAAGCACCGGAGGACAGATCGAGGACGAGCACAAGCTCCGCCGTGACACGTTCTTCATCTCCGCCGAGGGAATCGACCGGAGCCGCTCGGGATAGCCGCCATTGCCCGTTCTTCGCTAGCCGCCGCCGTGCGCCTTTGCTGCTAGTGACGACGTCCCCGCGCCTCCCCGTCCACGGATTCGTGATCCTGGTGAGCACGCCGTCCTCCTGAGCATCCTCGCTCGCCTCCTCCCCCACCCTGTCGCCGTTTTGCCGTGGTGCGGCTCGCACTCGCCGCCGGCCGTCGAAATGCCGTCGCTCCGGCGACCCATCTTGGGCGGCGCCGCCACTGGTTGGTCGCCCTAGTCGAGGTGCGACCAACGCACGCACCCGCACACCCTCACGCGCACCAAATCGATGCGCCCGTGGTCGACACGCGCGTGGTCACCGCGCGCGTTCCCGCCGTCGCCGTGCTCGAAATCCGCTGACCGGAAGTAGCAGCGGTAGTACCGCTTAGCACTTTCGGTACTGGATCTTTCCTCTGTTAAGCGGAAGTAGAGCCGGAAGTTTTCTTATTCGGTACTGGATGTTTCGAACCATAAGCGGAAGTAGGACCGGAAGTACCGCTACACCGGTACTACCGGCCCACTTACCGGAAGTTCCGGAAATCTGTGTTAAGTTTGAATGTTTAATAATTTGTTAAATGTTAAGTCAAATCTTGAGAATGATATATCAATTTGATCAGAAATTCAACTTCTATCCAGCTATGTTAATGTCACATCATGATCACAAATACTTAATTGATGTTCTTCGTAATTTGATGAAAGGCTTAATTTCAAATAATTACTTACTTCGCTATTTATTCATCGGTGCTCCGAAAATTACAAATAAAGTACCAAAATGATCGGAATGACAAACCCTATCCATTCTTGTCATGTGCATGCATATTTGAGCCACCTCTCTAATAATTTGATAATTTATAAGATTGTGGTCACTAAGATAAATATGGGGTTGATCCCAAATAATTTCACTAATTATTTGGCTCCCCATTTAATTGTGCCTTAAGTTATATAATAATATCCTTGCATCAAATTGACATGTCATCATGTGATTAAGCATTGCACCTTGTTTTCTTGTGATTTATGTGTGATTTGTATTTCTTTTGGGTATCGATAGATTCCGGAGTCGAGGGTCTCTCTACTTACCCCGACGAGCAGTACTTCACGACCGGGCAGCAAGGCAAGAGATAACCTAACCTTCTTGGCATCTAGCATCCTACGCTTTTATCAACTTATTTTATCCACCATAATATTGCATGCGATTCAAATGTTCTTTGTTCAAATATAGAGAATCCTATGATTGCATGTTTCCCCGAGCCAATCACATGTATCCCTACCTATGAACCCTAGTGATTATGTGTTGGCCGGATACAAATATAGTTATTGGAGATATGCTTAGCCATGCTTAGAAATGCTTAGTTGAAATACTAGTTATGTCCGTGTTGAATTCCATATTTATTGGTGTTGATGGAATGATTCGGGCATGGTGGATAAATGTGATGCTTAATCAAATTGCTAAAGGCTTGGATGAGTTGCCCTCGGGGAGGGTGGTTTGCCTCATTCTTGCCGCCTAGGCTGAGAGTGCTTTTAGCTAGAACCAAGAACCGAGCGTGCTTCCATTGGTGGGTGTATGGGCGCCTCTCTGACCGAATAATTTGTGAGGGGCTTGTCAAGGGTCCTCTAGTTTGCTATTTCCATTTGCGCGTGTGTGGTGTGAGTGGAAAAAGGAACGAGGATGGTGATGTTTAGGATGTGACGGTGGGGCAGGGCGCTGGGAGCGCTGAACATGTCCTTCCGCCACTGATGGTCCTTGAGTAAGCCTCATGCATTGTAAAGGTCTAACCGCGCCCGCTCGCCGGTCTTCCCCGGAAGAGGGCCAACTAGGTGAGCCGGACGGTACCAATGGGTAAAATAGTACACCCCTGCAGGGTTAAATCTTTTCGAAAAGCCGTGTCCACGGTTATGGACAAACTCTTGGGAAAGGCGGATTAGCTCATAGATAATGATAACCTAATTGATATGGCAGCTAAAGGTTGCATAATCAACTTGTGATAAAGGTTCATTTCCTCGAGGGTGATTCGAGGGGGTGCCTTGGTGGAGATGAGTGTGGTTGGTGACAAAAGGGTTCGATGAGAACCAAAGTTGACAGATGTTACTCTCTTACCCCTTTTGAAAACTATTCTGCGTAGACGAATGCCTTGTGTCATTTATATTTCCGGTTTATGAAAACTTAGCTTTATGCAAAAGAAATACATATAAAGCTTTAGAGCCTCCGTCAGTCATTGGGCCTATATCGCCCTACTAAACTTGCGAGTACATCGTACTCAGTCTCTCTTTGCTGCCTCTATGATTTTGTATTTCAGAGGAGGATGACACCGAGCAGCTAGGTGGGTTCTTCGTTGACGTCGACTACTAGTCTGGGGTTCCCAGGTGGCAGCTTGGGACCGTGGAACAAGCTGGCTGGGAGATGTTTATTGTAGGCCTCTTAGGCCATATATTTGCTTCTTGTTGTTAGACAACACTACCCGCTTCCGTTTGTTGAATTGTTGGATCCGTGATCCTTTTGCTGTGTAATATTTGTATTCTTCTCATTATATGAGTTGCTATATGTTTTGTGTCGTAAAGTCATGCAATGTGCCGGTTTGTTTCACAAGTCTCGATCTTTGTTTTATACATTGATGGTTGTGCCCGCTACATAGTCTCTCTGTATAATTCCGGGGTCGGGGCGATACAATTAACTATTTATAAAGAGTTAGTCTTAAATAACCTTCACAGGATTATTGGATCTTGCAAATATATTACGAAAAACATGCGTGTGAAGTGATATTTTGTAGACAAGATCGTTATCCAAAGTGACAAGATTTTGAAAACACAAGATGATATCCATGAAACAAATCATCTTAATATTGTGTGTATCACTCCAAAAAGCATGGAACACATGAAGTTGATTTATTTCTACTTAATTATAAAGGTGTATAATTTTTTAGTTGAGTTGATAGAGAGAATGAGCAACTCTTTGATTCTAGAATCTAAAAATCAACAAAAATTTCATGTTATTACAATACATTTTTTTTCGTTTTGTTGCATAGATTAGAAACAATAAAAAAAAGAGTACAAGAGCTTCCGTCATAATTAGGGTTAATTAACTTGATAAATGATGGAGCTATTTCCAAAGCCAAATAGATTGGTGTTTTCCGTTAGTATCTGTTCTATCACACTTAATATTCATGAAATAATTACTCGCACCAGTCATGAACTCCGATCCGTACGGTCAAGTTATACATGGATAGACATTTATATGCGCCTGTTTTACATGGAAACAACAGATTTGTCGCTATTTCGATTATCAATATTTGTTACCTATCAGAAGCAACATGCATAACATATATGTTAGTAGTGTTGTTTACTAAAAATCAAAGGAAAAAATTGATAATTTCGCTTACTGTACATAAACGTCATCTGGCCAATCATAAGTTGTACCAAAATTATTATATCCACACGTGCATATCTAACATCATCTCGAGAGTTGCTTCTTAACTATTTTTCTAGAAGCTAGGAAACAGTAATGTTTCCATTGGATTTGGCGCATTTTCACGGGTTTGTATGGTCCTGCAATACCGGCATCTGATCCTTATGGGCTAACTAGAAGGTATAAATCCAAGGGGGTGCAGAAGGTTTTGATTTTTTTTTCTACGCGACATCTCATCATACTGTTGTGGCTACAACGATACCTGTCAGCTCATGTGGTAATTCATATGGTGTTCGAACATCGGTACATTAATCTTTACGTCGGAAAATTCAATATCATCACACATTCATACTCCTTAAATCCTACTACCTCCATTCCCTACTATAAGGCGTTTTGGCCAACTAAATTAGTTGGCATAAACGTCTTATATTAGGAAACTGAGGAAGAATTTTTTCAAAAAACTTACACACATGAAAGGTGACGCCCTCGCATTTGCCAGGGCCATCTTGCTAGTTATTCAAAAAGGAAGCAGAGGATAGCTACTTGTGTGGCAATCTGCTTTCACACTTCAGAAATTTGTAAACATGTAAAGGCAATTATTATTTAACGTAAACTATATCGAATACCATTTTAGGTATCTGCAGCCTATACCGCTGCAGGTACTACGGTAGCTTTTTAGCTAGCGTGTCGACCATCTAACGAGAATACCGTGTTTGTATAGTTGTATAGAGACAACTCAGAAGACGTATGCATAAATCTCATTACCAGACATCCCGCTCTTGTGATGGTACGAGACAAGACGGTCACGGAAACAGGAACGCGCCTTCTGTCCGAAGGAAGCAAACGATGAGGCATGGTATGGACGTATGGTAGAAACGATGTCGACACAACTTCTGAAAAAAAATAAACGATGTCGACACAAAGGAACGAACCGTGTGGATTCTGGAAAACAAAACAACGCTCCCTTCGAATAGAAGAACTGAGAAAATTACAATAAAAAACCATCAAAATTGTGATTTGTGACAAAAAAACACCGACTATGCATAACCAGTTTTTCGAAAAACAATGACCGCTCTAGTAATTTTCTATCACGACAATGACCTCCCAAGTAAGGGTGCCGACGCGGACGGGGATGGCCGGGGATGACTCCGTCGTCCCCGCTCCGACCTCCACTAGTGCACGTCCCCGCCAGTCCCCGCTAGGATTTTAGTGGGGAGAAACGCTCCCCGTCCCTGGCAACGACGTGCGGGTACCCGACATCCGTCGGGGATCTTCATGCTGGCGGCGAAGCGGACAGGAGGACGATGGTGACAGGCTAATGACGATGTGGATTACTCTATAGCACGAGGACTTCGACGACGAGCCGACGCAGTCTGTCTGCAGGAGGACGCGGACGACGTGGTGATGCCGATGCGGAAGATGTGGCGGGGTGATGCGGTGGGTGATGCCGATGCGGACGATCGGCCGCCTCTGCCGATGTGAGTCGTGGGAGGGACTTGGAAGTGACGGGGGAGAGTGGAGGCTGGAGGATTTGACCAGGTCAATGGCTTAGGGTTTTTTAATTACATGAGATGGTTTTGATAGACTGACATGTGGGATCTCGGGTGTCCATGGAGGCTCCAAGAGGAATTTTTCCTCCATCCCCATCCCGTTAGACTATCAGGTATCCATCCCGCTAGCCCCATGGGTTTAGGGCATGTTTGGTAGCCCGGTCGACCTCAGAAAATCTCCCACACCCACATTTCACTTGTTTGGTAGCCCGGTTTGCTCCTCATACGAAAAAGAGCCCTCCTGCCCGGTTGGGAAGCTTGATTCGAACTTCTCTACCAGCCATGTCAAGCTCATCCTGAAAATCTTGCTCATCCCCCCCCCCCCCCCCCACACACACACGCGCGCCCGTCTCCTCATCTCCACCCAGTGGCGGATCCAGCTCCAGTTTTCAGGGTGGTCCACTAGTAGAATTGTTCATAAAAATATTCTTATTTTTAATTTCTCTTCTATGATATAAAGGCTATATGGAAATTCCAGGGTGGTCCGTGGACCACCCTGTCCACCCCCTGGATCCGCCACTGTCTCCACCGCGCCGCCGTCCAACGTCGCCGACCAGCACCGCCCAACACCGTCCAACGCCGCCTCCTCCCGCTGTCGTCCGCGTCCACGTCTGCCGCCTCCGAGCTCGATGCGGAGCACGGATGCGGCGGTGGGCGTTCGCCGGCGGCTCCTCTCGCGGAGCTTGGCGGCGGAGCCTTTCCTCGACCCCGACGCGGAGCTCGGCGACGGAGCCCTTCCTCGACGACGGCGGCGCACGGATGCGGCGGTGGACGGCTCCTCTCGCCGATGCCGGTCCTGGAGCCCGAGCCCAAAGTCAAAGAGGGATCTAATTGCTTTTTATTTTTTAGTCAGATACCTGATTGTTTTTTATTTTTATATGGCATGGCTCACTTCATATATGGTACCAAACAAGATCTCAGCTGAACTCAGCTCAGCTCATACAATCTACCAAACACAACAAATAAATCACACATGTATAAGGTTGGCATAGCTATACTCAACTTGTATGGACTGAGATATGCCAACCGGGCTACCAAACACACCCTTACCCTCCATCCACCGTCCCTCGTGGGGAAAATTGTCAGACTTACTCCCAAGTTCCTAATGCGGCGTATAATGTAGCACTTTAGTGGCAATTCAGGATTGTGCGGATTCTCGTTCCAAATATTTTGGTGGCAAGTTTGTTTGCAATCTGTTTATATATGATAGTCATGTATTGTTTTGTTAATATTTGTTGGGAGTATATCGGTTTCTGGGACAATTAATATGGGACAGAGAAAATAATATTAATGAAATCGGATATGTTTTCTCGGATAGAAAAGCAAAGGAGACATCACCATGAGCGGGTCCAGTCCAGTGAAGGCAGCGGCGGCGCTAGGAATTTATAGTAGGGTATTCCTAGGTATTCATTTTGTCAAAATCATTACTATTTTTACAAAAATTATCAATATTTTACTATAATCTATATTTTTTTAAAAATCATGGGTATTCATTTGCATACCCAAGAATGCACCTAGCGCCGCCCCTGAGTGAAGGACACATGGCACGGTCGGCACATGCAAGTGAAGGCGAGGTGGCCAATGGTGGAGGGACACGAGAAGCGCGCCGCATGCATACGCCGGCTGGGGAGGGGATCATCATCATCCGGAGCCCGATCTGATCCGATCCAAAAGCCGGCTGGGGAGGGATCGAGCTACTCGTACTTGAGTAGTAGAAGTAGTAGTACTCCGTATTTCCTATATCGGCATCTCGGTCCCCTCCGAGTAGCAAAATCACACCGATCAAGTGGCTCGGAAGCCAAATCAGGGAGGGATGGGCATCATCATACACTAGCGGCTTCCCGAACCGGTCCCCGGCGGCGAGATCTCTCGTGGATCGCCGCGTCGCGTCTGCACCCCCTCCCAGTAACTCTTGGACTCTTCCTCCGTCCTTCCCCATTGGGCGCCCACGCCCCATGCCGCGCAGAGATTGCTGTCGAGCTCGCTCGTGATCCTTCCCTCCCCGCCACAGATCGCGATTCGGTTGGTGCCACGTGCGCTGCTAGCTGCCCCCCGTCCTGATCCCTGAATCTTGTCGTCGCGTACGGGCGTGATTTGCTTCCCCGGCCGTCAAGATCCAGCCTTTGTTTGCCTTTTGATTTGGACCGCCGCACCGAAACTTGCGAGCCCCGCGCGCTTCTCCGGTGGTTTTATTGGCGAGGAACGGGCACACGTCTTGTTCGACCTAATGCTCCTGAGAGGCCTTCGCGCGCGGTGAGCTGTCGGTGGCGCTAGCTTTAGCTTCCCTTGAGTTGGGCCGGTCATGGTGGACTGAGAGGGGCGGCGCGCTCGGGCTGGTCAGCAAGCATGGGCGGTTCGGAGAGGACCGTCGTGTGGTTCAGGAGGGACCTCAGGATCGACGACAACCCGGCACTGGCCGCCGCCGCGAGGGACGGCTCCGTGCTCCCGGTCTTCATATGGTGCCCCGCCGAGGAAGGCCGGTTCTACCCCGGGCGGTGCTCCCGGTGGTGGCTCAAGGAGTCGCTCGCCCACCTCGGCAGGTCGCTGGAGGCGCTCGGGTGCCCACTCCTGCTCATCCGGGCCGAGACCACCACCCTTGCCGCGCTTCTGCACTGCGTTCAGTCCATCGGCGCCACCAGAGTGGTCTATAATCATCTGTACGGTACGTACGGTTACATGCCCGTGCTGTTTGTTTGATGCTATCTCGGTAGAGATTCTTCTTCTTTTGACTTTTGTGGATTCTTTCCAAATGAGTTTTTTGGCAATCTCAAATGTCTAGCCAGTCACATCGCGTATGCAACTTTTGCTCAAACGTTTGTTTGACAGACAACAGTGTACTTCCTCAACCTGTCTAACCAGTTTCACTAATGTCATAATGCATATAAGGTATTCACCAATTAAATATAGAAACAGTTCAAATTAATAGTATGACACCGTTTATAATTATTTTCTCGATCAAGTTAATCTGGAGCATGATGAAAGTGTTAAATCAAATGAAACAAGGGCTAAATGGTACGGAGTACTAAATGTAGTTTATGCTTGTATTTAACAATTAGATAACCACGATCTTGGAATTGCACCTTTTTTGTGATATTGAACTGTTCCCTTGTAAATCTAACCCCCATGGTGTGACCTCACACAAAGCAGTATATTGTCCATTTGATATAGTACACAAATGCTATGAAAAAAAACAAAATTAGTGTTTTCAGGTTCAAAACCTGTTCCTGTAAAAGTTGAAAGTATACACACTTCTAGTTGGAAATTGTTCTATTCCAGTACCAGTTGATTTACTCTGGATTCTATTTTTTCATTTTAGTTTGCTGTTTTGATCTTATTTATGCTCATTTCCTATGCTCTAGACCCTATTTCACTTGTCCGGGATGACAAAATCAAGAATGAGCTTTTGGGCCTTGGAATTTCTATGCAGAGTTTCAATGGGGATCTGCTATATGAGCCATGGGAAGTTTACGATGAGAATGGGCATGCATTTACAATGTTCAATATGTATTGGGAAAAGTGCATGGGATTACCTATCGAGATATCACCATGTCTTGCACCTTGGAAACTGGTGCCTATCCCAGGTAGCTTGTGGCTACTGGCCTAGCATTATCATTTCATTTCTTGAACATTCATCATTTTCCTCTACTTATGGAGTATCTTTGCTTTTTTTTGTCCATTTCATATGATGTAGCTTACTTATCATGTGATGTTATAATTAAAGGAATGCAATGTTGAGGTTAAGTCTTTTACTTGAAACAATTGTTTTGTCCACAGGCAGATGTTTAGTTATTGGTGATGCGATCATATGTATTCAATTTATAAACTGTCAAGATGTTGCTGCTTTAATGCTTAACATTTTTCAGTTTCACATTCAGGTACAGAAAACCTTCATAGTAGTTCAGTTGATAACCTAGGTCTTGAATCAAGTAAGGACGAGGAATCAAGCAATGCTTTGCTAAGCAGGGCCTGGTCTCCTGGCTGGCGCAACGCGGAGAAGACGCTTGAGGATTTTGTGTGTCATGGTCTCCTAGATTATTCAAAAGACAGAATGAAGGTTTCGGGGACTACAACCTCGTTACTGTCCCCATATTTACATTATGGTGAGGTGAGTATAAGGAAAGTTTATCAACTTGTCAGGATTCAACAAATCAAGTGGGAAAATGAGGGGAAACCCGAAGCTGGGGAGAGTGTTAACTTGTTCTTGCAGTCAATTGGTCTTCGAGAATACTCACGTTACGTGTGTTTCAACTTCCCGTTTACACATGAAAGGTCGTTACTGGGGAACTTGAAGCACTACCCCTGGCAAGTAGATGAGGACCGGTTCAAGTCCTGGAGACAGGGAATGACGGGATACCCCTTAGTCGATGCTGGCATGAGGGAGCTTTGGGCTACTGGCTGGACACATAATCGGATAAGAGTAATAGTCTCAAGCTTTGCTGTTAAATTTCTACTCATACCATGGACTTGGGGGATGAAGTACTTTTGGGATGTCCTGTTGGATGCTGATATAGAAAGTGACATTCTTGGCTGGCAGTACATATCTGGGAGTTTGCCTGATGGCCATGAGCTTGGTCGTCTTGATAATCCAGAGGTATGCATTGTAGCACCATATCATTTCACCTATCTGCTAATACTGAAAAAAAATGCAGAGTTTGTGGACTGAATTCATAATTGAATTTAAGCGCTTTTGTTCATGTGGTGTTCATATATGATGAGCGAATCCTGTGTCCCAAAAAAATAGAAGACAGTGAGCCAATAATGTATTTTTATGCTGGTGAACTGAAAGTATTTGAGGGTATAGAGTATACAGAGTGTAGGCGATACAGCGCATGAAACTTCATGGCTTTACTTTTTGCTCAATTATGATTTTTTATTCTAAAATTTTCTGTAATATATTCTGCAGACCCATACTCTTTGTGTTATGGCCGTTTTGCAGCTCGTAACCTTTATTATGATATATGTTCATACTTATTTATAAATGTCTGTTTCCTTGGGAGTTATGTCGTTGTAGATGCATCAAGTTGTATTTAACTGAGCACCTTGTAATTTATCTTTGTCTCATGAGAGATTTATCTATTTCTCTTTTGTGCTTCCTTTGCATCCAAAACTAGGTACAAGGTCATAAGTATGACCCAGATGGTGAATATGTAAGAACTTGGATTCCAGAACTAGCTAGAATGCCAGCGGAGTGGATTCATCATCCGTGGGATTCACCGAGCTCTATACTAGAAGTTGCTGGAGTTGAACTAGGCTTTAACTATCCTAAGCCCATAGTAGAACTTCACACAGCTCGGGAGTGCTTAGATGATGCCATCTCCACGATGTGGCAATTGGATACAGCTGAAAAACTTGCAGAATTAGATGGTGAGGTTGTGGAAGATAACTTGAGCCATATCAAGAGTTTTGATATTCCAAAAGTTGTTTTGAAGAAACTTCCTCCAAGTGCTCCGCACTGCGATAAAAAAGTACCCACTGCTGTTGGCAGGAATCATGGGTTACAGCCTAAGGAACTGGAGGGATCAAATAAACAGAATATTTGTGTTGATGTGATCAGGGCCTCAAAGATGGAAGACACGGGATCTGTAGCTAACTCTCCATTATCAAGGAAAAGATCTGGCAGCAGTAATGCATTTGATGTCCCGTCTTGTTCATCTTCAGTTAAAGTGCACTCACAGAATCAGTATCCTGGCGGTCCTTTCGTTGGGTCATCAAGATACATCTTGCAGAAAGCAGATAGGGACTGTGCTGGTATGGTAAGTCTAATTATCATCTTTGAAAGGCCAATTTTGCACAAGAGGACCATATGAATTTTCCATATTTTGGCTTTTCTATTGGGTAAGCAAACATCCGATGATAGCACCATCGTCAAACACCCCATGATAATACCTTTGTAACCTTAAAAAAGTGGCAGTCAAACTCTAGGAAACTAAAAAATGGCAGTCAACTCTAGGGAACTAGGTTTCTGAGCACACATTATCACATACATCCGACTCAAATTTGTACTCTGCTTTCCCTGGGTGCACTGCACAAGGCATGGTGAGAGGTGTGGGTGTAAAACTCCACAACCCAGATTCGAGTCCTCTTTGGCTCAGATTTGAATGCCTATTTCTTCTTGATTGGTGCCTAATTCCTTTGTTTAATGCACTGTGGTTAGAACTTACTGATGTGGTCTTTGTTAGCTTTATATCTAGAGACAGCTTATCTTATTCTTATAAGATAGATTATAGGATTTTGCTGCAAGTAGGCGAAAACAGCTTACACAAAACCATATAGGCAGCTCTCCCCCTCTCTGAAAAACTGGTGGCTTTCTACCGAGAGAAGGCTTCAGGGTAAGGAAAAGAAATGCTTCCGATCCATCTTCATGCTTGTGGCCTGGTCAATTTGGTCTGAAAGGAATAGAAGGGTATTTGATAATGCCTACAAGCCGATCCATCTGCTAATCAAGCAAATCAAAACTGAAGTGCGCCTTTGGGTGGATACAAGCAAGGGTCGTCTTACCCTTCAGCACCAGCCCTAGTATAGGTTTATTTTTCCAAGAGTTTCGTTATGGGTGTTGCTGTAACTGTGGTCGTTTTTAGCTCTGTCCTACTGTATTTTTTGGGTCGTTGTACTCTGGTCATCCTTGACCTGAACTTTCCCTCTTAATATATCACATGCAGTTCTCCTGCATGGTTCGAAAAAAAAATACCATCTAGGTGGTAGACATGGGTAGTTAAAAATGCATCTCGCACTTTTGGTACTTCCGTATCAATTCTGGACATGTTCCATTTTCTGAGTGAAACTTTGTGAGCCTTTGTACTTTAGTAGAGTGAAATATTGGAGGTCGCATATATTTGTTGACCAAAGACTTACCTCTTACATCCCTGTTGGGCATTTCTCAAGATATTTTCCTATCATCCACCATAAGCACAAAGTTTGACGACGAAGCCACGCATCCTATCCTAACAATATGCATGGCCTTCATAGTCTTTTTTAAGGGAGCGGTGTTTTGATTCTTCCTGACACCAAAACTGATACATCTTTGCAGGCAGAAGATGATGACAGTGCTGATAGTGGTACAAGCTTCTCAAGACCAGCCAAGAAACCTGCATAGCCATGCCACTCGACAAGGGTTGTCGTACTACTGAACAATGGAGCTGGAGAAGTGCAAGTGAGATGTTCCTGTATTCCACTCTGATAAGAAAATTTTGTGCATTTTGTTTTCTGCTTTTTTCTTTGTAAAAGCTATTATGTAATCTATTATTAGTACAGAGACAAAACGGTTTCGTTTGTGGGGGTGGGAGTTATTTACTGTTGTTTACAATAGGATACGAACTGTTCGTCAAAGTTTAGCTTCTTGTTTTCTGCTTGAGTTCTTGCTGGCTGTTATGGTGACTTGGATGATCATATATGTTCACTAGGACTGCGATGTACATTGTGCAATGTGGTGTGTCTAATCCTGCCAAACAGGGTGGCTTTGCGGCCAGTGCCGCTGGAGCAACTTCCCAGTTAATGTACTCGATATTGGGTCATCTGTGTGCAGTGGCTGTTGTAGTCAGCAACCAACAATCTTTAGCAGTATTTTTCTTGTCGTATCAGCTGGAGCAGCTGGAGCGGAAGCTGTGCCAGATACATATGAACTTCGTGCTGGAGCGGAAGTTGATAGTGCAAGTCAAGTAGTTAATCTCTGTTCTCTTTCAGAGATGAAACAACGCGTAACCTGTATTTGACTACGGATATTGGGATTGGCAGATTTGTTATAGTGAAACAAATCCATCTTCTCTCTTCTATTTCATATGCTAGAGAAGAAAAAAATCCAAATTTCCGGTGCTTGAATATGCTAGTACTCCCTCCGTATAAGATGTTTTAGTTATCTGTATGCGAATTAAATACGGATGTATCTAGACGGAATCAGTGGATAGATTTACACATTTTGCTCCGTTTTCCAAAATATATGACGTTTTAGCAAGCTATTATGGAACAGAGGGAGTAGAATTGAACAATTGTGTGGCGGAGCTCCACATAGTCCTTTATTTTGAAAATTTGAAAAAGCATATTCTCCGATCCATAAAAAGTGTCGCCTACTTAGTACAAAGTTTGTACTAATTTAATACAAAATAAACGACATTTTTCATGTCAGAGGGAGTATTTTTAAGTTTCAAAGAACGAAGAACAGGGGAGGCCTCTGTTTAAGTCTTCACTCGTCTTTTACAGTTGAGAGAGATTCCGGCCCCATGGCGATTAACGCCCAGCCCTCCTCCTGGCTTGCCGCCGTGGCGGCCAGTGCCGCCGCCAGACCAGGCATCCTCCGCCGCGCACACGCCGTCCTCCTCACCTCCGGACACCTCTCGTCCCGCGCCGCCGTCAACTCTCTCCTCCGCGCCTCTCCGATCCCCACTTCCTGCGCCCTTCTCCTCCGTTTCCTCCTCCTCCACCGCCTCCCGCCCGACCACCTCTCCCTCTCCTTCTCCCTCCACTCCTGCACCCGCTCCCCCAGCCTTCCCTTCACCAGCCTCCTCCACTCGCTCGCCGTCAGGCTCGGCCACACCCGCGACGTCTACATCGTCAATGCCGCCGTCTCCGCCTACTTCAGGGCCGCGGACGTTGCCTCCGCCGAGCGGCTCTTCTCTGACACCAAGGATTTCGCCGACGTTGTTACCTGGACCACCATGGTCACCGGGCATGTCAACGCCGGAGACGTGGAGCGGGCGAGGTGGTTCTTCGATGCCACGCCTGAGAAGAACGTGGTTTCCTGGAACGCGATACTGGGTGCCTATGCCGGCGCCGGGATGCTGTCCAGGGCGCGGAAGCTGTTCGATAGAATGCCCACCAGGAACACCGCCTCGTGGAGCTCGATGATCACTGGGCTCGTGCAGGCCGATCAGTGTGAGGAGGCTCTGAGGGTGTTCAGTGAAATGGTTGCTAAGGACGTCGTGCCGAATGAGTCTGCACTGGTGAGCGCCGTCTCAGCGAGCGGGCGGCTGCGGTCAATTGAGCACGGTGTGTGGGTGCATGCATATGCCAAGCGGGAGCTGCAGGGGCCAATGAGTGTCATCCTCGCAACAGCGATAGTTGACATGTATGGTAAATGTGGGAGTATCCATACTGCCATCAGGGTGTTTGCCGCAATGCCAGTCAAAAACATCTATTCGTGGAACTCGATGATTACTGGCCTCGCCATGAACGGCGCGGAGACGCAGGCCTTGTCACTTTTCTGGAAGATGCAGTTGGCTGGTGTTCGACCAAATGATATAACCTTCATCGGGCTGCTGGGCGCTTGTAGCCACTCAGGTCTCGTCGATGAGGGCCGCTGGTTGTTCAACAGAATGGTCAATGGCTTTGGTATCAAGCCAATCCAAGAACACTATGGCCTAATGGTCGATTTACTCGGGAGGGCAGGTTATGTCAGGGAGGCAGTGGATTTTGTCAACAGCATGCCGGTGGAGCCACACCCAGGCTTATGGGGTGCGCTTGCTGGTGCCTGCAGAATCCATGGCGAGGTAGAGCTTGGTGAGGAGATTGCCAAGAAGCTCATTGAGCTGGAGCCCCGTTATGGCAGCCGGTACATCCTCTTGTCAAACATATATGGCGCATCAAACAGATGGGATGACATGGCCAATGTGCGTAGAGTCCTCAAGGAGCGCAAGGTCCCCAAGGGCACTGGCAATGCCGTGGTTGGAAATGATGTTCAGTCTATGAAATACATGCTGCATTAGTATTCCTGTAGAGAGTGACCTCTCAGGAGCTGCATATGTGGGGTGGCATGATGTTGAGTACCCTCCATTCACCTTGGAGACATCCTTGTACTGATACAAGCCTCCAGAGGGGAGAAATGTTTGATTTATGTGTTAGTATATGCCTGCAGCCAACATGGTGCATTAGCTGCAAAATCCTGTCAAGAGTCCAAGAATACTTTGTACTTGAATACTGACCTGAAGATGCAGAAGCTCAGAATATATGAGCCTAAGGACTACGGGATAATCTTTGTACTTAAATTCTAACTCGAAGAGGCAAAAGCTGAAAAGCCATCACGTGACTCAGATTCATTTAATAATTTCTCCCAACTTTTTTATGTACATCTTTCTGAGTGCTGTCTTAGATACAGGAATATTCAAAAAAAAAAATCTATGAGGCGATGAAACAAACATGTACATGACATTGAGTTGTGTCCTTCTCCCATTCAAGTGGTTTTGGAATCATGCGACCCAAACAGACCCTGTCATGAAAGAAATTAATGCTTAATTGTTTATTTTTCTTTTCCTTTCTGTATAGTACTTACCTACCAAGTAAACTGTTAGTTTGCCTCTGTTTTGGGAGGGAGATATTTTTCCCTGTTAAGGTCCAAAGTTATAACATTAGTGAAGTTAAATTCCTGAAACACACATTTTTCAAACATCATGGATGCATCATCCATAGGATGCACCAAGCTATGTACTATGGGTAGCTTCAATTGATCTGGGATTAACTATTTCTAAGCCCTTAAATCAGATTGAGAGTTTAGATACTGCTAAAGAACTTCCAGGATTTGAATGCTATAGGCTTCAGGTGACAATCTGGACTCTGAAGAATATCATGAGTTCCTACGTCTCAAATATTGTTTCTGAGGAGGAAGTATCTTTTGACTTTTCATCAGATGATGTGATGCACCAATGGCATGAATCATGTGTTACAACTGAAGAACGTGAAGGGCTCAAGCAAAAAACCAAAGGTAGGTCCCAGAAGATGGAAGACAGAGGGTTCAAACTTGCAGGGTCATGATCCTCATGCTTCTTTTGTAGGCTAACAAGTGTTGCACCAGAAAAGTCTTAAAATTTTCAATTTACGATCGTTTTGTATCAGGTAAGCAAGGATAACATGATAACGCAATGGTCGGCAGAGCCTCCTATGGATTTTGTTCAGCTAAATTAACCAACACAAATTTTCACCCATTTGTTGTTTTTGTCTGAGTTGCCTGGTTTAGTTATAAGTGTACTGAGTGGACTCTCTGATTGAGCAGTTGGGCCTGATAATAATTGATGCTAATATGAGTGCGCTCAGCCTCCTTTTTGACAAGGCTGAAGAAGAAGGAATCCTTACGGCTGTTCATGCTCGACAGCAAATTCCGCAATGCCTGTCAATATATGCTGACGATGTCATTTTATTCATCAAAGCGGATCAAAGAGAAGCGGTAGCCACTAAACAAATCCTGGACATGTTCGGAATGGCTTCTGGACTCGTGTGCAACCTGAACAAGAGCTCGGTCTTAGCCCTAGTATGTACCGAACAAACGTTACAAGAAATAAGCAATAGGGTAAATTGTCAGGTTGTGGCACTGCCGATCACCTACCTTGGCCTGCCGCTGCACACCCGGAAGGCGAGAAAAGCAGATTACAGGGCGCTGATTGACAAGATAAAAAATCGGCTTGCATCATGGAAAACTCATATGCTCACTCATGGTGGTAGGCTAATTCTGGTTCAGTCCGTTCTGAGTGCTATTGCTATATTTCATTTGCTTTCCCTTGAGCCTCCAGCATGGGTTTTCAAGGCAATTGACAAAATCAGACGCGCCTTCCTGTGGAACGGAACTGAAGTGGTCGAGGGAGGTAAATGCTTGGTAAATTGGCCCACGGTTTGTCAACCTAAAGATGTTGGCGGCCTTGGCGTTTTGGATCTCGAAATTTTGAGCAAGGCCTTCCGTGTAAGATGGGCTTGGAACATTCGTGCCAATGAAAAAAGGCCTTGGTGCAATCTGGCCGAACCACAAGATGAGAATATTAGAGAAATTTTTAACGCTGCTGCTAAGGTCGCTTTGGGAAACGGCGAGAGAACCATGTTCTGGCTAGACAAATGGATCAACGGAAAGACTTTTAAAGACATAGCCCCAGACGTGTATGAGATCATAAACCCGGAGATCAAAGCGAGGAGAACAGTGGCCCAAGCTCTCGACAATGGAGTATGGATTGAAGACATAAAAAAAACCGGTAACAATTAACACCTTCATGCAAGTTCTTGCTATTTGGGAGGAATGCAAAGACGTCAACCTCTCACCTATCACCGACGACAAGTGGGAATGGTCGTGGAATCCGAAAGGGTTATTCACTACAAGCTCGGTGTATTAAGCTCATTTCAAAACAAAGATCTCATGTGATTTGGCTGAAGCCATCTGGAGGGCTTCGACACCAACGAAATGCAAGCTGGCTATGTGGCTCTTTATCCGTAGGAGAGTTTGGACTGCCGATAGAGTACAAAGAAGGGGTTTACCTCATCCTGATAGATGCTCCTTTTGTGGCACGGTCAGAGAAAATGCACTGCATCTTTTCATGGGTTGCGCGGTCGTTAACATCATATGGGGGCAAATTCTTAGTTGGGCAAATCTTCAGAGAGCCACGCCTTTAGTTCAAGATAACCTAAGAGAATGGTGGGTGCATACCCGTGGATCGTTTACTGGAGCAACTAGAAGGAAGCTGGTGGACACGGTGATCGTGTTGGTCGCTTGGGAAGTTTGGCGGGAAAAAAATAGGAGGGTATTCGATAAAATTCTCAAGCGCACCAATGTGCTAATTGAACACATCAAGAATGAGGCCAAGCAATGGAATCTAGCTAGCGCGGGTCGTCTCGGTCTTGGTTAAGTTTTTAGGCTGGTTTTCCTTTCCTTGTTTGGTCTTCATAGCATGAGCTTGTTAGGTCGCTTGTTTTTGTGGTTTCTTGCTCTTTGGCCTCGGCCATCCTTGTAAGACTCTCAGCCAGTTCCCTAGCATCCTTTCTTTCTATCTATGATAATACATGCAGTGCTCCTGTATGGTTCAAAAACTGAGTGTTCTTACTCTCTGCTGCCTCTTTAAGGTTTATAAATGTACCGCATGAACACCTATCTACGTAATCCTATTTAAGTGTCCGGGGGAACGAACCAGGCAGGACAAATGAAAACAGTGGTTCTTGGCAGACTAAAATGCCTGTGTATCTTCAGTATTAAGCTGTGCAAGTCTGGGCAGTGCTGGACAGTCAGCCAGACTATATCTATATACTCCCTCCGTTCCTAAATATAAGATGTTTTAGCTTTTATGAATGGAAAGTGGGACAGATGTATCTAGACATGTTTTAGTATACATATACACTACTTTTAGTCCGAATCTAGACACATGTGAAATAGCTAAAACATCTTATATTATGGAACGGAGGGAGTATATAAGAGTGTTTAATGGAGTGGTATATGAAGCAAAATATCTTCAGAGATTCTGGAACGAATAGCCTTGTGTTGTTACAGACGATATAAGTTTCTCACATCTGTTTATCTAGATTTCAAAGCTATGTTTGTTGGCTTTTGATTATATTTTTCGAGAATATGTTTGTTTGTTGGTTTTGAGTATAAGCTGGGGAAGCAATTGCGCCTCCTGTGCAACAGGTTCTGCAGGGTTATAACATGACGGCCTCCTCCACTGCGTTAGAGAAAGTTGCAGCTGGTAAATTAAACGACCAAGCGGTCGTGTATGTTTGAGTTGCTTGGAAAAATGGAAGCAAAGTAGCAAACGAGGCTGGCCGGGGTCGTCGCCGTGCACGCTGGCAGCCCGCGGTCGCGACCAAGCAACACACGCCGATGGAGAACGCTAGCTGGGAGCACTCGCCGTGCACACGGTCACTCACACGGCGCGGATGCGTGCGTGCCGCGTGCGAGTTCAGGTGGCGTGCGGCGATTATGCTGTCGACACGCCTCAACGTCCGGCGGTGCGGCCACGCATTCCCGCGGTTGCGCGCGCATGGTCCGAGCGGGCGGTCGTTTTCTCGCGGGGAAGAAGCGGAAGGCCGACCGCGGGATCGAATTACTTCTCCATCCATGTGGGTGGTCGGAACATGCGAGGGAGATAGACGAACACGTGTACATGCGTGACTCCAACGAAGAAACAAGTGGGATTCATTTACCTGACGATGATTCAACCGAACAAATTCCCCATTCTAAATATGGAAAACATAAACCTTACAAACCGTCCCAAGTCATTTGTGAAGCACGGAGATGCTTCGATCGATCCACCGGCATATGCTCTGCTACGGCATATGCAAACTGCACATGGTTCTCAGAGATCGCCATGTGCAACGCAACCATTACGCAACACCGACCGGCGGTTGCACTCGCGCCGGGAAGGAAATCGAGAGCGGCACGCCGGCCGTCGCAAAGGCCAGCAAGCAGGGGGAAAATGACCGAAAATAACCACAAAGTAAAAGGAATTCACAAAATAAACATTTGACGAAACTATTTCACAAAATAACCCTTTCGGGTAGCGTCCAACACTTATGCGTTATGGTATGCTATGTAGCGCCTTGGCCTGAGGCGCTACTCATCCTGCCTACGTGGCGGCTACGGGCCCACTTCGGTTGTGTAGCGCCTTGACGTTAGGCGCTATGCTACGTAGTATAGCGCCTAGTGCTAAGGCGCTACACTAGGATTTAGAAATATTCGGCCAAAATTTGAACAAAAAATTAATGTTTTTAGAAAAAATTGAAAAAAATCCAGTAATTAAAATCCACATATATAAGCAATATGGAAAAGTTTGAACCAATTTGGGTGAGTGAATTGAGAGAAACATTGATTTAAAATGTTCAGCTTCAATTTTTAGCCGAAATTTTAAATTTCTAGTAAAAATTGAAAAATATCATGTAATTCAAGTTTATATATATAAGCAATCTGAAAAAGTTTCAATCATCTTGGATGGGTGGATTGAGAGAAACATTAATTTTAATGTTCAATTTCAAATTTAAAGTTTTCAGAAAAGTTGAAAATTCTTGTAATTTAAATCCACATATATAAGTAATCTTAGAAAGTTTTAATCAATTTAGGTGGGTGGATTGAGAGAAACATCGATTTGAATGTTCAATTTCAAATTTTGGCTAAACTAAGTCATGGACATAACACTAAGTCACTAACTAAAGAAATAATCTAGTCTACTTGGTGCATTTTTACAAGGACACGGTGACATCCCTAATTCTTTTAATAGTGAGACCAAACATTTGCCTCAAGGCATAGACATTTGTAGAAGTTTACACCATAAGTGCTATTCTTTTGTAGATCAACAGCCAATGTCTTAGCCAACCCCCAAAAAATTTAAAGTTTTCACAAGGAATTAATTAAAAAAATTCTGAAAACTTTAAATGTTTAAAATTTGAAACTGAACATTCAAATTGATGTTTCTCTCAATCCACCCATCCAAGTTGATTGAAACTTTCCCATATTGCTTATATATATGGACTTGAATTACAGGAAATTTTCTAATTTTCCTGGAAACTTTAAATTTTCAGATAAACTTTGAAACTGGACACTCAAATCATTGTTTCTCTCAATCCACCCATCCAAATTGGTTCAAACTTTCCCAAATTGCATATTTATATATATGGAATTGAATTACATGAATTTTTTTAATTTTTTATGGAAATTTAAATTTTCGGCTAAAATTGAAACTGAACATTCAAATCAATATTTCTCTCAATTCACCCACCCAAATTGGTTCAAACTTTCTCAGATTACTTAAATATATGGACTTGAATTACTGGATTTTTTTAATTTTTTCTAGAAAAATTAAATTTTTTGTCAAATTTTGGCCGAAAAATTTCTAACTCCTAGTGTAGCGCCTTAGCACTAGGCGCTACACTACGTAGCATAGCGCCTAACGTCAAGGCGCTACACAACCAAAGTGGGGCCCGTAGCCGCCACGTAGGCAGGACGAGTAGCGCCTTGGCCTGAGGCGCTACATAGCATACCATAACGTCTAAATGTTGGGTGCTACCCGAAAGGGTTATTTTGTGAAATAGTTTCGTCAGACGTTTATTTTGTGAATTTCTTTCGCTTTGTGGTTATTTTGGATCATTTCGTCGCAAGCAGGCTGCCGGGCGTGAAGCGTGAGGTCAGCTGAGCTAGAGTAATACGTTGAAATATGGGGCTACTCCAGTTAACAAGGCATAAAAAAGGCACGGTGACGATGTACTAATAATTATAAGTGATAAGCAGAAATATCGAATCCTCCATTTTTTTATATTTCCAACAATATCCGTCATCGCCTGCGTCGAGACGTTCGTCGGTAAAATAGGAGAAAGACCGCCATCATAGAAGCACCATCACCATCAAGACTTTTTTAGCCAAATACCATCGTCATCAAAGCTTCTAGCGAGGCACATATCCTGATATCCCTGTGGCATGTTAGTTGGGGATCTTCCCCGTGATTCCCGGCTCAGATCCGTCGCCTCCTGTTGACGTAGTCAAGATATCATGCACTCACGGTGCCTCCCGAGCGTTTAGCCTTATGGACACGTCTAGTATGTCACAAGCGTGGAATCCAAAAGAAGCTGTCTTCTCTCCTCACGGTGCCAAATCCCTACGGTATACACAGCGGGTGGTTTGAAGTATGGTCTTGGTCTTGGACCAATATCCTGAACAATGTGGTAGGTCGTCCTACACTCGGCTCGACCTTTGTGTGGTCAAATCGTTCCTAGTTTCCTCAATGGCTTATGGTTTTGGGCAAGGTTCCTTTTGTCCGTCACCGTAAGCTATCTTCTGTTCTTTCCGCCCCATTGACATGTCAAGCTTCCTAGCTCCAAGTATGCACCAAGGAAGATCTTCGTGAGATCGAGTAGATCATTGAAGTTAAGAGTTGCCATGTTTCTCTCATCCCTCTTCCTACTCTAGAATCTCGGGACGAGATTCTTGTAAGGGGGGTAGAATTGTAACAGCCCCAGATTAGTACCCTAAAATATGGGCCAAATTTTCACTTTTTGATTGGCATTGCATCATGGCATCCATTTTAAAATGCTTAAGTTGAATAAAGCAACAATTGTAAAACAACAAAAAGGGGAGCAAAACCTTTCCAAACTTCCAACCCAAATGCAATGGACAACATGGTAACAACTAAATGAACTTCCAAATTGTTTAGGAAGTTCCAATTTTGCATCTTACAACTTTTTCCTAAATTCCCAAATGTTGCCAAATAATAATTAAAATTGAGAATCCAAAATTGGGCTAATTCACTTCTATTTTTGGAACCAAGTTGAACTCTCCAAAATTTCAAAATAAAAATATGGGGTGCTGCATTATTATAATATGAGACTCCATAATTATTTTCATAATTTATTGAAATGTTTAATTGCTCCAAATAAATCCATTTTTGGAAATTATCAAAAATGCCCTAATTAAACTCCAAGACCAAATGTGGTGCAAAACATTTCTACTTGCCTCACCAATTTTTGTGGAGCACCTAAGGGTTAAATGGAGCCTATTTGAATTTTTGCAAAATTTCTGGAAATGTTTAAGTGACTCGTTTAAATAGCCAAACCCTGCTGTTTATGGTTCTAAAACTGGGGAAAATGGAAAAGACCAAATCACTGACGTGTGGACCCCTCCTGTCAGCCCTCTCTCTCTTTTCCCTTCTCACAGTGGCGACATGGGCGCTGGCGCCATGCGCCCGCGCCATGCCGTAGTGCCCCACTCCGAGGCCCCTGCCTGGTGGTTAGGCACGCATGCGAGGTCACTCACCCGCCCTCCCCTTGCCCACTTGCCTTCCCCCTGCTCCCCTGCTTTTTCCCTCTCCCTGTCCCTCACCAGAGCACGACAGCCGCCGGTGCCGACACCCCGCCGAGCATGATGCCGTCGAGTTCCGAGCTCCCCGCCCAGATCGAAGCCCCCCGGAAGGTTTGCCGCATCGCTCTTTCCAGTCGTGCCGAAGGAATCGACGAGTGAAGGCCTCTCACGGCGCCGCCGCACGTTTTCATCCTCGCCTCCGGCTGAGGCTCGGCGCTCGCTTCCGTGGCGATTGCCGTGGCCTCCGGCCACCAGGGCGCGAGCTAGCGCCGCCACCCACACCGCATCGTCGCCCTCTAATTTCCCGTCGAGGGCCTAGTGCCGGGCCGCCTCACCTGGGCGTGCTGCGCCGCACTCCCCTCGCGCCGGCCGCCGCATGCCTGCACGCACGCGTCGCCTCCGCCCTCCCCCGTCTCCGCCGAGCTCAAGTGCACGCCAAGGGTGAGCTCCTCGCCCCGTGCTCCCTCTTCCCTCTCCCTCCGTTCGCTTCCTCGCGCCCTCGCCGCGCCCCTACCGAGCACGCGCACCGTCGGCCGTGCGTGGTCACCGCGCCGGTCGTGGCCTTGACCGGCCGCGTGCGTGTGTGCTCGCCCGGCCTTCATCCCGGCCTGGGCCGGCCACGAGGCCGGCCTGTTCGGGCAGTGCCCCGGCCTGGCCCCGGTCTGGGCCGGCTTTGAGGCCGGCCTCCTCTGGCACTAGCCCGGCCTGCACCCCGGCCTGGGCCGACCTGTGGGCCGGCCCAAACAGTAAAACCTGCAAAATTGGAAAATAAAATGGATTGTTAAATAATTCATAACAAATTGAAATGGGTTATTTATTACCGAATTTGAGAAATTCATAACTTATTAAATATTGATCCAAAAATTATGAATTAATTATCATTGTGATCCCCACTTCAAATGCTATCAAACTATGCACTTATCACATCATGATCACAAACTTTTCTTTGATGTTATTCATAATTTGATTAAGTAAATTAAATTCAATTATTTATTTATTTTGCTATTTATTCATCGGTGCTCCGAAAATTACAAATAAAGTACCAAATTAATCGCAATGACAAATCCTATCCATTCATGTCATGTTCATGCATTTTTTAGCCACTTCTCTAATAATTCAATAATTTATGAAGAACGTGGTCACTAAGATAAATATGGGGTTGGTTCCAAATAATTGCACTACTTATTTGGCTCCCCATTTAATGTTGCTATGTAATTTATATAATAATATCTTTGCATCAATTGGAAATGTCATCATGTGATTGAGCATTGCATCTTGAGTTCGTGTGATTTATGTGTTCTTTGTATTTCTTTGGGTATCGATAGATTCCGGAGTCGAAGTTAACGATAACTACCCCGACGAGCAGTACTTCACGCCCGGGCAGCAAGGCAAGAGATAACCTAACCTTCTTGGCATCTAGCATCCTATGATTTTATAAAATTATTTTATCCACCATAATATTGCATGCGGTTCAAATGTCTCTTTTGGTAAATAATAGAATATCCTATGAATGCATGTTCCTCCCCGAGCCAACCACATGCTTCCCCTCCTATGAACCCTAGGTTTGATGTGTTGGCCGGAGACAAAGATATAATGGTTGTATTTATATGCTTAGCCATGCTTAGTCGTATGCTAGTTATGTTCGTTGATTAAATTCCATATTGATGATGTTGATGGAATGATTCGGGCATGGTGGATACATGTGATGCTTAATTAAATTGCTAAAGGCTTGGATGAGTTGCCCTCGGGGAGGGTGGTTTGCCTCATTCTTACCGCCTAGGCTGAGAGTGCTTTTAGCTAGAACCAAGAACCGAGCGTGCTGCCATTGGTGGGTGTATGGGCGCCTCACTAACTGAATAACTTGTGCGGGCGTATCCAAGGGTCCTCTAGTTTGCTATTTCCATTTGCCGTGTGTGTGAGCGGAAAAAGAAATGATGAGGATGGTGGTGTTTAGGACGTGGCGATGGGGCAGGGGCTGAGGCTGGGTAAACTTGCCCTGTGGCCACGGATGACTCTTGGATAGTCTCACGCGAGGTAAAGGTTTAACCGCGCCTGCTTGCCGGCCTTCCCCGGAAGAGGGCCAACTAGGTGAGCCGGACGGTACCAATGGGTAAAATAGTACACCCCTGCAGGGTTTAATCTTTTCGAAAAGCCGTGTCCGCGGTTATGGACAAACTCTTGGGAAAGGCGGATTAGCTCATAGATAACTTTAACCTAATTGATATGGCAGCTAAAGGTTGCATAATCAACGTGTGATAAAGGTTCATTTCCTCGAGGGTGAGTCGAGGGAGTGCCTTTGTGTGAGATGAGTGGTGATGGTTGTAAGTAGGTTCGCCGAGAACCGAAGATGATAATGATACTCTCTTACCCCTTTATAAAAATATTCTGAGTAGACGAATGCCATGTGTCTTTTAAGTTTCGGTTTATGAAAGTTAGCTTTATGCAAAAGAACTACATTATACAGCTTTAGAGCCTCCGTCAGTCATTGGGCCTATATCGCCCTACTAAACTTGCGAGTACATCGTACTCAGTCTCTC
The DNA here is from genome assembly GCA_012064385.1 of Puccinellia tenuiflora. Classification (NCBI taxonomy): domain Eukaryota; kingdom Viridiplantae; phylum Streptophyta; class Magnoliopsida; order Poales; family Poaceae; genus Puccinellia; species Puccinellia tenuiflora. The sequence continues at coordinate 646,148 of QRDG01000506.1, forward strand.
TTTGCTGCCTCTATGATTTTGTATTTCAGAGGAGGACGACACCGAGCAGCTAGGTGGGTTCTTCGTTGACGTCGACTACTAGTCTGGGGTTCCCAGGTGGCAGCTTGGGACCGTGGAACAAGCTGGCTGGGAAAGGTTTATTGTAGGCCTCTTAGGCCATATATTTGCTTCTTGTTGTTAGACAACACTACCCGCTTCCGCTTGTTGAATTGTTGGATCTGTGATCCTTTTGATGTGTAATATTTGTATTCTTCTCATTATATGAGTTGCTATATGTTTTGTGTCGTAGAGTCATGCAATGTGCCAGTTTGTTCCACAAGTCTCGATCTCTGTGTTATACCTTGATGGTTGTGCCAATTACATAGCCTCTCTGTATAATTCCGGGGTCGGGGCGTTACAAGTTGGTATCAGAGCAGGACTGCCTGTAGGAAACCCGTTCTATTGGTCGATGTCGAGTCTAGTTCGTGAAAATTATTTTTAACCTAAAAATGAGTTGTGAAAACCCTCCTAGGATTATTTTTACTCCTTACCCAATTCACTCTGATCTCGGTGTCATCTTACCTCTATTTGATTTTTAACGGTTTTCTGATCGTCGGCAACTCCTAAATCTCTAGGATCACGGGGTTGGGTTCTATCTTTAGTTAGTGGTCAACTTTGCTCGTCTGCCCTTACTGAAGCCGAAGAAAGGAAGTATTGCAGATCGTCAAGAAATTCCTTGCTTTAGCCCAAGATCTTGAACCGAAGGTCCCGGATTGTGCTAGGGCTCAGGGGTAATGATTCATGAGGGTTGTCACCCTTGTGAGCATTATGCTATTATGGGTCCCAGTGCATGAAGCTGATCTTTAACCCAAGATCTTTTCTGTTGAGCCCTGGTGCTAATGGTTAAACCCTACATCAGGTTGGCAGAAATTGAAGTTGGTCTTCAAAACTCGAGGTTGCAGCCGTAATTGGTTTCCTCGATAATGCTCTTCTTCGTTACTAGCTTTATCTAGACCGCTGTCAGGGAACCATCTGAATCATGACGGGATTCCTCTTAGCGAGCCTTTTTATCAATGCTTGTGTTTTCCTCCACTAACATCCGTTCATGAAACCCTTTCGGCACTAGTTGTCTGAAGAGTGCTAACACGGGCTTCTACAATATCCTGGAATTGTTGTTAGCCGGCCTTTGCCCTAAATCTGTTGTCCGACCTCCATCAGTCTGTTGACAATCAAGTTTATCTTGCATTGGGGTGTTCTGATGCATGTTATCCTTGTGGTTCATCAAGACATTCCACTTCGGGATGCCAGGAGAAACAAACTCCGGTACCTCGTCCACTTTTCGGTCAGGTCAAAGTTTTGTAAATCGCGGAATAGGAGCTTGTCTAGCTTTTGTTCCGTTCCACTTTGGAGTGTCACACTCTTTTATATCGAGCAGTTGTGCTTAGTCTCATGATGAGCTTGATGAAGTGATGCTCTCACCCTTCCTTATCCATCTACCTCCGAGTTTCTCAGGCTCGAGAGTATTGAGGATGAATATCGTTGTGGTAATCGGATATTCTTAGCAATTGATATTGTTTTGAAATCCAAAGACTTTGGTGGCACTCTTAGCCTGATTGGTAATCATATCATCGGGCTGAGTTGTCTGTGTTGCCTAGTCCATTTGTCTAGGTGCACCTTCGGTCAACGAGTTAGATTCGTGTCGAAGCTCTAAAGACCACATCTTTTCCTTGACATGCAGGTTTTCTCTCGCAACCAGTGAGTTTTGTCGCTATGGATCCGAGTGAAGTTCGCTTTGTCTCCTCGGGTTAAATCACAAGTTGGTTCTGCATACGTGCATTATTGAGCTGGTAGGTTGGTACCTCCCGTTCTCTGATTAAGCCATGTGTGCACATCAAGCCCTGACCGAGTCGTTCCTAAATAAGAAGTTGTCAAACTTCATCGTCTTACCGGTGTGTCCCAATCAGGAATCAGTTGGGCTTCTTGTATGGAGTTCATGCTGGATCAAATTCCCTTTCGTAATCATGAACCAATGGAAACCCCAATCTACCTCGTGCTTTGGAACTTAGGCTATAGCCATTGTCTTGGGAATCTAGTATCATACCTATCGGCTAACTTTAGCCAAACTCCTCCCTGGGACTTGTCAAGCCTGGAGTATCCGCACGCCCAACCAAATCTGAATCTCAAGCAAAAGTGATGCTTGGAGTTTAGTAAGAGCGTGACCTAGACCTTTAGTACACCGATGAGTCCGATGTTGTGACTCATTCACCTCACCGGAAGGCCTATTGACGAGATCTCTCAAATCTTTAACCTCAACCACTATCCCTGAGGGTAATGTGTAAATTACCCTGGTAGTTTTCCGTATGGTCTTTTCTCTATCTCAAGTACGACTTTCGCTTGAGTATGGAATGAAGGCTATTTCTGAAGCCGGAGTGTGATATCTAGAACCTCAAGGAGAACCTCACCACGGAGTTGCCACATACCTATCTGTCAATCCTCCTACTCCATCCACCTCGTGACAATGTCTCGTTTATGAGGTTCTAACCCTCCATCTAAATGTGGGGCAGTGCCATATCTCTCCTTCCTAGGTGAACCCAAGCTCTTCTCCATCACACGGACAGTGTGTGAATTCTTCAGTCACGTTAGGGCCCGAGCGTTTAGCCTTATGGACACGTCTAGTATGTCACAAGCGTGGAATCCAAAAGAAGCTGTCTTCTCTCCTCACGGTGCCAAATCCCTACGGTATACACAGCGGGTGGTTTGAAGTATGGTCTTGGTCTTGGACCAATATCCTGAACAATGTGGTAGGTCGTCCTACACTCGGCTCGACCTTTGTGTGGTCAAATCGTTCCTAGTTTCCTCAATGGCTTATGGTTTTGGGCAAGGTTCCTTTTGTCCGTCACCGTAAGCTATCTTCTGTTCTTTCCGCCCCATTGACATGTCAAGCTTCCTAGCTCCAAGTATGCACCAAGGAAGATCTTCGTGAGATCGAGTAGATCATTGAAGTTAAGAGTTGCCATGTTTCTCTCATCCCTCTTCCTACTCTAGAATCTCGGGACGAGATTCTTGTAAGGGGGGTAGAATTGTAACAGCCCCAGATTAGTACCCTAAAATATGGGCCAAATTTTCACTTTTTGATTGGCATTGCATCATGGCATCCATTTTAAAATGCTTAAGTTGAATAAAGCAACAATTGTAAAACAACAAAAAGGGGAGCAAAACCTTTCCAAACTTCCAACCCAAATGCAATGGACAACATGGTAACAACTAAATAAACTTCCAAATTGTTTAGGAAGTTCCAATTTTGCATCTTACAACTTTTTCCTAAATTCCCAAATGTTGCCAAATAATAATTAAAATTGAGAATCCAAAATTGGGCTAATTCACTTCTATTTTTGGAACCAAGTTGAACTCTCCAAAATTTCAAAATAAAAATATGGGGTGCTGCATTATTATAATATGAGACTCCATAATTATTTTCATAATTTATTGAAATGTTTAATTGCTCCAAATAAATCCATTTTTGGAAATTATCAAAAATGCCCTAATTAAACTCCAAGACCAAATGTGGTGCAAAACATTTCTACTTGTGTAACATCCCAAAAGTAATCCCCTCTAACTTTCCAAATTTGTTTTCAATTGTTGCATCATCATGACATCATTTTAGTGGTTGCATTTGTGGTTTTGCAAAAAATAAAATAAAAACAAATAAAAATGAGATGCTTTTCATATGTCATCACATGCAATACTATTTTCTAAATTGCAAAAAACAAATAATTTAACAACCAAAAAGATATTTTGGACAAACAATTAAATTGTTATTTTGGTTTTGCAATATAACCAACATTTTATGTTGGGGATAAATCCAAAACCTAATTTTATCTTTGTTTTGTCTCTTACTCCTTTTCTCTATTTTTTCTGTTAAAAGGAAAAATGCAAAAACCAGAAAAAAATCTAGAACTGGGCCAAGCCCAGCTCTTCCCCTCTTCTTCCCTCTCATCTCTCTTCCCCGGCCAGCCCACTAGGCCCATACCCCTTCACGCCTTCTCCTTCCAGAGCGAGGACAGCGGTCGCTGTCACCCTCGCGCGCCTGCCGTCGCCGCGCCAGCGCCATGCCACGCACCCCCGCTCCTCTGGCTATAAAGCAACCAGCCGGCCGCACCCCGTTCCAAACCCTAGCCCTCTCCTCCTTTCCCTACCGCCGCCGCCACTTCTCTTCTTCCCCTCCGTCTCTGCTCCTTTTCCTCTACACCCGAAGCACCTCCACGCCACCAGCCGGAGAAGAGCACCGTCGCCATGGGGTAGCCGCGGAGGAGGTCGTCCACGTCGTCGTCATCACGCGCGGGATCCAGACGAGGTAGACCCAAGGCCAGCGCAACGTCTTCTTCCCCGGCGTTATCATCCTCGGGCCGGCGACTACTCCGACACCTGCACGCCACCGTCGTCGTCCCCTTCGCCGATCTGTCTTCCCCGACGCCTGGGTGAGCCTCCGCCGCCGGGCAATCTTCTCCTCTGTCCCCGTCCTGCTCTGGATGGTCGCCGTCGCGCGACCGTCGCCCGTTTTATCCGAGGCCGTCGCCATGGACGCAAGCACGAGCTCGTGCTCGTGCTGCACCTGCTACTTGGCCTCGTGCACGCACACGAGCATCTCTACCTCCACTGCATGATTTGCTCACTACCCTGCACCCACACGACCGTGCAGCACCCCAACTGACACCTCCCCCGCACGCACAAGCCAGCAACGTCGCGGCTTTCCTCGCCGTCGATGACCTTTCTCTGAATGTCTGAACTTGTTCAGTTAAGTTTCAGTTAACCTTACCAATATGCACTTGTACTGTTGGAGTAGTAGTCTATCACAAACACGAGCACATCCCAGTGGCTAGCGCCCAGGTTTCTCACCGAGTAGATCCCGGGTTCGATCCCCACCTTGGCCAATTAGGCCAACCCTTTTCTTTTATTTTCTTCCGACCTGACAAGTGGGCCCCGGGTCCTACCTGTCATCCTCTAGTGTAAACAAACCCCCGGTGGAAAATGGTTCCAGTCTCAGATCCAGATCTAGATCTGGGAATCTTCCAGAAAAACCCCAGTTTTGAAAATGTTTTATAAATAGGCCCCTACTTAATGTTACTGTCCTGTTTTTGTAATAAATAAACATCACATGTATCAATTGTCAAAATTGCAATAAAAATATGTTTTGAACTCAGAAAATTGTAATCTGTTCAAATATAATTTTTGTTTAATTTTGGGAATAAATTTAAAATGACTAAATTAAATAAATCTTTTGCTAATTAATTAAACTTGCAAAATTCATAACTTTTGATCTACTTATCCAAAAAATTATGAATTTTATATCAAATTAAAGCTAAAAACATAATCTGTCTAAATCTAATTTTTCATGCATTTAATGAGCAACTTAATTTTCGGGCTAAATGAAAATGCAATTATTTGAATTAATTAAATGCCTCAAATGACTAATTTGGTAAATTAAATTGCTAAACCCTAATTAATTTTGCCTAATAAAATGTTTAGCTTTTAAATTGCTGCATAATTAAATTTGTCATGTCATCATGCTTGATTGAATGCATTTGTATTGATTATGTCTTTGTTATGTTTTGGGGTTACCGTAGACGACGACGTTGCTGAGTACCCCGACACCTCCGAGGATCTTGCCCAGTACCAGGCTACTGAGCCAACAGGCAAGCAGCCCCTCCCCAACTTTCTCATGTGATGCCTATTCCTGTCTCGCATGCTTTAGGACTTTCCGTTCTGTTGTGTCTTACGATTCCTACTAGAATTGCATAGCCTGATAGAAGTCCAGTTATTCCTGATATGCCTGCCTATATCCTATGCTTGTTTCCAGTTACAATCTACTAGCATGCTTAGGAGTTGATTGTGGTCTATCACATGTTTAGCTGGTATATCTTAATAATTGAAGACTTGCTATGTTGGGAATCACCTTATTATATTAAAGATAAGGCACCGGCGGAAGGCCAGCTATGGTGATTTGTTCTGCTAGTGTCGCCTAGGAAAAACCGTTCTTTTCCGCTTATCCAAGAATGAGCGCCCTACCCACACGTGGGAAGACTTATGGAACCCCCCGCAACTCAGTACCGGATCTGCTATATTGGTTAGGGAGCCACAACTAGTTCGGGTGTTTACCATTTGGAGCATATCATAAAAAGAAAAGCATGATGAGGATGAGTGACGCATATAGGTGCGGTATGATGCGAAGTGGCCGGCTCATGGTAGTTTGTGCCACCTAGTGCGTAGTCGCAAACGTTTGGGCCCACAAAGGAGTTTCGGCCGGGCTCTCGACGTGGATCAGTCTCAGATAGGTGGCTCTCTATCCAATGTAGTAGTGAAGGGGAAGGTCGTGTCGAGATACCTTTTGCCTCTGTGGCGTGTGGTTGATCGAACGTGTATGGTTACATTTGGGCCCCCCTGCAGGGTTAAATCTTTTCGAAAAGCCGAGTCCGCGGTTATGGACGACTTGGGTAATGTGCTGGCTAAAAAGATCATAGACATCACCGTATATCTTAAATAGCTAATTTGACTAGTAAATAGCCATACTCGAATAATAAACTTGCTAAAACTTGAACAACGTGTGAGTGTCCGGACTTCTTCCTCGTGGGTATATGAAACGATGGAGTCGTCTTAGGACGGGTATTGTTTGGTGAGTAGTTTAGCCTAGTAGCGCAAGCGCTCTCTTCCCTTATTCTAATTAGACGCAAGTTGTAGCGTGTCTTCTGTAGATGCTAGGTGCTGTTGCTGCAAGTCCACCATACAGCCATCCTTCTACCAAATTGCATGTGCACCGTTCTTTCGTTTACCCTTGTGCGTAAGACTTGCTGAGTACCCCCGTACTCATACCATCGGGTGTCCGGTGCCCGTGTTTTCACCGATGCAGGAGCGACAGCAGAGATCGACGATCCAGATGGTGGTTACTACGTAGAGTTTGATGCCGACTACGACGAGTAGATCGAGATCCTAGGCGGCAGCCTGAGACACCGTGGGCGGGTTCACCTCTTTTATTTTCCGGCCTCTGGCCTTTGATGTAGTCTGTACTCAGACGAGTGTTATGCTTCCGCTGTATTCGGGACGTATGATCCCCTGTGATGTAATAAAAGTATTTGAAACTATGTTTATTTATCCTTTTGTGTCGTACTTGTTCTTGTAATGATTTCCAAATTGTGGTTCCGCTTGTGAAACGTGGTTTTCGCTAAGTGGGGCTTACAACTTGCCTCACCAATTTTTGTGGAGCACCTAAGGGTTAAATGGAGCCTATTTGAATTTTTGCATAATTTCTGGAAATGTTTAAGTGACTCGTTTAAATAGCCAAACCCTGCTGTTTATGGTTCTAAAACTGGGAAAAATGGAAAAGACCAAATCACTGACGTGTGGACCCCTCCTGTCAGCCCTCTCTCTCTTTTCCATTCTCACAGTGGCGACATGGGCGCTGGCGCCATGCGCCCGCGCCATGCCGTAGTGCCCCACTCCGAGGCCCCTGCCTGGTGGTTAGGCACGCATGCGAGGTCACTCACCCGCCCTCCCCTTGCCCACTTGCCTTCCCCCTGCTCCCCTGCTTTTTCCCTCTCCCTGTCCCTCACCAGAGCACGACAGCCGCCGGTGCCGACACCCCGCCGAGCACGATGCCGTCGAGTTCCGAGCTCCCAGCCCAGATCGAAGCCCACCGGAAGGTTTGCCGCGTCGCTCTTTTCAGTCGTGCGGAAGGAATCGACGAGTGAAGGCCTCTAGCGGCGCCGCCGCTCGTTTTCATCCTCGCCTCCGGCTGAGGCTCGGCGCTCGCTTCCGTGGCGATTGCCGTGGCCTCCGGCCACCAGTGCGCGAGCTAGCGCCGCCAACCATACCGCGTCGTCGCCCTCTATTTTCTTTCTCCGTCGAGGGCCTAGTGCCGAGACGCCCTCACCTGGGCATGCTGCGCCGCACTCCCCTCGCGTCGGCCGCCGCATGCCAGCACGCACGCGTCGCCTCCGCCCTCCCCCGTCTCCGCCGAGCTCAAGTGCACGCCAAGGGTGAGCTCCTCGCCCCGTGCACCCTCTTCCCTCTCCCTCCGTTCGCTTCCTCGCGCCCTCGCCGTGCCCCTACCGAGCACGCGCACCGTCGGCCATGCGTGGTCACCGCGCCGGTCGTGGCCTTGACCGGCCGCGTGCGTGTGTGCTCGCCCGGCCTTCATCCCGGCCTGGGCCGGCCACGAGGCCGGCCTGTTCGGGCAGTGCCCCGGCCTGGCCCCGGTTTGGGCCGGCTCTGAGGCCGGCCTCTTCTGGCACTTTCCCGGCCTGCACCCCGGCCTGGGCCGACCTGTGGGCCGGCCCAAACAGTAAAACCTGCAAAATTGGAAAATAAAATGGATTGTTAAATAATTCATAACAAATTGAAAAATGCTCCAATCTTGGCAAATCAAATTTCCAAATGTTCAGAAAAACAAACTCTACCACTTGGAGTCATTGTAATCTTCTTTTGAAATTACTTTCTTTTGGATATTCAAGAATTCCTAAAATGGGTTATTTATTACCGAATTTGAGAAATTCATAACTTATTAAATATTGATCCAAAAATTATGAATTAATTATCATTGTGATCCCCACTTCAAATGCTATCAAACTATGCACTTATCACATCATGATCACAAACTTTTCTTTGATGTTATTCATAATTTGATTAAATAAATTAAATTCAATTATTTATTTAATTTGCTATTTATTCATCGGTGCTCCGAAAATTACAAATAAAGTACCAAATTGATCTCAATGACAAATCCTATCCATTCATGTCATGTTCATGCATTTTTGAGCCACTTCTCTAATAATTCAATAATTTATGAAGAACGTGGTCACTAAGATAAATATGGGGTTGGTTCCAAATAATTGCACTACTTATTTGGCTCCCCATTTAATGTTGCTATGTAATTTATATAATAATATCTTTGCATCAATTGGACATGTCATCATGTGATTGAGCATTGCATCTTGAGTTCGTGTGATTTATGTGTTCTTTGTATTTCTTTGGGTATCGATAGATTCCGGAGTCGAAGTTAACGATAACTACCCCGACGAGCAGTACTTCACGCCCGGGCAGCAAGGCAAGAGATAACCTAACCTTCTTGGCATCTAGCATCCTATGATTTTATCAAATTATTTTATCCACCATAATATTGCATGCGGTTCAAATGTCTCTTTTGGTAAATAATAGAATATCCTATAATGCATGTTCCTCCCCGAGCCAACCACATGCTTCCCCTCCTATGAACCCTAGGTTTGATGTGTTGGCCGGAGACAAAGATATAATGGTTGTATTTATATGCTTAGCCATGCTTAGTCGTATGCTAGTTATGTCCGTTGATTAAATTCCATATTGATGATGTTGATGGAATGATTCGGGCATGGTGGATACATGTGATGCTTAATTAAATTGCTAAAGGCTTGGATGAGTTGCCCTCGGGGAGGGTGGTTTGCCTCATTCTTGCCGCCTAGGCTGAGAGTGCTTTTAGCTAGAACCAAGAACCGAGCGTGCTGCCATTGGTGGGTGTATGGGCGCCTCACTAACTGAATAACTTGTGCGGGCGTATCCAAGGGTCCTCTAGTTTGCTATTTCCATTTGCCGTGTGTGTGAGCGGAAAAAGAAATGATGAGGATGGTGGTGTTTAGGACGTGGCGATGGGGCAGGGGCTGAGGCTGGGTAAACTTGCCCTGTGGCCACAGATGACTCTTGGATAGTCTCACGCGAGGTAAAGGTTTAACCGCGCCTGCTTGCCGGCCTTCCCCGGAAGAGAGCCAACTAGGTGAGCCGGACGGTACCAATGGGTAAAATAGTACACCCCTGCAGGGTTTAATCTTTTCGAAAAGCCGTGTCCGCGGTTATGGACAAACTCTTGGGAAAGGCGGATTAGCTCATAGATAACTTTAACCTAATTGATATGGCAGCTAAAGGTTGCATAATCAACGTGTGATAAAGGTTCATTTCCTCGAGGGTGAGTCGAGGGAGTGCCTTTGTGTGAGATGAGTGGTGATGGTTGTAAGTAGGTTCGCCGAGAACCGAAGATGATAATGATACTCTCTTACCCCTTTATAAAAATATTCTGAGTAGACGAATGCCATGTGTCTTTTAAGTTTCGGTTTATGAAAGTTAGCTTTATGCAAAAGAACTACATTATACAGCTTTAGAGCCTCCGTCAGTCATTGGGCCTATATCGCCCTACTAAACTTGCGAGTATATCGTACTCAGTCTCTCTTTGCTGCCTCTATGATTTTGTATTTCAGAGGAGGACGACACCGAGCAGCTAGGTGGGTTCTTCGTTGACGTCGACTACTAGTCTGGGGTTCCCAGGTGGCAGCTTGGGACCGTGGAACAAGCTGGCTGGGAAAGGTTTATTGTAGGCCTCTTAGGCCATATATTTGCTTCTTGTTGTTAGACAACACTACCCGCTTCCGCTTGTTGAATTGTTGGATCTGTGATCCTTTTGATGTGTAATATTTGTATTCTTCTCATTATATGAGTTGCTATATGTTTTGTGCCGTAGAGTCATGCAATGTGCCAGTTTGTTCCACAAGTCTCGATCTCTGTGTTATACCTTGATGGTTGTGCCAATTACATAGTCTCTCTGTATAATTCCGGGGTCGGGGCGTTACATCGACACCATTCATGAGCCCTAATGCTGTAGATTTGAAGGATTGGCTAGCACCAGATGCCATCAACCCCGATGCGTCGCCATGAAGAACACCACCAGTGTGGAAGTGGAGCCGAAGCAGATCTATTCGCCCCGACGTACGTCGCTCCCACCACCCACAACGGTGCATCACGTCATACTAAGCCTCAAATTACCTCCAAGCCATGACGGAGTAACAAGGTCCCCTCTTCCTCCTGCCGCCGGAGAAGCAAGCCAAGGGAGAAGGGACGAACACCCCCACCGGTGGAAATGTGGGGGACCGGGGACCGGTGGGGGGGGTGTAGCTCCCAAAAACTGTACAGATTATTGTGAAGATGCGTCCAAGGTGCGGCTTGTTACGTCAAAGATTATTTCGTAATTCTATTTAAGAGTCTGGATGGATGAACCGGGCAGGACAAATGAATACGGTAGTTCTTGACAGACCAAAATTAATGCTTGCATATCTTCAGTATTTAGCTGTGCAAGTCTGGGCAGTGCTGGACAGCCAGTCAGCCGGACGTCGAGGCGTACGGCGGAGCGGCCACGCATTCCTCCCGCGGTTGCGGACGCGAATTGGGGTCCGATCGCGGGCGCGTCGTTTTCTCGCGGGGAAGAAGCGGAAGGCCGACCGCGGGATCGAATTACTTCCCGTCCATGACTCCATCCATGTGGGTGGTCGGAACACGTGAGGGAGACAGACGGACACGTGTACATGCGTGCTCACAAAAGAAGTAACGAGGAAAGAAGTGGGATTTCCTTCATCTAACCGAACAAATTCCCCATTCTAAGACTAGCCACAGTGGGGATATCATAGGTAATATCATGCATGCCACGTTGGCAAAAAGCTGACGTGTCATTGTAATTAATAAGGAGAGAGGTGGTAGTGGTATCATAGGTAGATACCGTAACATAACGCTTTTCAAGGTAAGATGAGTCTACAACCTAATAAATGCAAAATTATATGATACCACATACTCCCTCCTTACCAAGGCTTAGGGCGTGATATTTTTTTCAAAATTTACTCATGGCTTAAGGCGCCAGGTCCATGCATAGCGATCTCTTCCGTTTCTGCCCCTCCTCCCCGTTCTCCTCGTTCTCACAAAAAGCTCACCAGAGTTAAGGCCTGCTGCACTTTTGCTTTGACTTCCACGCGAAAATTAAGGGGGAGCAATTACTTCGCATGCATGCAGGGGTGTTGGAGTCTCGGAGAGGAGTGCGTGCGATACTGTTGGCGAGAAACGAGGAGCTTAACTCCCATGAGATAATTAAGGGGCCAATTAAGGAGCAGTTACTTCACGTGCATGCAGGGGCAAGATAGGAAAGTGAATGACGTTTTTTCTCCTGCCGATTGCTCCTTAATCGCCGCGCTAGGATTTTCACGCCTTAAGCCTTGGTAAGGAGGGAGTATGTGTTACTATCCATTGTGTAAGTAGTATCATAAACTAGTATCATATAAGATACCACATATATGATACTCCCTACTGTGACTAGTCTAATATGAAAAACGTAGTACCCTTCCACGGAATGATTGCAGATCTATTGACTCGCCTCAGAAAACACGGGAGATGACGTGATGTCGCTTATCAGAGAAACTCCTCTAATTTGCCCGGCCTACAAGGCTACAAGTCGGTTGTGAAGCACGGAGATGCTTTGATCCACCGGCATATGCTATTATGCTCTGCTACGTTGCGTCTCGGTCAAAAACGTACTACAAACAGCGATGTGGGTATGTGCGCCATCTGAATCTCGATGCGCGTGCGTGCGTACTACTACTCGGTTTTCTTGCTAGCTAACCGCGCGCGTCGTACCTGTCAAACCGTAAAAGTTTGAACTTGCGATTGATGCAAACTGCACATGGTTTTCAAAGATCGCCATGTGCAACTACAGATACGAGACACCGACCGGCAGTTGCAGTCGCGCCGGGAAATCCAGACCGCCACGCCAGTCGTCGCCAGCAGACGACTGCGGCGTCACGCGTGAGGTCAGCTGAGCTAGCTACCAGTCAAAGTGATACGTTGAAACAATGGGGGGCAAGGAAACAAGTAGGCATGGAGGCACGGCGACGTGCTAATAATTTAAGTTTTTTTTCTTCTTTTGAACAGGCTAATAATTTAAGTGATAAGTAGAAATATCGAATCCCCCGTTTTTAATTTACTCCGATTTGACTTTGGAATCTGCATGCACATGCGTATGTTCCTGTTCCCTGAGGACGCGCGGCCGATCCGATCGACCGACCAAGCTGTTATCAGTGAATTTTTTTTTCGTCGTGCGTGCCTGTCGCGGTGGGTACGTTGGATTGGACCCGCGACTATACGAGTATACGATACGTACTTTTGCTTTTCACACACGGAGTACTTAACATTAGTTCCTCTAGTGGGTCAAACTGTCTACGTTGCAACCGAGAGTGTGATCTACTCCTTTCGCAAAAAAAAAAAAGTGTGATCTACTCCGTACAGGGTGGCATTTCTTGAGCTTCGAATATACAGTACAGCGGAGTAGGATGCGGTACAAGATTATCGCGTACGCCGTTTCCGGGAGCCCCGGCGTGCACGCCGCGCGGGACTGCCGCTGCTGCCGGCCTGCCGTACACGCGTCACAAAGCAAAACAAAGCCGAAGGTACCGCGACAGCTGCCACGTATACGTACGTCGCGGCTTATATAACTGCCCGTTCGTATCAAACGTCTCGCCGTCTCCCAACCGTCCGTTCCCGTTTCAGCACGGCGATGCGGATCCGTCGGAACGGGGCAACCATGGCCCCACCATGCGAACGTGTAACGATCTGATTGGCCAAGCCAACTCACGGACACCTGTGTGCCGGGCCACGATTGGTGGTGTCGCTCGGCCGTACTTTGGACGTCCGGAAAGGGTCCCCGCAGAACGGAACGGCCGCAGGCCTCTCCGAAAAGCCGTTACTTCGGTGGGACGTTACGGTTGGTCCACCGGCCACCAGGCATTGGCGCATCTGCTTATCGCCATTAATCCTTTATTACCCGGTGGCGGGGCCCACCGAATTAAAGGCGTCTGCGTCGAGCTGTCTCGGCGTCTCCACCACCACCATCCACCCACCGAACATGGGTGCAGTGCAGATCAGCAGATTCATCAAGTGGCGATAAAACTAACCTTGTTTTTGTTAGCGGACAACAACGATGTTGGTTTAGCTACCTAATCAGATTCCCTCCGTATTTTTATATCCAGTGGTTGCAGAACTATCTGCTGTTGTCCACATATAGAAATAAAAATTTGCAATATCAAATCAATACCAATACAATCATTATATAATATATATTTTTTGTAAAATATTTAATCAACATTACAATTGCTGTTGCATTTCTTTCTACATATCTGCTCCCACATACGAGTAGAAAGCATTTGTTTACACAAACACCGGAAATTCACGGTCGCTCCCGTGCTCCTGGTCATTTTAAAAATTCTAAACAAATAGTAAGACATGCCAAAAAAAAATTCTGAAAAAAAGGGACAACAAACATATGAAAATGTTCAACATATGTCTAAATTTTCGTGATGTAATAATATTTGCGACGGTGTGAGAAAAAAATCGGTGGCTAACATGAGATCTATTTTTTGCTTCTGTTTTAGAGCGCTGATTTTGTTTTTTTATGCACAGAGCAACACAAATGTCATTTCTTCACGAAACTTTACACTTATTTAGAACACTTTCATATGTTTGTTGTCCATTCTCTTCAAATTTATTTGGCATATTTTACTTTTTCTAAAGTTTTAAAATGGCCAGAAGCATCTGAGCTCGGGAGCCAAAACTACATCTCCATATCCCACAAACACTCCCTACTTGTACTTGTCGTTACTGCCGCATGCGAACGCAACGGAGGGTGAGAAGTCGGATATCATGCTTTTGACTGTAATATGAATTTGCGCATGTACTATGTATGATTGTCCACCTGCTGAGGTCATGGTGCTCATTTTTTCCTCACGGATTTTTTTTAAACCTGATAACACACATTGTTTCAAATTATTGTTGCTTGCATTATCGGTGATTGCTATTGTTGGGACGCAGCATTGATTCATTGGCCCATTGCCCATCACCACTGGATAACCTCGTCATTAAGTTAGAGGCCCCCAATCAACAGTAGTGAAGGTGACACTTGGTAATCTGTCCGTTGCATGAACACTCCATTAATTTTCCACTTGAAAAATTCATCCTTGTCTTCTTTTCACAATTATTTTCTCTACAAGATCATGTAATGTTTTCCTTCTCAGCCTGGTGTATTCATGTTACCTCTTATGTTTATGCAACTAATTCACAGTTACTGTCATTATATGTATTTTTTGCTGCTTCCTAGAGTATGTACAATGTTTGATAAGACAATATTATCCTAAACCTACCACGTAATCTAAATATGATAGAAAACATGATGTACAATGGGTTATTTATTTATTTATCTAATCTATATCCTAAATATGTGGTGAGACTGAGACATATGGGTGCTATGAGATAATCTCTTAACTAAAAGAAGATCCGTTTCTCTCTCTTTTAACTTAACAATCATCCTATGTGGCATTGTACGATAAGCCCTTATCTTGTACGAGTAGTTGCTACGATCTGCCCTCCTTTTTAGGGGAAAATATGCGTGACGAAAATATTTACGATATGAGAAACGAAACCCTGTTTCTGGTCCACACGGCACGACCTCGAGGGCAAAATGGGAACCAGAGAAAATGCGGACGGGCAGGATCCGAATATTCCGGTTGCCCGTAGGGTGGCTTCTGTCTTTAAATAGGCCACCACCTCATTCCGACCAGTTTAACCAGAAAAATCAGAGGAAAATCACTGAACTATGAGCGCAGAGCTAAACAGGGACTACGAGATTGGCGAGGAGATCGGCCGCGGTCGGTTCGGCGTGGTCCACCGCTGCACCTCGCGCTCCACCGGCGAGGCCTTCGCCGTCAAGTCCGTCGACCGGTCCAGCCTCGCGGACGACCTCGACCGTGAGCTCGCGGAGCTGGAGCCGAAGCTGGCCCAGCTCGCCGGCGCCGGCAACCCGGGCGTGGTGCAGACGCACGCGTCCTACGAGGACGACACGTGGACCCACACGGTGATGGACCTCTGCTCCGGCCCGGACCTGCTGGACTGGGTCCGCCAACGCCGCGGCGCGCCCGTGCCGGAGCCCGTCGCCGCCGACATCGTGGCCCAGGTCGCCCAGGCGCTCGCCCTCTGCCACCGGCGCGGGGTGGCCCACCGCGACGTCAAGCCGGATAACATCGTGGTCGACTTCGTTGACGGCGGGGAGGACGTCTCGCCGCGGGCAAGGCTCGCGGACTTCGGTTCGGCGGCGTGGATCGGCGTGGACGGGGGCCGCGCCGAGGGCCTGGTGGGCACGCCACACTACGTGGCCCCCGAGGTGGTCTCCGGGGAGGACTACGGCGAGAAGGCGGACGTGTGGAGCGCCGGGGTGGTGATGTACGTGCTGCTCTCCGGCGGCGCGCTGCCCTTCGGCGGCGAGACGGCAAAGGACGTGCTCTCGGCGGTGATGCGGGGCAGCGTCAGGTTCCCTCCCAGGCTGTTCTCCGGCGTGTCCCCGGCCGCCAAGGACCTGATGAGGCGCATGATGTGCCGCGACGAGTGGAGGCGCTTCTCGGCCGAGCAAGTCCTCCGTAAGCACACACACACCCTAATCCCTGCCTAAATTAGCTCATTTTTCTGTCGAAATTTCTGTTTGTTTTGGATCCAGGGATTAATTGTTTTTTTGTGTTGGTAATGCAGGGCACCCGTGGATCGTGAGCGGCGGAGGATCCCGAGCGATGGAGCAGCCAACCTGATCAACGGTCGTCGAGCAGAGACAAGTTAGACCATGCCGTACGTCGGAGATCTTCGAGAGCTAGAGATGTATCGGCCGGCGAGACACACCGGCCGACGCTGTCTGTCAATACGGTTTTTGTACAACGCCGCGCAGATGCTGTAGTATCTCGCGCGCTATGGCGGTAGTAGATCTAGTGAAGGAGTAATCTTAGAAGAAGTAGCAGCTCCTCTTGGCTTGGGCTTTGTGTTTAACCCACCCCTGGTTTAGGCTCTGCTCGATCCAGCTTTTATCTGGAGAGCTCCTATTCCTTTTTCTTGCGTGTGAGCTGCCGCATCTCAGCATCTGCATGATGATGATGATGATGCAGGAGGCTGTTGTATATATTCGAACCTATGTACGTCTTGTACAAGTTGTGTTGAAATAAGATGAGCTAGCCTGGCTTATGCTTTGCTTCCAATTTAATCAATCAAATCAATTCGAGCTCTGTGCCTTTCGGCCAGTCGGCGCCGTATGGGTGATTACTCTAATTCTCTTTGGGTAAGCAGTCGGACTCGCGAAGCCGCAACTTGCACAAAATATTCAGTCGGACCTGTGCAAATTAACAAAGAGGAACGGCAATACTCCAGCATAGTACTAAGACTCTATGCGGTAAGCAGAAAGACAATGGTCGTCGGAATTCTACAAGCTTCTTCTCTCCTGGTGAGGATGAGGCTCTACTGTTAGCGTAGATTTTCCAAAACAGAACGGGGTACAAGTGTACAAGTTCAACTCTTCTTCTTCTCCTGGCGCCACGAAAAAATGAGACGAGAATGACCCGGTAACCGACTGACAGAAAGATCCTAGTGGCGTTTTGCTCGACCGGTCACGTTCGGCCGCCTCGTTCGCGTCGCCGGTTGAGGAGCATATTCGCCGGAGTATTCCTCGGACAGCTGTCCCGCGCCGCGGTTTCTTCGCCGAGACTGCAAGCGAGGAGGCCGGAAACCTGTGGAGGAGGTGGAGCCCCGAGCACCATCGTACGCGGTACGGCGAACGTGGACGGACGTACGGCACCGGGCACCATCGTGGGCTACTCCGCTTCGCACGCTTTTGACTTGTACGGTACTATAAGCGGGTGGAGGGGACGTGATAGCCTCTCTCCCTTTTATTCCATCTCTCCCTTTTCCCACGCTGTGCTTGCTTTGCCTTCCAGTTGCATTCCAGGTAGACGTGCGTGTAAGAGCAACTCCAGCCGTCCCCCCGAGAGCCCCCCCAGGACCCCCTTTTTGACGCCGGCGGATCATTTTTCCCGTAGTCGCCCCCCCAGCGCCCCCCCAAGGCCTCTTTTTTCGCCGGATTTGGCCCAATTTTTATCCGGCGTCCCAGGCCGAACCCAGCGCCCCGGGTTCGGCCTGGGGGCGCCGGCGAAAGGGAAAATGGCGCGAAACGGCGCGGAGCCGAGGGAAACCGCGCGAAGCATCCCGTGGACCCGCGGTGTCAGCCGCACAACGATCTCGCCGCCTCGTCTCTCGCGTCGCATTAGTGCGCGGCCGTCAGGCTGCCGCCATCGCGTCAAAACGGCCACGCGGCGAGGCCACGCGGCGGAGTTGCGGCGCCACATTTACTGCCCCGCCCCTCCCCGCCGGTATTTTTATTCCCGTCGAGCACCTTCTCGCCGAGCACCATCACCACATCTTCCCGTCGCCGGGATGTTCCCGATCAGATTCACGCGGTCGCATCTTCAGGAACGGGAGGCGCGTCTCCTGTTCGAGGCGGGCTATCCATGCCCGCCCGGATTGCGCTTCCCCGGACGGTGGCGCCTGAGCCAGATGGGGTTCTTCGTCCCTCCCATCCCCTCCGGCGACGATCGTTCGATGGAGATCGCTGCCGCCCGCGAGCTACTCACGGCGGCGGAGCGCCAGGATCCCGCCTGGGATCCTCAGAACCACGAGCGTTGGACGTCCTTCTTGACCGATAGGCGCCGGCGGTTGCTCAACGACTACACCGGCCCGGCGTCGACCGAGCCGGAGCGCAATAACAGGGAGGGGCGGAAGGCATGGTGGGGCATGCCCGGGCGCTCCCTGGACATCGTCCTGGACTACATCGAGCAGGGCAACTCGCCGCCCCTCCAGGCCCCGCCCCCCAGACCGCGCCGCTCGCACGCATCAAGGAGGAGCCGAGCGAGGCGCCGGTGTGGAGGACTCCGCGCGGGATCGTCATCGGCCGCGTGAAGGACTCCGGCGTCACCTCCGGCGGCAGATCCTCGCGCGGCGTCGCCATCGGTCGCGGCAAGGAGGAGCCCGGCCTCCGGGCCATGAAGAAGAAGAAGACCGTCGTGACGGCCGAGCCATACGATGAGGACGAGGCGACGAGGCTCGCTATGCAGGCGAGCCTCAACGACGTCCCGCCGGCGCCGAAGGAATTCGCGTTGGCGTGGTCCGCCCGCGACCACCGGCAGCGCATAGAGGCCGCGGCGGCCGCGGAGGAGCGCCACGAGCGCCGCCGTCGTCAACGCCGGCAATTCGTCGTTCTGGAAGAGGACGATGACGACGAGCGTGGCCGCCAGAGCCGCGGCGACGACGGCGCTGGATGCAGTCGTTCAGCACCTCCGGCGGCCGGTGGCGACGACGACAGCGACGAGGACGAGGACTACACAATCCTCTACAGCCGTCTCGGCATTAAGCCGTAGTTTTATTTTAGTTTGTATAAATTAACTCGTCTTTGTATAAATTTCGTCGAGTTTCATTATGTTGTTCAAATTAAGTCTTGTTTTCGCCGTACCGTCTTGGGGGGCATGGCTGGGAACCACTCCAATCCCACGGCGTTTTTTTCCGCCGGCGCCTCCCCAGGACGCCCAAAAAAACGCCGGCAATTCGGCCTGGGGGGGCCAACGGCTGGAGTTGCTCTAAGGCAACAACTTTATCCTTGCCTACTTTTCTGGACGGAATGAAATACTTCCTCCGTCCAAAAATAAGTGTCTCAAGTTTGACAAAAAGTTGATGTATCTATACATAAAACATGTCTAGATACATCTACTTTTGAGCAAATTTGAGACACTTATTTTTGGACGGAGGGAGTACGTCGCAGCAACAGCTTAGCTATTTTACCGGACAAATGATCAGTTGCATTTTTTTCGAGAAACCTCTCGAGGAGGTCCCAAAAGCATACATTACCAAAATTATAAAAAAAAGCAGGCTGAAAGAACGCACATATGAGGAGAGCCGCCATCTACATGATGCTAGCCCGCTAAAACACAACAAACACACACCTCGGGCTTGGGGCCGTTGTCTTTGCTTGCACGTACCACTCGGCATGAAAAACATACACGGGTCACAACGCCGCACAATCAAACAGTCTTGCGGCCCTATCTATCCAAACAACCGTTCGTAGTTTTGGACGCGCCAAAATCGGGATCATCGCCCCGACGTAAAGCAACGAGATCCCTCGCATTGACCAAGTCGAGCCAGCCAGGTCGACAAACTCATTGCCCACGGCTCCAAGTAGCCACCCAAAACCATGCTAGCCCACGACGGTGCACCCAAAGGACCATCGATGCATAGTAGCCCGAGGCCGCCACCTCGACGCCCAACCACCGTCCGGGGCCGCCCTCCTGGCATGCGCCTCTCCGAGAGCCCAATCATCGGGAACCAGACGCACTGCAAGGGCCATTAACTCCAAGGCGACACCTCCAAGAAAAGCAACGTGTCTGTCGTCGCCGCCCGCTCCGAAAGAGGTTTGGTATTCATCTAGAGATCACAAAAGGAAAATGCTAGTTATCCCCCGGGGGATCGATCCTCCGGCTCCTCCTACCGACGCGTGTCCAGAAACAGCGTTGGGTGTGGGGTCCACCGTCTATCTAGCCTTATCCCCACGCGAATCTCCTCCTCCACTCGTCCTCCTACCAGAGCGCCGGCCGGCTCCTCCCCCGGTCTGGCACCTCGCTTTGCTCCAAAACCACCACTTGTGTCTGCCTCCTACTCCTACCGGAGCGCCGCCGGCTCGAACCACCACCACGCCGCCCCCTGCTGCTCCTACAGGAGCGCCGCCCGTGCTCCACTCCCACCACGCCGCCTGTGCTCCACCCCAATCGCGTCGACCATAGCGCTCCACTCCCACCAGGTCTCCCGTGCTTCACACGACCTACACCCCACGTCATGGCTGTGTTGAGCTCCTTCTACCTTTGTGGCATGTGCACGTCGTCGAACGCATCAGCGCGTGCGGTGCGCGCGGGGGAAGGCGTCCGACAGCAAATTTCTTCAACTATCTTGTTGCCCTTTTTCTTGACGTGGTGCATTTTTTGGAAGCTTTGTAGCATAACTTTTCCTTTGTTGATGCAAATCCTCAGAAGATATGTAGCAAGTTCTTCTTCACATGATGCAAATTTTTGTTTTTAATGTGGTGCAAATGTTTAGAAGCTTTGTAGCAAAAAAAAAGTCCCTTGCAATGCAAATCTGCTGAACAATTGTAGCAAGTTTCTTTTTCAGAGCATATTTTTTCTTCATGTGGTGCAAATATTTGGAAGCTTTGTAGCAATTGTTTTTCCTTTTTGATGCAAGTCCGTAGATCGGTTGTAGCAAATTCCGTTTTTATATGATGCAATTTATCTTCAAGAGGTGCAAATTCTTAGAAACTTTGTAGCAGATTTCTTCTTCTGATGCAAATCGACATAAGGGTTGTAGCAGAAATTTCTAGAGCATTGAATCTGTGTCCATGGTGGCGCCATCGAGCGGTGCCGGTGATGGCCGGAGTTGGGCATGTAGACATGTTGCTGGCAGGTGCTGCCCGGGTGGAGGTGTGGTGCTTCCAGGGGCTGAGCTGCGTTGCTTCGAGGGATGGGGACAATGGTGCTCCCAAGACACGAGGGTGCTACTAGCCGCCAGCAAGAGACGCTCGCCAGCAGACGGTTGCCGGAGTTGTGAGCGATGGATGGGGCCATACGAGTCGCGCCTCCTCTCAGAGCGTGCACGTCAGTTGTTTGCGGAGGTGGTATTTTTCCTGTAGAGAAAATAAAGGGAGGACCACATAAAGGGGACACGTGTCGCACGCTTGATGCGGGGGATCGGGGCTTCCGATCCCCGGGAGACGCTCAGCGCTCGCCATCACAAAACCACTATGATTGTCACCGACACCGACACCGACCGAAATCTATTTTCGCTCAGGAGGTCAAATCGAGAGGAGCAGCATTTCTTTTTTCGGGGAGATCAGTTGCATTTGTTACGTGTGACCCTTCTAGAAGACTGGAATACGTGCATAAACAATTAAGATGGAAAGATGACCGGACCAACTTGATTGACCGCTACCAGCTGAGCTCCAGCAGCTAGCTAGCTGCCCTCACCAAATACGGAGTACTATTATGGATCCTTTTTTCAAGCTATACAATTTTGACCCTGAAGATTCTCCGATCTGAATTACAATACCCGGACCAAATCTTCTCGATCGTAGTGTTACTATTTTTTATGCCCTGGAGATTCTTCGCAATTACAATTACATTAATGAGGTCTCTCCTCCGATGATTCTTAATTATTGTACTAATCAACAGAACCTTGAACTGTGACACTAGTGGCCAGCTGGCATAGTACCGCGCCAAGAGAGAGAATGTGTGTGTAAAAATGAGGATGCAGTCAGCAGTCATCGAATGACTTAACTAAATGCATAAGGGCGACTGGTTACGTTGAAAATACTCCCTCCGTCCTAGTTTATACGACTCAATAGCCAAATATCTAGGTCCAAGGTGATTTTTGATTGGCTTTGTTTTGTTCTACATCCACTACATGCATTGGTTGATTCCTTTCCCACTCTTGCATGCAGCTTTTTTTAATTCACACACACGCCATGCATGAAAATTAATTGGCTGAGGGGTGAGGAAAATTAATGTCATTACTCCAAATAGATCATTTGTTTTGGGACTGCATGGATTTGAAAATGAGTCTTATAATCTAGGACGGAGGGAGTATGTGCCTAGCACCAGAGATTGCATGCTACGTTGTCACCTTGGAAAGCGACGTTGTTTTGGAGAACCATATATTTTCTGTTGCGCTAGTTGCCGTATATGTGTAAGAAAAATATTGCCAAACATACACTAGCACGCCCTTTGGGAATCGACGACGTTTCCTCGTCAAAACTCGCTTAAAAATATGGCACCCATCTCTTAAAAAAGAAGGAGAACTCATCACAGAGTAAATGTTTGCCGCCACTTGTGATATATATCGTCCACGCACGTACGTAAGCGTGCCATCGATCAGGTCTCGGTCGGTATGTTATTTAACTGCGGGTGGTCATACGGTTACGCAAGCACCAATCATATACGTGGGGAGCATGCATGATTGTTGAAGAATAATTAATTCAGCTATATATTGGACTAGTTAGTGATGATTTTTCAAATCTTTAGGCAAAAGCTAGCTCAAGACAATGGGATGCATTATTGGACTGAACGACAATTTTCTTAGCTTGATGACAATTTTATAATTTTCTTGGCGGTCAATGAAACTTTTATGATGACCACAGATAGAATATGATAGATGTCGAGAGCGAGTGCGGGGATATGGTTTCCAAAAAAAATTGAATCCGAAAATTTCGGTTTCACAAAATTCTAAAAAAATTATGGTTATAGATAATATTATGATCCATCATTACGAAAAAATTTAGTCACAAACTTGTTGTATTCTGCTCTGGACAAAAAAGAGAAATGTGCAGGTCTGAATCGATGAACAGTGTGCAATCTCAAAATTTTGAAATCTTGCCAGATTTCTCTTTTTTGACCAGATCAAAATATGAAGAGTTTGTGATTCAAAATTTTCACAGTGGTGGATCACAATATTCTCTACAACTACTATTTTGACTTTCCGATATCGAGAGACGATGCTAGCCAAAAATAAGAATACATGCCAAAGAAAAGAATGATCTACCAAGCCCATTATCTTGGTCGGCTCTATCAAAAGAAATACTCCATGTGTCAATGTGTGCCTATCACGTGAAGCATCCTACAGTTTTATCTCCGAAAGCAGAACGTTACGTTATTTACTTGTACATGCAGGTCGAGACTTTTACTGTACTTGCGATCGATCTACTATAGTACGTACTACTGTATGATTCAATTCAAGGAACCTTTGGGATGATGATCACGTACTCCCGGTCTCCCGGATGCACGGGTCCCACCCATCCCATGTGATGGATGAGCACGTCAGCATGTCGCGTTGAAGGTGGGGTTGCGGCTCACCCACCGGCACAGGCACGTGGTGGTGCTCCGTACCTGCCAGCGGAGGTGGACACGAACGCAAAGCACGGGCAGGGTACAGCTAACATGTAGGAGCACCACGGTCCACGGAACCTCTGCCTTCACTGGGCCCGCTTCTGTCTGACAGGACTCAGGAGGTCCAGTGACTTATCTGTTCGATCCTCCTCGATCCATCGCCCTTATCTTGAACCAACACCATGATTGCGCTAACAATTTGGAGGTACCTAGAGCTAGCTAGCTAGCTTTTTCGGGAGTAGTGGAGGGCACGTCATCTCCTCCTTGTCCTACCACTACGGAAACATGCGGTACGAGTCGACGGCTTTTAGCCCTCGGCATAGGAACAAAGGCAGTTCAGCCCTAGCACGATTAGCCTTTATGTTTACTAGCAAAAGGGTCCGTGCGTTGCTACGGTTAAATTTTATTATAATTTTTTAAAACCATATAAAATTATAGGAAATCAGTTATGTTGACACAACGAAGCACGCAAGTCCTTGCCCCAAGGAGAGCATATGGTCCTGATCATGACTTCGAAAACCTATGCTTTCTATGTAGTACTGTTGTTGGGTACGTTGATATCCAAAAAGATAGCCTCTTGTCGAAGTGAGGTTAGTGCCAACTAAGGAACCCCTAATTAATGACTCGCTATGTGTTGCAGTAAGACAATATGGAGTACGCTACCATCGGAGAACACTGCATTTTTAGCCACTGAAATGCATTCACAAGCTATAAGAATCAACACAAAAGACATACGCTAATCAGACAGAAATAGCAACCACACAAGGGTAAAATAAAAGATCGGCACGTCATGTGCAAAACAAAAAACTCATCAGATCGATCTAGAATTCCAGATCCAAATACACACATAGGCATCCTTGGGTCAAGTCAAAAATTCAACATCGACTTCACAAAGAAAAACTGCGTCGACTTCACGTAGCTGCAGCCCCTGCGTCGATTTCACGCACAGCCTAGTATTGAGCTCCACCCGTCAAAGTCTTGTGCAATATGTCCAATTGATTGGATCTCTGAAGTGTAGCACGCCGAAGACGAAGATAAATATTTCCAGTAGTCATATTCATTCCCTTTTCAAGCAACCTGCATCTTCCTGCAAGCTTTCAGAATACATGCAGAAATAAAACCAGTCCATGGTACGTGCATCGCAACTCACAACAGCTTGAAAATCAGAGGTGGTAATCGGGCAATGCAAATTACAAATTTAATAATCTTACATGACAACTGCACAAAGAAAAACTGTTAGACGACAAATACAATGACGTATTATATTAACTTGTATACGATTCTCAATCAAGCAATGAAGCAACTGGAGCAACAAATCCTTCACAATTTATTAGTAGTGGAGACTATTCTCCGATTCATTGGGTTGAAACTTTGAGGTGAAATAGGAGCACATATCACCAAAAAAGAAAAAAGAACAATCCCAAAACTACTTTTTAAGACAAGATGATATGAATTTGTAGGAGGAGAAAAACAATTGTCAGTTATATGCAAGGTGCTGAATCTGTGAAAAAGGCATACACAATTATATCAGACCTAAACAAAGTGGTACAACTCTCAGCAGGCTCCGCTGACACTGCTGGGGCATGACCGCATGAGTCATTGGAAGCAGAGAGCATTGAGGAGCCGTGAGTTTTTGGGCCTGCCCACCCAGATGCTGACTTCGCCGTTTCCATCTTGATCTGCTGCGCGAGCACGCGAGACGGCGCCATGACGAGAGAGTACGGACCCTCGGTCGTATCCGCCTCGCAGACGATCGACGGCATGCAGGCGACGTAGAACAGCATGAGAAGCACGAAGGTCGCGGTATTGTCGCTGTCCCGTACCCAGCCTTGTCGACGACATGGAGTAGCTCAGACCCCAGCCCGCTCTCCACCCAGCTCTGCATTTGCCATGGCACACCCGAGGAGTCTGAAGTCCACATAGAGGATGGGCCAGTCCCGCTCTATCATCTCGTTTGGACGGGGAAGTGGTGCGGGGGACCGAGTGCAGGGGGAACAACGCTGGTCAGTGGTGGCCTGGCGGCGCTCGACGGGCGATGTACTGGCGCATTTCACAGGAGAGAATCAGAGTAACACGGTGCTCGGCTACGTGGCGTCCATGGCATCCACCGAGCGCTTCAAGGCGGCGGCGGCGTCACAGCTCGGGACGACATACGAGCGGAACGAGAGGTCGGTTTGGAGGGGACGGGTGATTTGTAAAGTCGGGACTCGTCTCCTTGACTCCTTCTCCAACCATGGCACGTACCTGACCGGATACGATTTTGATACGTAACGCAGAGGAAACGAAGGAAAGATCGACGTACGAAATGAAGGAACCATCGACGTACGAACCAAACCACGGAAACCTGACGGACGAAAATCTGGAAGGAAGAAACCTTATTGCTTTTATTATTAGGTATAGATTGCACATTAGCTACTAAATGAGATATTAAAACTTACTGATATTATTATCCTATCAATCATATTAACTTCTAGATTATGATGTTACACTTTTTTAAAGTTTAAATTTAAAAAATCTATTTGAATAAATAACAATGATTATGTAATACTTCCTCCGTATTAAAATATAAGATGTCTTAGCATTTCTCTTTCCATCCGTATCTGGACATGTTTTAGTTCAAGGTTCAAATAACATCTTATATTTTGATACGGAGGGAGTAATATTTTTTGAATAAATAACAATAAAATGAATTTTACTTTATTTATTCCTGTTTACATTCAATATGGAATAATTCGTATCTTTAAATCCGTAAATCGAAATTTGACAAATAAAATGTCTAAGTCGATTAGAAAAATGAGAGAAATTCAAATATGACATCCATATCATCTTTTGCATCATATTTTGTGTGCTTGCTTAAAAAAAGGTCGTTTTTGACATTTAGAAAATGAAAAATGGTATTTATAAAAATAATTTGAAAAACCTCAGTTTGGTAACATTGTTGCACATACCAAGATACACATATGTGTCAAATATGGGCACATTATCACAAACTATTCCACGAAAATGGTCATATCTTGATCGTTTGACTTGAAACCCATATATGTTTATATATGATAGACCTTTTTGTGAAGTGATTTTTTGTAAAATTTGAACAAAAATCAAGTTTATAATTTTTCCTGTCAACTAGTACACATAAGAGGAATACAAGTCAAAGGATTTCTTTTTTTTGAGATTTTCTTTATTTTCTTTGAGTTATTCGAAAACATGGTCAAAATGGTCAACAAGGCTATCCGTTGAAAGAAGTCGAGTTTTCCCAAACTATGGATGGTTCTATGAAATAATCACTACTTGTGTACCTTAAAATGATTTTTGAAAAAAAAAATACAAACTATCACACACTTGTAGTTCAAATTTGAATTACTTTCGAAAAATCGGCATAAAGTCATTTAAATGTGCGAAATTAGGTAGAAAGGGAGAAAATTCCTAATATTTTTGTATTATGCTTTAAATATGGACTAATTTGTGTGAAAAATTGGATGGGTGCCATTTTGCATCATATTTTGTGTACTTGCTTCACAAAAAGTCGTTTTTGACATTTAGAAAATAAAAAATGATATTTATAAAAATAATTTGGAAACCCCAATTCGGTAACATTGTTGTAGATCTCCTTATCCTCTTCGAAACGAGCTAAAGAACATCAAAATCCGACTTCAAATGCAAAAGTTATGATCAAAACGGTGAGTAGCCATAAATCAAAAGAGAGCTATGCCGAGGGCAATACCGTCGGCATAGACCATATATCTATGCCGAGGGCAATGCCGTCGGCGTAGAGAGGTCTACGCCGAGGGTGGCCGTCGGCGTAGCCTGGGTTTTTCTACGCCGCCGGCTAAATCGGAGGGCTGGCACCCGCGGGCTCTCACTACCGGAAACAGCGTCTTTGCCGTGAGGCCAGAAGACACGGCAAAGGTGTTTCGGAACACGGCAAACGCTTTGCCGTGATGACTCGCACGGCAAACCCCACACGGCATAATACGCGTCGGCAAAGAACTTTGCCGTGCGCTTTGCCCAAACAATCACGGCAAAGACTTTGCCGTGTGCCTCCTATACTCGACGGCACAATAAATGTGTCAGAAGATGTCGGAGGAGGGTCAAACGGCGACCACCTCTTTGCCGTGTGTAAAAGACCAGACGCACGGTATAGTTTAAATCTTTGCCGTGAGTGTCTAGCTGGCCGCACGGCGAAGTTTAAATCTTTGCCGTGAACCGCGGCCTTAGACGCACGGCAAAGACGCTGTCTTTGCCGTGATCCTTCCACCAAGACGCACGGCAAAGACGCTTTGTCCAGGATGCCTGCATCGGCTCTTTGCCGTGTGCTTGCCCTAAACACACACGGCATATTGACCATATGGTCCTGGCAAACATGCCAGGAGCACAGGTGGCCGCCACGTGTGGGCTTTGCCGTGTGCAGCTGCACGGTACAGGCCTTTGCCGTGTGCCTTTACACGGCAAAGTGACCATAATGTCACAGATTTTTGCTGTTTTTGCAAAAATCCCTGCAGTTTACAGAAAATTCACAGACGATAATCGTCACAGATGATAAACATGATCAAACATATATAAACAAGATCAAACACCACAAACATAGCATCCACATAGTACAAACATAGCTCGTCGACTAAAATCAACATTAACTTCACAACCATGAACTCAACATAGTTCAAACTCCACATTCTCAAACAACACATAGTCTCAAACAGCACATAGCACATGAACTCCGTGACGATGGACGGATTGGCAAGATGGACGTCATCGTTGATCCTCCTACAAGTTCATACAAAAATCATGAGTATGACAAGTTAAAATGCACAAGTCTAGATGTTGTAAATCAAAAGACTTGATCTAAGTTAGATGTAGTAAACAATAAGACACAAGTTGTTCTATGTGATAAACAAAAAGACACAAGTGACCATTGAAGATTCATTGATTGGCTATGTCGATCTAAGTGAGACATGAAGTAAGTTTTTGAATGAGTGGAAGCAAGTTCAAATGGTAACTAACCTGATCCTTCTGCGACGGAGTAGGTCCTCAACATCATTGCGGCTGAGAAGGTTCCCATTGAGTACGTTCTCCCCGCTCTACCCCGATCCGAGACAGAATTTCGGCAGCACCTCCCCGCTGCTCTCCCGATACACGTCTCGGCAAAAAGCCGAGAGAATGTGCATCCGGAGAACAACGGGGAGGCGCTGCCGAAATTCTATCTCGGATCGAGGTAGAGCAGGGAGAACGTACCCAATCCACGGACCCGCGGACTGCCCCGTAAATGCCGTAAGCGTTACGGCTGAAAATATGCAACTCTAACTCTATGTGCATATTTTTCCGCGTAACGCTTACGGACGGGTATTGACGCCTAGGTGACGCGACAGACTCGGTGATCTAGACCAAAATAAAACCCTAGGTACATTCAAGAGAGCCGACGAATTCTTACCCTCGAAGCGTGATCAACGGCGAAGAAGATGCTCGCCGCTCTCGCAAACCGCCCTCCGTCGACAGCACCGCTCTCACCCTCCAACCATGTGCTGCTGCGGCCGGAGTGGAGCTGGATGTAGGGCCCGAGTGGAGTGGATGCGGGGCCGGAGTCGAGGTGTTGCTGCGGCCGGAGTGGAGCTGGAGGAGGGGGCGGAGGAGGACAGCGAGAGTGGGGGCGGCTGGCGATAAACTACGGCATCTGAAAAACAGAAAAACAACATGTAAATATTCATAGAAATGCTTATTGTGACAGAGGTGACACTACAACTAACCTAAAACTAATACTATAACTAACACTAGAACTAACCTAAAACTAACACTAAATAACAAACACTAGCACTAACCTAAAACTATAACTAACACTAGAATTAACCTAAAACTAAAACTATGGCTATCACTGGAACTAACCTAAAACTAACACTAATTAAGAAACAGTAGCACTAATCTAAACTAACACTAACTAATACTACCACTAACCTAAACTAACACTAACTAATTAGAACTAGCTATACTAACCGGAGGTGGTGGAGGTGCCGGAGGAGCTGCGGTGGTGGTGGAGGTGCCGGAGGAGGTGGTGGAGGCCGGGGCCGGAGGAGAGGGCGTCGTGGAGGGCCGGAGGAGGTGGTGGAGACCGGGGCCGAAGAAGAGGGCGGTGACGGCGGGCTGAGGTGGAGGAGGTGCGGGGTGGGGGCGTGAGGCACGGTGGCGGGCCGGCGTGGAGGAGGTGCGGGGTGGGGGCGTGAGGCGCGGTAGGGGGCGGCAGGGGAGGCTCCGGGGAGGAGGAGGCCGGGGAGGTCGAGGCAGGGGAGGTCGGGGAGGAGGAGGTCGGGGAGGAGGAGGCCGGGGTGGTCGGGGCGGGCGGGGAGGCGCGGTGCGGTGGGGAGGATCGGGGAGGCGCGGCGCGGTGGGGAGGCGGCGATGCGGCGCGGCGGCGATGCGGCGCGGTGGGGAGGCGGCGATGCGGCGCGGCGGCGATGCGGCGCGGTGCGGAGGCGGCGATGCGGCGCGGCGGCGGGACGGCGGCGTGTGTGCGTGTGGCGTGTGTGCGTGCGTTGTGTGCGTGGGTGTGTGTGTGGCCGTGAGGGGCCGGCAAAGGGATAAGCCCTTTGCCGTGTACACCTTCTTTGCCGTGAGCCTGACAGGGGCGCACACGGCAAACCATTTCTTTGCCGTGCGCCGGTGCAGTACCCACACGGCAAAGCACCTCTTTGCCGTGTGCACCCATAAATGCGCACGGCAAAGCACCTCTTTTATTTGTTTTTACTTTTAATTGTTTTTCTTATTTACTATTTTTGTTCACTGTTTATTACTAGCAGTTAATACATTAATTATCTATATATTGTTTTGTAATAAATTATGGTTATGTTTGGGTGGGCTTCCGAGGTTGCGGGAACCAAGATACGGCTCCGAGGTGCGACCCGCATCACGAACCCTACCTACTCCGTACTAAGTTCCGACACTTAAGGTGGAAACTCCCGTTTCGGGTGCCGGGCACGGAATCATGTGACGGAACACATGGAATGTTGGTTCCCATTGGTCCTATGTACCAACCTAACACAAAGAAGCAAAAAAGTTCATGCGTCTACCCCCTCTCGGCGCCGGTCAAAGGGGTAGATCAACAGGCTGGACTTTTTTCCAGCGGGTCTAGGGTTTCGCCGTAGCGGGGGTCCGGAGCGTCGGAATCCCAACAAAGCTTGCATTGGTACCTAATATATGTATAAGAGTGTGTTGGTAGGTTGCGGGAACCAAGATACGGCTCCGAGGTGCGACCCGCATCACGAACCCTACCTACTCCGTACTAAGTTCCGACACTTAAGGTGGAAACTCCCGTTTCGGGTGCCGGGCACGGAATCATGCGACGGAACACATGGAATGTTGGTTCCCATTGGTCCTATGTACCAACCTAACACAAAGAAGCAAAAAAGTTCATGCGTCTACCCCCTCTCGGCGCCGGTCAAAGGGGTAGATCAACAGGCTGGACTTTTTTCCAGCGGGTCTAGGGTTTCGCCGTAGCGGGGGTCCGGAGCGTCGGAATCCCAACAAAGCTTGCATTGGTACCTAATATATGTATAAGAGTGTGTTGGTAGGTTGCGGGAACCAAGATACGGCTCCGAGGTGCGACCCGCATCACGAACCCTACCTACTCCGTACTAAGTTCCGACACTTAAGGTGGAAACTCCCGTTTCGGGTGCCGGGCACGGAATCATGCGACGGAACACATGGAATGTTGGTTCCCATTGGTCCTATGTACCAACCTAACACAAAGAAGCAAAAAAGTTCATGCGTCTACCCCCTCTCGGCGCCGGTCAAAGGGGTAGATCGACAGGCTGGACTTTTTTCCAGCGGGTCTAGGGTTTCGCCGTAGCGGGGGTCCGGAGCGTCGGAATCCCAACAAAGCTTGCATTGGTACCTAATATATGTATAAGAGTGTGTTGGTAGGTTGCGGGAACCAAGATACGGCTCCGAGGTGCGACCCGCATCACGAACCCTACCTACTCCGTACTAAGTTCCGACACTTAAGGTGGAAACTCCCGTTTCGGGTGCCGGGCACGGAATCATGCGACGGAACACATGGAATGTTGGTTCCCATTGGTCCTATGTACCAACCTAACACAAAGAAGCAAAAAAGTTCATGCGTCTACCCCCTCTCGGCGCCGGTCAAAGGGGTAGATCGACAGGCTGGACTTTTTTCCAGCGGGTCTAGGGTTTCGCCGTAGCGGGGGTCCGGAGCGTCGGAATCCCAACAAAGCTTGCATTGGTACCTAATATATGTATAAGAGTGTGTTGGTAGGTTGCGGGAACCAAGATACGGCTCCGAGGTGCGACCCGCATCACGAACCCTACCTACTCCGTACTAAGTTCCGACACTTAAGGTGGAAACTCCCGTTTCGGGTGCCGGGCACGGAATCATGCGACGGAACACATGGAATGTTGGTTCCCATTGGTCCTATGTACCAACCTAACACAAAGAAGCAAAAAAGTTCATGCGTCTACCCCCTCTCGGCGCCGGTCAAAGGGGTAGATCGACAGGCTGGACTTTTTTCCAGCGGGTCTAGGGTTTCGCCGTAGCGGGGGTCCGGAGCGTCGGAATCCCAACAAAGCTTGCATTGGTACCTAATATATGTATAAGAGTGTGTTGGTAGGTTGCGGGAACCAAGATACGGCTCCGAGGTGCGACCCGCATCACGAACCCTACCTACTCCGTACTAAGTTCCGACACTTAAGGTGGAAACTCCCGTTTCGGGTGCCGTGCACGGAATCATGTGACGGAACACATGGAATGTTGGTTCCCATTGGTCCTATGTACCAACCTAACACAAAGAAGCAAAAAAGTTCATGCGTCTACCCCCTCTCGGCGCCGGTCAAAGGGGTAGATCGACAGGCTGGACTTTTTTCCAGCGGGTGTAGGGTTTCGCCGTAGCGGGGGGTCCGGAGCGTCGGAATCCCACCAAAGCTTGCATTGGTACCTAATATATGTATAAGAGTGTGTTGGTAGGTTGCGGGAACCAAGATACGGCTCCGAGGTGCGACCCGCATCACGAACCCTACCTACTCCGTACTAAGTTCCGACACTTAAGGTGGAAACTCCCGTTTCGGGTGCCGGGCACGGAATCATGCGACGGAACACATGGAATGTTGGTTCCCATTGGTCCTATGTACCAACCTAACACAAAGAAGCAAAAAAGTTCATGCGTCTACCCCCTCTCGGCGCCGGTCAAAGGGGTAGATTGACAGGCTGGACTTTTTTCCAGCGGGTCTAGGGTTTCGCCGTAGCGGGGGTCCGGAGCGTCGGAATCCCAACAAAGCTTGCATTGGTACCTAATATATGTATAAGAGTGTGTTGGTAGGTTGCGGGAACCAAGATACGGCTCCGAGGTGCGACCCGCATCACGAACCCTACCTACTCCGTACTAAGTTCCGACACTTAAGGTGGAAACTCCCGTTTCGGGTGCCGGGCACGGAATCATGCGACGGAACACATGGAATGTTGGTTCCCATTGGTCCTATGTACCAACCTAACACAAAGAAGCAAAAAAGTTCATGCGTCTACCCCCTCTCGGCGCCGGTCAAAGGGGTAGATCAACAGGCTGGACTTTTTTCCAGCGGGTCTAGGGTTTCGCCGTAGCGGGGGTCCGGAGCGTCGGAATCCCAACAAAGCTTGCATTGGTACCTAATATATGTATAAGAGTGTGTTGGTAGGTTGCGGGAACCAAGATACGGCTCCGAGGTGCGACCCGCATCACGAACCCTACCTACTCCGTACTAAGTTCCGACACTTAAGGTGGAAACTCCCGTTTCGGGTGCCGGGCACGGAATCATGCGACGGAACACATGGAATGTTGGTTCCCATTGGTCCTATGTACCAACCTAACACAAAGAAGCAAAAAAGTTCATGCGTCTACCCCCTCTCGGCGCCGGTCAAAGGGGTAGATCGACAGGCTGGACTTTTTTCCAGCGGGTCTAGGGTTTCGCCGTAGCGGGGGTCCGGAGCGTCGGAATCCCAACAAAGCTTGCATTGGTACCTAATATATGTATAAGAGTGTGTTGGTAGGTTGCGGGAACCAAGATACGGCTCCGAGGTGCGACCCGCATCACGAACCCTACCTACTCCGTACTAAGTTCCGACACTTAAGGTGGAAACTCCCGTTTCGGGTGCCGGGCACGGAATCATGTGACGGAACACATGGAATGTTGGTTCCCATTGGTCCTATGTACCAACCTAACACAAAGAAGCAAAAAAGTTCATGCGTCTACCCCCTCTCGGCGCCGGTCAAAGGGGTAGATCGACAGGCTGGACTTTTTTCCAGCGGGTCTAGGGTTTCGCCGTAGCGGGGGGTCCGGAGCGTCGGAATCCCAACAAAGCTTGCATTGGACTTATTTCATGTGTGTGTTCTCATCTATGCTGAGTACCTATGTTGAGTGCTTTGCCCTAATGCGTCTACCCCTCTCGGCGCCGGTTCCACTATCAAGGTTGCGACGACGCATGCGGCCCGCACTACCACCGGAGGGTTATATAAATAATCAAAAACATAATTGATTCAAGTAAATCAGTGTATTATAAGCATTAACAAGAAATGAAACAAAACAAGTCTACGGAAACAACGATGAAAATGGAAGAGGGGGAAAATTAATTGTTTGCCGTGTGCTGTGGACAAGTGCACACGGCAAAGATTATCTTTGCCGTGAGCCGAGGGACAGAACACACGGCATAGATTTTATTTGCCGTGCGCCTCGTGCTGCCCTCACGGCAAAGAGGTTCCCGCGATTTTTTTTAGGACGCGGGAACGATGCGCGCGACGGGAAATGTTTTCCCGCGAAATGTTGAGGACCGGTGGCAAATTTTGGTCAAATTGTTTGCCGTGACAAATGGTAAGACACACGGTAAAGAATCTTTGCCGAGAGGGCTGACTTTGCCGTGTGCATTATTCACGTTTTGCCGTGTGGTTTTCTTTGCCGTGTGTTGTCGTTTTTGTTTGCCGTGATTTATTTCTTTGCCGTGAGTCCTTGTATCCTCGCACGGCATATATTTCTTTGCCGTGTTCCGCAGTCCGGACTGCTCACGGCAAAGATTGGTTCACACGGCAAATCTCGATTTTCCGGTAGTGTCTACGCCGACGGCCCCGACAAAAAGCCGTTGGCGTAGCCGCTGGCCGTCGGCGTAGAGCGCCATTCCTGTAGTGTACACAACATCATTGCGCTAATTGAGCTATTAGTAGAGATTGAACGTCTCTCACTACCGGTTATTTACGATAGCACTGGCTGGCTGGCGGCTGGTCATTTCGAGCTAGAAATACTGAAATACCCAACTAACAAAGGCCAATTGGAAGGACGTGAGCTCCTTATTCTTGGAAAATATCGCAAAGCGACACATTTTTGTTGTTGAAGACCATGGAAGCTAGTGCGTGATTCTGCATCGGTGTCTCCTCACTACGACCCCTCGTGTCGTCAGACACGCTCGTAGTCGTAGCAGACTACAGTCCCTGTCATTTGCTGTGCCTCGCCCTGTACGTTGTGGGCATCGCGTGTATCGCCACTCACGCACCTGGCAACACAACACTGAGCTAAAGATGAACAGAGCAAACGAGATGGTAACAAACAAGTCATGAGAGCAACTCCAGCCGTCCTCCTCGAGAGCCCCCAGGACCCCCTTTTTGACGCCGGCGGCCCATTTTTCCCGTAGTCGCCCCCCCAGCGCCCCCCCCCAGGCCTCTTTTTTCGCCGGATTTGGCCCAATTTTTATCCGGCGTCCCAGGCCGAACCCAGCGCGCCGGGTTTGGCCTGGGGGCGCCGGCGAAAGGGAAAATGGCGCGAAACGGCGCGGAACCGAGGGAAACCGCGCGAAGCTCCGGCGGGCCCGCCCTGTCAGCGGCACACCGCTTCGTCGTCCTCATCGCCTCGCCTTCCGCGTCGCATTACTGCTCTGCCCGCCGGTCAGGCGGACCGCCGTCGTGTCAAATCGGCCACGCGGCGGAGTTAGGCGCGCCGCAGTTACTGCCCCGCCCTCTTCCCGCCGGTATTTATTTACCGCCCCTCCTCTCACAGCGAGCACACCCCCCCCCCCCCCCCCCCGCCGCCGAGCACGAACACATCCTCGCCGAGCACGAACACCCAAACCACGCACACCGGAATGGATCCAGCAAACAGCGCGGCGGCCAACGGCTTCGGCCGGAACTGGCTCCAGGACCGGGAGGCGCGCCTGCTGCACGAGGCGGGCTACCCATGCCCGCCCGGCATGAGGCTCCCCGGAGCCTGGCGGCTCAGCCAGATGGGGTTCCCGGTCCCCCCCACCCCCACCGGCGATGAGCGGCTGGCGGAGATCTACGCCGCCCGCGAGAGGCTGACGGAGGAGGAGCAGGCCGATCCCATCTGGGATCCGGAGAACAACGTGACCTGGAACACGTTCTTCTCCGACCGCCGCCAGCGCCAGCTCAACGACTACCCCGGCCCGGCGACCCACGCGCCCAAGCGCAACAACAGCGAGGGCTGGAAGAAGTGGTGGGGCATGCCCGGCCGCTCGCTGGCGTACGTCCTCGACTACATCGAGGACGGCAACGAGCCGCGCCTTCAGGGCCCGTCGGTAAAATAGGAGAAAGACCTCCATCATAGAAGCACCATCACCATCAAAACTTTTTAGTCAAAGACCATCGCCATCAAGGCTTTTGGCGAGGCATATATCCCTGTGGCATGTTAGTTGGGGATCTTCCCCGTGATTCCCGGCTCAGATCCGTCGCCTCCTGTCGACGTAGTCAAGATATCACGCATATCCGCCATGCTCGGACCACCTTTCCTGCTTCAAGGTTGCCATCTTCAACTGCACGCCGGCACCGCCACGACCACAGGTTGCTGCTCTCAACCATGACCCCGGAGACAACGCCGCGCCAACGGGAACAAGAGAAAAGACACATCTGATGGAGTCGTCATCGTCTCGTCGACACCATTCATCAACCCTAACGCTTCAGATTTGAAGGATCGGCTAGCACAAGATGCCATCAACCCCGATGCGTCGCTATGAAGAACACCACCAGTGTGGAAGTGGAGCCGAAGCAGATCTATTCGCCCCGACGTACGTCGCTCCCACCACCCACAACGGTGCATCACGTCATACTAAGCCTAAAATTACCTCCAAGCCATGATGGAGTAGCAGGGTCCCCTCTCCCTCCTGCCGCTAGAGAAGCAAGCCAAGGGAGAAGGGACCAACACCCCCACCGGTGGAAATGTGGGGGACGCGGGAGGGGGGGGGGGGGGGGGGGGTGGAGGTGTCACTCCCTTATCGCTTGCGACGGATAGGGTCGGGACGTAGCTCCCAAAACTGTACAGATTATTGTGAAGATGCGTCCAAGGTGCGGCTTGTTACGTCAAAGATTATTTCGTAATTCTATTTAAGAGTCTGGATGGATGAACCGGGCAGGACAAATGAATACGGTAGTTCTTGACAGACCAAAATGCCTGCATATCTGCAAGTTTGGGCAGTGTTGGACAGTCAGTCAGACTACATCTATTAAAGTCTTTAATAATGGGTATCAAGCAAAATATCTTCGGAGATTCTGCAATGGATAGCCTTCTGTTACGGCCAATATAAGTTTCTCACGTCTGTTTATCTAAATTTCAAAACTATGTTTGTTGGCTTTTGAATATATTTTTCGAGCATATATTTGTTGGTTTTGAGTATAAGCTTGGGAAGCAAATTTGCCTCCTGTGTAAACTGTGTAACCGGTTATGTAGGGTTAATATAACATGACACGCTGGGAGCACTCGACATACATATGCACACGGCCACACGGAACGGAGAACGCTGGGATCACTTGACGTTCGTCTGGCTGTCGACAGAGCCCAGCCGGAGCGGCCACGCATTCCTCCCGCGGTTGCGGACGCGAATGCGAATTGGGGTCCGATCTACCCACGGTTCACGGTGGTCGTGGGGGACAGCCAGTTCACTGACAACAGCCTGGTCGGTCGATCGGATCGGCCGCGCGTCGTCAAGGAACAGGAACATACGCATGTGCCCTGCTCCACGGTGGATGGCTGTCCCCCACGACCACGAGAGCACATGACACGCACGGAAACGGACCCGTACGGCGCCGCACGGAAAACTAAATTTTACATCACGACTTCGCGTGATCTTCGACATTTTTTTTTTTTTTTTTTTGCCGCAAACCCACACAGATACGGAGTATTTCAGCACCGGGCCGGCCGGGCACCGCAGAACAGTTCGCTCCGTCGACAACATCCAAGCTAGGGGGCTTCTTTGTGATGACTGACAAGCGAACAAAACTGAAATTAGGTAGTAGGACTTTGGTTGGAGCCACGTATATATATTGATTCAGGTTCGGTGCAGCGTATCTCCTCCTGATGCATGTCCCGTCACCTGGCCTACCTTTCTAAACCTAATCCCATCATGCCTTTTGATGTGCACCTGATGTGATCGATCATTCATCGACCGCATTTCTAAGGCCAATTGTTGTAGAAAGGAAAAATTGTTGGGTAAGTAACCTTATCGCGTACTCTACCTATGATATGATATGATGGGCAACTGATGTGACTGCATTATATTCATCGACCACATTTTGATGGTTATTATTACCGAAGAGGGAGATTTGGCAGTTACACGACAGTTTCCATGCGCGGACGCCAGAGTTAGGTTTTCAAGTATAACGCACTACACATTGTCAGTTGAGTGTTTTCGGTTGCACATCGTTATCAAATAGAGGACACCTTCTAGTGGGCATGTGGCGTCTTTCCTACTGCTTGCTAACCAAGTTTCAAAAAAGGAAGAGTTCCCAGACTCCCAAGGCTAAGCGTGTGTTTGGTTATGCGAGTTGTTGGGGACTGGTTATGTCGTGGGGTTGTCACGACAAGTACTTTATCTGAAAAGCTAAGTTATGGGGACATCGTGATCTGATGTACGGGAGCTTGTCTAGCTCGACGAGAGACAAAGGATTTACCCAGGTTCGGCCCCTCTCAATGGAGATAAAGACCTACTTCCTGTTTGTTCTTTATTGCTTGGTGTTGATCTCAATTACAAGGCTCGATCTCGCTAACTCGAGTATCGGGCGACTATGGGACTTGAGAGCTTATCGACCTATGGTCCAGGACCCCCTTATAAAGTTGGCCGGGTCCTTGTACGTACGGGCTATGCCGAGTTACACATGAATACGGAGTCCTACTCTAGTTCCTTGCCTTCCAAGTTGGTACTCCGGCTTGTATTGGGACTCTGGTCTTGTCGTGTCCTTTCTCTTCAACTAACTCGTGGCGTGCTTGCCGGCTTATCCTCAGCCCAGCCCATGTTGCTTGAAGTGTAACCCGGCTTGGGCCTTCTTGGTCTCGGCGGGTCCACTTTCCGGCTCCATGGGCCTACCCGGAAAGTATCCCCCAACAGTAGCCCCCAAATTTATCTTGGGCGTAGTCTTGGCGTATTCGTCCGACTCCTCTTTACGACTTCCTCATTAGAGCTCATAATCCGGAAGTCGCCTGACGCTAGCTCCAAAATGAATTCCTGCATATAAACAATGAACTTGTGAAATGAGTCCCCCCTTTTGCCTTACTCAAGCCCGCCACACTCGACCTTCGCTTTCCGGTTGGTTGCTGTAACTTTTCACGAGTCGGCTAAGGTGGAGAACCTTTTTATGTCAGTACACTAAGGACCCGTCCTTGAAACAAGTCGGCCTTTCTAGATTATTTAATATTATTTTCATTTCCGCACGTGTCATCCGTTGACCGCGGTCGCTTGACGCCTCGACTTCTCCGTATCTTTGACCGATGATATTCTCGTGGTCTTCCCGATATTCTCGCAATTTTATCGCGACAGCACCGTCGTTATTCTCTAGGGTTTACCCTTATCTCCTTATAAGTATTAAAGTGAGGGGACCAGATTTCATTTGTCCCCTCCATTTCCACTTCGTCTTCTTCCTCTGTCTTGCTCTGCTTTTCCTCGTATGCACGCTCCCGCACGCGCACATACACTCGCACCGCCATGGGCCCTAAGAGATCCAAGGCCTCCACCGCCTCCGGCACAGCGCTCGACTCCACCGTCAATGTCACGGTCGCGGCCGCCGCCGCAGCTGCTCCTGCCCCGCACCGCACCATCTCAGTCAACTGGGGTAGATCTATTTTGTCCCAGGCCACCCTTCAAGACTACGAGGCAACATGCCTCATTTCTTCCAGCATCCAATGGCAC
This sequence comes from Puccinellia tenuiflora, assembly GCA_012064385.1. NCBI lineage: Eukaryota > Viridiplantae > Streptophyta > Magnoliopsida > Poales > Poaceae > Puccinellia > Puccinellia tenuiflora. The sequence goes on from QRDG01000506.1 coordinate 685,931, forward strand.
GCTACCGGTGAAGAAGTCGAGCCTTCTCCGGCCGCCGACGAGGTCGTCGTGTTTGGGGAACATCTCTTAAGCGGCTTCACACCTCCCGGCAGCGATTTCTTCCACCAGGTACTTGCCCATTACCAGCTCCGCATCCACGACCTTGCCCCCAACTCCATCTTAAATCTCAGCAACTTCGTAGTTCTATGCGTGCACTACCTCCAAATAGCTCCTGATTTAGATCTTTGGCTTGAACTTTTCTACTGCAATAAGCAACCTGAGTACCAGGGCGGCCCTCTTCTTCAATGTGGGGCCGTCGCCTGGAAACGTCGCCAGGGGTCTCTCTTCCCCAAACTCTCTTTATCCAGCCATGTCAAGGACAGGCAAAAATCCTTCTTCTATTGCAAAGACACGAGTCCAGCCAACGGGACTCGTCTTCCAATTTTCTCTTCAACTCGACTAGCAGATGTGACTCCAGTCATGATTGCTAAGGGCTCGGAGGAAGCTCGCCTCCGGGTCGAAGCCCTACAAGACCGTATTCGCGCCCTTGTGGCGCATGGACTTAAAGGTATGGACTTAGTACGATGCTGGACAACTTGGAAAATCCAGCCACTCAGCCAAAGGAGTCGGCTGATCTACCAGTACACCCGGTGCGTCACAGATGACCTCCGGATTTCTAATAAGATAACTGACGGTGTTGAACTCGGCCGTCTTCTGAAGAACTAACTGGAAGAGTTGTTAAAGACCAAGAGAATTTCAGCCTTCCACCTTTCTGCTCCACCAACTCCCCACCAGTGGTAACCTCTTGAAACAACCTTGCTTTTAGCTTGTTTTCATTCCATTGTTTACCTCCTGCTTAACTTGCTGCTTTCTCTGAACTCGTACACAGTTAACTGATAGCTGGTGGAAGGTAGCTCCCGATACTGAGGGGGATGACGAGGCTGAGGACCTCGTCGAAACTGAACAAGCCGCCGGAGCCAAAGGCGATGAAGTCGAAGAAGAAGTCCAGGATCCTTCTCTGGAGGCTCCTATCTCAACTGATAAAGGTCCTTCCCCTACGGACCCTACTGCTGCTACTACTACGTCATCTGGGGAGTCCTCCAGCGACAAGGACCCAGCCCCAGCTCCTCCAAGGAACACCAAGAAGAGATGCCGGACCGACATTACAAAGGTGCCCCGATCTCGCTTTTCTTTAATTCCAAGTTCAATTACTAAGGATCATAAGCCAACGTAGGGCGTGGGGGCAGCCAAGAAGAGGAAACTGCGAAGCAGTGGTCCAGCTGATCCTCCTCTTGTAATTTTAAGCCCTCGCAAATGCAAGTCGCCAACAACCTCGCCTACTGATACGTGTCAAACGTATCTATAATTTTTTATTGATCCATGCTAGTTTTGTCACATGTTTTTACTATCATATTACATCATTTTTATGCATTTTGTCGGACTAACCTATTGACAAGATGCCCAGTGCCAGTTCCCTGTTTTTGTGCTGATTTTGTTGCAGAGAGTTACTTCTGAAAATATTCTCAGAATTGGACGAAAATTTACGATGATTTTTTATTGAAGAAATAAGGACCGGAGCCAGAAGGGCGACCCCGGGAGGGACCCACAGCCCTGTGGCGGGTCCCACCCGCGGGTGACGGGGGGCCGCGGCCGAGGCCCGTCTGTGCCCCTCGAAGACCCCCTCGCGACGCCCTTTGGCCTATAAATCATCCCCATTGAGAAAACCCTAACCCCTGAAGGATTTTCCCAAATACGATACAAAGCTCCGCCGCCATCGCCGACAAGTTTCGGGGGTTCAGGAGGTCCTGTTTCGGCACCCTGCTGGGACGGGGATCGACCGCCGAGGCCATCTCCATCAACGCTGCTGCTTCCCGCGATGAGGAGGGAGTAGTCCCTCACCGGGGCTGAGGCTTATACAAGTAGCTATGTGGTTATCTCTCTCTCCCATGATGTGATCTTCGTTGTGATCATGAGCTTTGTTAGTATAGTTGAATACATGATGTTTCCCTATGTGTAATGGATATGATGTTGCTCAAGTGGTGTTATCTAGTATAATTTGCGGAGTCACCGTTGTGATCACGGTACCTCGGTGACAGTGTGGGTGACGTGTGTGACTCTATGCATCAAGATTAGAGGGATCTTCATCATGAGTTTGTTCTTTATTATTGTTGGATTGAATAGATCATGAGGTTTCTTGATGCTTGTGTTATTGAAGAAATAGACTATTCAAGAAATAGGTTGTGGTGTTTGTTAGTACTATCTTTGGATGCGGATAGTGACAGCATGAAGTGTCCATAGATGTGGAATACAAACTTTAAGGTGTGCTTCTCGTAGCCCTACGCAATTCTCATCCTATTTGATCCACAAAAGAATTCTCATCCTATTTGTGGGAACTATCATGTGTTTAATTATGTTAATGATGTTGAGAGTAGTCACTAATGAAAGTATGAAGCCTAGGCCTTGTTTCCAAGCATTGATACACCGTTTTTAGTCACTTTTGTCACTTGTTTGCTTGCTGCCATTTTTATTACAGAATTACAAAATCACCTTTTACCATCCACATCACTTGCATTTTACCATCTCTTCGCCGAACTAGTGCACCTATACAACTGACAATTGTATTAGGTGTGTTGGGGCCACAAGAGACTTCTTGTATCTTAATTGCAGGGTTGCTTGAGAGGGATATCTTTGACATCTACCTCCCTGAGTTCGATAAACCTTGGGTTACTCACTTAAGGGAAAATTGCCGATGTCCTACAAACCTCTGCACTTGGAGGCCCAACAAGTCTACAAGAATAGAAGCGTGTAGTAGACATCACCTACCGCCCCTGCCGACTCGTTCAACTCCGACTTCATCATGTCTTCTTCTGATTCCGGAACTTCCCTTGGCATTGAGACCAATGCAGGGTAAGTTCTTTCAATTCGTCTTTTGCTTTTCAACTTCTTTGTCTTTGTTCGACTCTTTTGTTGACTCTTGTTTATTCCATCTTCATTTTAGTGCGCGCCCCTCTGAAAAGGTTGCAAAGACTAGGGGTTCAACCGATGCCACCTCGGTGCGCAAGCCGGAGGTCCCCCTCACTACTTCTACCTCAACGAGCACTAAGACTGCTCCTTCTACACCTGCTTCTGCAGGTGCCACTGTGTCTACAACTCCTCCTCCTGCTCTCGGGTCCACTTTGGCGACCCGAACTGAGGATTCTCTGGCCAGAAAGTCCCTGCCATGGACTCCAACCAGACCCATTGTCGCAAGTTCGCTCCAAGCACCTCCTCCGGAAGCTTCCAAGGGGCCTCTCGCTCAATCCTCCAAACTCATCATCGACTACAGCCGCCTTCGGATCGGCGATAACAAGTCCTTCATGGAGGCGTGGGAAGAAGCCGTCAAAGTCAACAAGGAGGCTGCCAAGCTCAACAACGAGGAACTTTCATCCTTAGTGGCCCTCAAGATGATTCACACTGTAAGTTTCCTTCTGCTCTTCTTATAATTATATCTTCCTGTATACCAGTAGCCCCCAAGCACCTGTGTGGTAACTTGTGGCCAAAATAGGTGCTTGTCTGTAGATAACTTTCAAAAAAAACTTCATACTGTAGCCCCCAAGCGCCGGGTTGTTAGCCTGCAACAACTCGGAGCTATCAACTAGAACTTTACTTGCTCATCTGCTAAAAAAACTGAACTATGAGTAGCCCCCAAGCGCCGGGTTGCTAGCCTGCAGCGACTCAGAGCTAAATCTTTAACTTGTCTTGAGGAATTGCAACGTGTAGAACTGAATCCTGAGTAGCCCCAAGTGCCGAGTTGTTGATTTCAGCATATTGGGACTTCATGAGCTTGTTGTTTTTAACTTCGAAATTTGAACTCTTGTAGCCCCCAAGCGCCAGGTTGTTGATTTTGGCGAGTTGGAGCTACCCCTAGAACTGACAAATGGACTTGCTATTTGTACTTTGCAGAATACTGTCGCTCGCATGACGAGGGACATGAAAAAGCTTGAAGACCAAGCAGCTGCCTTTGCTAGGGCTGCTCTTGAAGAAAAACAACTCGCCCTCTGATACCCACAAGTATAGGGGATTGTTGAAATCTTCGATGTGTAAGTATTAGTATCGATCCCACGAGGAGTAGAAGGTATAAGTATTTATCCTCTCAAATAAGAGTGTCACTTCTCTTATTATCTATGCACTAGACAAACTAAAATGATTAATTGATGCAAGTGTTTTTGGGTTTTTGGTGTAGAGTTTGCAATAAAGTAAAAAGCTGAAAATAAAATATGACAAGTGAACGCTCTCAAAGAGAGAAAGCCCAATCCTCTATGCAGCAAGAGGACAATCTTGAGTGGTGTGTTTCTTATAGGTGGAAAACATTACCAAGGGCTACATGGATTTCATGGCATAAATATTTCTAGAACAACAAGGTAAACATTTTGTCAAGTTTTAATCTTCTTTGGACGGAGCCATAATTAGGTGTAGTTAAATAAATAAACTAAACCCCTTATGATGGATCATGTGGCCAAGTAAATGACTGCACAAGAATTATTAAGACATAAAGTCCCACCATAGCATTACACTCTAAGGTCCCCGATATAAATACCCTCCTAATGTAACTTCATGTATTAGACCAAGGTTTACGTGTCCTCCTAGGTCCTAACCATTCCATCACACTAGTGTGATAGCACCTTCATGCATTACTCAATATATGGTGCACTTCATACATTGTACATCGAGACAATCATAAAAGATAAAAACTTGACCAAATACTCAACACAAGTTAAGTGAAAATTATTGCCAATCCATCCTATGCCCCCAGGAACATGAGAGAACTACTCACAACGCGAAGACATGATATGATTCAATGGTATAAGTGATACAACACAATCTAAAAATATAATCTCCCCACAAAACAATGACAAGTAGCAATTCACAAACATGTAGAATAGTACTTAGACAATAGCTAGGGTTCGAACTATCTCAAACTATGAGGGGGATGAAGTGGATCACGAAGATGGTGATGGAGATGGTGCTGGTCTTGACGGTGGTGTTGATGGAGACTCCGGAGGGGGGATGGAGGAGCCTTCCGGAGGTGATTCCGGCGGTGTTTCCCCCCTCCGATCTTCTCCGGCGGCAGCCTTCTGTCTCCTGTTTCTTGGTTTTGTGTTTCTCCGCCGCCTCCTCGCGAAACTCCTCGGGGGACTATTTTTATAGTCGGTTTTAGGTCAAGACGAAGGCACTGGGATGAAGATCGATGGCATCGGAGGCTCGAGGCCCAGGATAGGGGGCCCCACGCGGCCAAGGAATCTGGCCACGTGGGCCCACCTCTTTCGGCCCTCGGGTCTCCGTTTGTTCGCTTCCTTCGCTCCCACGCTTCGTTCCTTCCAAAAAATGATCCCCGCAAAATATTAGGTCATTTGGACGTCGTTTGGGTCCCTGAAACATCAAAATATAGAAAATAGGGTTTTCTGCCAGTGCAGGGTTAATTCCGGAAAAATAGGAAAACTGTGAAATCTTCCCAAAATCCTTATAAAACAATGATATAACCCTTATATGATTGAAATATGAGTATTATAATGCAAAGTTCATGTATGCATTTTACATGCATCAGCATCCCCAAGCTTAACCTATACTCGTCCTCGAGTATAAAGGTGATAATACCAACATGTCCTGGGACAAGAGGTACCCCAGTTGACCCTCTTGACGACGCTATTTTTACAATGACTTTAACTTGAACTTGCTTGGTAGCCCAAATTGAGTAACACCATGGTGTAGGTACTCGTATTCACGGGGCATGAAGCTTTCAACCCATACTTTGTCAAGCACACTACTCATATTTGTTTTCACTTTAAACTTTAACCATTCAAGATGTTATGATGGGGGTAATGAGAGCTTGACACCAATGAATACCACATTGCAAACATTAACTTAAGTAGAAGCATTTGGAAGTTAGATGAAACTTATTCATGTTTTACCTCTACTCAATTATATATCTTTCCAAAGTGTCCACCTTTTATATTCAGATTTACAAGAGTACTCTATGACCATCATAGGATGTTTTTACTTTTCATTATGCATACATTTGGTCCATAGTACTTTCTTCTATGTTGCACTTTGTGAATTATCATTGAACATCCTTACATTGAATATTTAATATCACTTCATAATCTATCTTGCATATTGCTACTCCTTTGAAGAATGAATCATTTGACTCTATGTAGCAATAGTAATCATCTTTGATATCCATTGATAGTATTAAAATGCAAAGTCCATGTTGGTTTTATCACCTTTATACTCGAGGACGAGTATAGGTTAAGCTTGGGGATGCTGATGCATGTAAAATGCATACATGAACTTTGAATTATAATACTCATATTTCAATCATATTTGCATCATATAAGGGTTATATCATTGCTTTATAAGGATTTTTGGAAGATTTCACAGTTTTCCTATTTTTCTGGAATTAACCCTGCACTGGCAGAAAACCCTATTTTCTATATTTTGATGTTTCAGGGACCCAAACGACGTCCAAATGACCTAATATTTTGCGGGGATCATTTTTTGGAAGGAACAAAGCGTAGGAGCGAAGCAAGCGAACAAACGGAGACCCGAGGGCCAAAAGAGGTGGGCCCACATGGCCAGATTCCTTGGCCGCGTGGGACCCCCCATCTTGGGCCTCGTGGCTCCGATGCCGTCCGTTTTTGTCTCCGTGGCTTCGTCTTGACCTAAAACCGACTATAAAAATAGTCCCCCGACGGCTTTCGCGCGGAGGCGGCGGAGAAACAAAAAACCATGAAACAGGAGACAGAAGGATGCCGCCGGAGAAGATCGGAGGGGGGAAACGCCGCCGGAATCACCTCCGGAAGGCTCCTCCATCCCCCCTCTGGAGTCTCCATCAACACCACCGTCAAGACCAGCACCATCTCCATCACCATCTTCGTGATCCACTTCATCCCCCTCATAGTTTGAGATAGTTCGAACCCTAGCTATTGTCTAAGTACTATTCTACATGTTTGTGAATTGCTACTTGTCATTGTTTTGTGGGGAGATTATATTTTTAGATTGTGTTGTATCACTTATACCATTGAATCATATCATGTCTTCGCGTTGTGAGTAGTTCTCTCATGTTCCTGGGGGCATAGGATGGATTGGCAATAATTTTCACTTAACTTGTGTTGAGTATTTGGTCAAGTTTTTATCTTTTATGATTGTCTCGATGTACAATGTATGAAGTGCACCATATATTGAGTAATGCATGAAGGTGCTATCACACTAGTGTGATGGAATGGTTAGGACCTAGGAGGACACGTAAACCTTGGTCTAATACATGAAGTTACATTAGGAGGGGATTTATATCGGGGACCTTAGAGTGTAATGCTATGGTGGGACTTTATGTCTTAATAATTCTTGTGCAGTCATTTATTTGGCCACATGATCCATCATAAGGGGTTTAGTTTATTTATTTAACCACACCTAATTATGGCTCCGTCCAAAGAAGATTAAAACTTGACAAAATGTTTAACTTGTTGTTCTAGAAATATTTATGCCATGAAATCCATGTAGCCCTTGGGAACGTTTTCCACCTATAAGAAACACACCACTCAAGCTTGTCCTCTTGCTGCATAGAGGATTGGGCTTTCTCTCTTTGAGAGCTTTCACTTGTCATATTTCATTTTCAGCTTTTTACTTTATTGCAAACTCTACACCAAAAACCCAAAAACACTTGCATCATTTAATCATTTTAGTTTGTCTAGTGCATAGATAATAAGAGAAGTGACACTCTTATTTGAGAGGATAAATACTTATACCTTCTACTCCTCGTGGGATCGATACTAATATTTACACATCGAAGATTTCAACGATCCCCTATACTTGTGGGTATCACATGCATCACCCTCCAGCTAGAGGAGGACCTGAAAAAGTTTTGCGCCGAGTTGGAGTCGTTGAAGAAACAGGCTGCTGTCGCTGAATCGGCTGCCCAGAAGAACATCCAGATATTGAACACTGGCCTGAATAACTGCCGCAAGGGCATCCATGTGATGACCCGGTGTATCTTTGTTAAGCAACGTTCCTTTCGCCAACTTCATTCTTTCCTATGTACTTGCTTGCAATCTTTCTAACTTTTTTTGGTCTTGTCTTGCTAGCCTCCAAGTCGGATAAGATGAAGGGGCCTGTGGGCAAGCAAATGAACAACTTACTAGACCACTGTCATGGACTTCAAGAAGGTGCGCGTGCGCTGGTGAAATATCTGAACCCCAAGAAGAAGTACCCTGCTGAACCTGAGCGACTTGTGAAGGAGTTATCCCGAGCTCCCGCTTACGTGAAGGCATGGAAGCAATCTTCTTTTAGGCGCGCTGCAGTCCGGCTGCTTGCTCTGGCGACCTCCTACTACCCTACTGTTGTAGAACCTACGCAGCTGACCTTGGGCAAGGCGGAGCAGCACGAGGACGGCTCCCCTTTCAGCAAGGAAGATTTCAAAGCTCGGGAGATAGCCATCCGGCCCTTTGCCTGCCAAATCGTGGAGAAGATGGACACGAAATCTAGAATCATCACTATGATTTGGAGAACAAAAGAGCTCCCATGGTAACTCCTGACGCTGTGGACTTTGGACGCCCTTCTCAGATGGTTGTTGGCATGTCAAGCTCCACCGGGCCAACTTTATCAACTCCAGCCGCTTCGGTTCCTGCATGAGCTCGCCCAGAAGATGTCGTCGACTCCCAACAGCAAGAGGAAGAAACTGCTTCTATTGCTAAGGACCCGTCGGCTCCTCAGAGCTCTGCTCAGGGAGCTGCTGCCAACACTCTTGTTGCTGATGAAGCTGCTCCCAAGAACTCCTCTGTTCAGGCTGAAGGTCCGACTGCTGGTCCGACTCCTGTGACAGAATACAAAGTTGTTGCAGAGAATGATCATACATTGGATGATTATTAGTTGTATTAAAACTTATGCCGCTTGTTCGGCTGCTGATATGTAAAAAACCTATTCTTTTGGTGCTGCAACACCTTGGCGACTTGTTTTGCTTTATGGGCATGCTGGTGTCCTTTATACAAGTCATTTTTTGTTTCAATAGCCTTCTGATTTTAGTTTGAACAAGTAGGCATCGCATGAATTTTCTAATAGTTTGCTCTAAAAAGCTTGAAATCTCCTAAGTCCTTTTAAGCCTCATAGGAGTTCAAAACAGGTCATGCCTTTAGTCTAGCCATATTGTGCGAGTTGCATCAAACTTATCAATAAAAATCAGGAACAATTTTGGCTTTTTGCCAGGTCTAGGAGTCTAAAGCTTGAATTTTTCTGAAAGACAATCCCCCAAGAACCTTATGATCAAAGTTAGTAAAATAAAGACGCACATACTAGGTGACTCGACAAAACTCTTTGTGTAGAGAAGCCGACTTTATTCCTTTGATCATAGTGAGTGTGTTACAATGTTGCATAGCTCTCTCTGGGCATCGCTAACTTGTACACTTGGTTGCATGACTTAGCTATAATAAGGACGTAACTGTGCTATGTTCCATGGCCTTTTTGCCTCTGCATAGGGGTCCAGCGTGTGAGTCGTATCAGCTCCCGCACCCTCCCTTGCTTTTTCTCGTATGTCCATGAGATAATATGAACCATTGTGCAAGTTCTTACTGACGACGAATGGCCCTTCCCATGGTGGAGATAACTTTTGCATCCCTTCCTTTCTTTGGACTAGGTGAAACACGAAGTCTCCTTCTTGGAAAGTCCGACTCTTGATTCTGCGAGCATGATATCACCGTAGGTCCTGCTGATAGACTGCAGATCTTTCGAGGGCTAAATCCCTTGCTTCTTCTAGTGCATCCAACGAGTCCTGGCGAGCGAGCTTGTTCTCTGTCTCGACGTAATTGGCGACTCGTGGTGAATCATGCAGGAGGTCGCTGGGTAGGACTGCTTCTGCTCAATAGACCATGAAGAACGGTGTGAAGCCAGTTGATCTGATAGGAATCATCCGTATGCTCCAAAAAACCGCTGGTAACTCCTCAACCCAGCACCCGGCAACTCGAAGTAGGGGAACTCGGAGCCTTGGCTTGATCCCTCTGAGTAGTTCCTGGTTCGCGCGCTCTGCCTGCCCATTGGACAGGGGGTGTGCAACTAAGGCTAGATCAAGTCGGATGTTGTTGTCTCCACAGAACTTTGCCATCTCTCCTATGGACAAGTTAGTCCCGTTGTCTGTGATTATGCTATGTGGATAACCAAAGCGTGTAGCTATCTTCTTAATGAACCGTACGGCTGACGCTGCATCGACTCAGCTTACTAGTTCAACTTCAATCCACTTTGAAAATTTGTCAACTGCAACTAACAGGTGATGAGTCTTGTGGCAAGGTGGATTTGAAAAAGGACCTACCATGTCAAGCCCCCAAACTGCAAACGACCAAGTGATTGGAATTTTCCTCAACTCCTGAGCTGGCACATGAGCTTGCTTTGCATACTGCTGACATCCATTGCAGACCCGGACTATGCTCTCTGCATCTGAATGAGCTGACAGCCAAAAGAAGCCGTGTCTGAAAGCCTTTGACACCCAGGACCTCGTTGATACATGGTGGCCGCAATCTCCTGCGTGAATTTCTTGCAGAATTTGTCGTCCTTCTTCTGGTGTACCCACCGCTGATAAACTCCTATAGAACTTCGCCTGAACAATTCTCCATCAATAACCGTATAGGACTTGCACCGCCTGATAAGTTGTCGTTGTTTAACTTCATCCGTTGGGAGTTCGCCGCGAAGAAGATAACCCAGATAAGGTTCTGTCCAAGCTGGAGCTGCACGTACCGCTGCGACTAAAGCCCACTCTGGATCTGGAAATGCTAACTCCTCTTCTGAAGTCAACTTGACTAAAGGATGATGGAGCTCGTCCAAGAAAACGTTTGGTGGTACCTTTTCCCTGCGGGAACCTAGTCTTGAGAGTGCATCTGTTGCCTCGTTCTTGCGATGATCAATATGCTCCACCTGATAACCGGAGAAGAACCGGGCGATCTGTTCCATTGCTCGCCTGTAAGCTGCCATTTTTGCATCCTTTGAATCCCAAGTTCATGAGACTTGTTGTGCGATGAGATCTGAGTCACCGAAGCACCTGATACGTTTGATGTTCATCTCCTTGGCCATGTGAAGTCCATGTAGCAGGACCTCATACTCTGCCATGTTGTTGGTGCAAGTAAAATGTAGTTGTAGAACATATGCTAACTTATCCCCTTTTGACGAGGTTAACACGACGCCGGCTCCTGAACCTTCAAGTTGTCCGGACCCGTCAAAGTGCATCGTCCAATACTTGGTGCATGGCGAACTTGGTGAAGATGTGAAGTCTGTCCAGTCATTAACGAAATTCAGCAAAGCTTGTGACTTGATCGCTGTGCGAGGCTCATAAGTGATGCGATAAGGACCTAGCTCAATTGCCCACTTAGCGACTTGCCCTGTCGCGTCTCTGTTGCGTATGATATCTGCTAGCGGTGTTGAACTCACCACCTTTATTGGATGTTCTTCAAAATAATGCTTTAACTTCCGACTTGCCAGAAAGACTCCATTGACCAACTTGTGCCATTGAGGGTACCTTTGCTTGGACTCCGTAAGCACCTTGCTGATGTAGTAGACCGGGAGTTGCACTGGATACTCCTTTTCTTCCTCCTTGCGTTCCACGGCGACTACCGCGTTGACGACTCTCTCGTTTGCAGCCACGTATAATAGCATGGGCTCCTTACTCGTAGGAGCTGCAAGTACTCGAGCTGTTGATAATGTCCGTTTCAACTCCTCGAAAGCATCATCGGTTTCTTTATCCCACAAGAATTTATCTGACTTCTTCAGGAGTCGGTAGAGAGGACCTGCCTTCTCTCCGAGTCGTGATATGAATCTAGTCAAAGCTGCAACACAGCCTGTGAGCTTCTGGACGTCCTTCAGACAAGTCGGCTTCTGCAAGTTGTGGATAGCTTTGATCTTCTCTGGATTTGCTTCAGTTCCTCTCTCTGAAACTATGAATCCAAGGAGTTTGCCTGCAGGGACTCCAAAGACACACTTAGTTGGATTAAGCTTTATCTCATATTTGCGTAAGTTATCAAAGGTTTCTGTCAAGTCGGCGATCAAGGAGTCACTCTTCTGAGACTTGATGACCACATCGTCCACATAAGCGTGAACGTTCTGCCCAATCTGCTTTTTGAAGCAGTTCTGAATGCATCTCTGGTATGTTGCTCCTGCGTTCTTAAGTCCAAAAGGCATTGTCTTGTAACAAAAAGCTCCAAAAGGCGTGATGAAGGAGGTCTTCAGCTGATCATCCTCCTTAAGTCGAATCTGGTGATAACCAGAGTAGGCATCCAAGAAGCACAACAACCCGGAGCCTGTAGTCGAGTCGATAATCTGATCGATGCGAGGTAGGGCGAAAGGATCTTTGGGACATGCCTTGTTCGACCCAGTGAAGTCAATGCACATCCGTAACTCCCCTGTTTTCTTTCGCACTAAAACTGGGTTGGCCACCCACTCAGGATGGAATATTTCTGTGATGAACTCGGCCGCAAGGAGTCGGGCCACCTCCTCTCCGATAGCTTTCCTTCTGTCATCGTGCAACGGAAGATGTTCCGGAACCGTCCTCCACAAGTGGAGTGGGAACAAATTATAACGATCACGTCCAAGAACCTACTCTACTTCGCAGGTTGACACAACCACGTACCACTCCTGAATGGTATGGTGATCGTGTTAACGCAGTCATTTTGGCTGAACAAGACGAACCTGCGACCTACAGGGAAACAATGGAAGGACCTGAGTCAGAGAAATGGCTTGAAGCCATGAAATTCAAAATAGGATCCATGTATGACAACCAAGTATGGACCTTGGTAGACATTTCCGAAGGCCACATGGCTGTAGAGAATAAATGGATCTTTAAGAAAAAGACAGACGCTGATGGCAACGTAACCGTCTATAAAGCTCGACTTGTCGCAAAGGGTTTCTGACAAATTCAAGGGGTTGACTACGATGAAACTTTTTCACTTGTAGTGATGCTTAAGTCTATTCGGATTTTACTAGCAATTGTCGCTTATTTCGATTATGAAATATGGCAGATGGACGTCCAAACCGCGTTCCTAAATGGCAACATTGAGTAAGAGCTGTACATGGTACAGCCGGAAGTTTTTGTCGATCCTAAGGATGATGGCAAAGTATGCAAGTTTCAGTGGTCGATCTATGGACTAAAGCAAGCATCTCGGAGCTGGAATCTTCGCTTTGATGAAGTAATCAAGGCTTTTGGATTTGTCCAAAATGAAGAAGAAACCTGCATTTACAAGAAAGTGAGTGGGAGCTCAGTGGCATTTCTGGCATTATATGTGGATGACATATTAATAATGGGAAATGATGTGAATCTTATAAAAAGTGTAAAGGATTATTTGAATAGTAAATTTTTAATGAAAGATTTGGGTGAAGTTGCATATGTATTAGGCATTAAAATCTATTGTGATAGAACTAGGCGCCTAATAGAATTAAGTCAGGGTACTTACCTGGATAAGGTTCTGAAGAGATTCAGAATGGATCAGGCCAAGAAGGGTTTCTTGCCTATGATGAAAGGTAAACCATTGAGTTTGACTCAGTGCCCAGTATCGGCTAGTGATAAAGAAGTGATGTCTAACATCCCCTATGCTTCAGCCATAGGTTCCATCATGTATGCCATGATGAGTACTCGACCCGATGTAGCTCTGGCTCTTAGCTTGACGAGCCGTTTCAAAAGTAATCGTGGTATGGACCATTGGATAGCAGTTAAGAACATCCTGAAGTATACTAAGAAAACCAGGGATATGGTTTTAGTCTACGGAGGATGTGAAGAGGAACTTGGCGTAAAGGGTTATGTTGATGCAAGTTTTTACACAGATCCAGATGACTCATATTCTCAAACGGGATATGTGTTTTTGGTGAATGGTGGCGCCGCGAGCTGGAGGAGTGGAGAGCAATCCACAGTGGCCCATTCTACAATGAAATCGGAGTACATTGCCGCTGTAGATGCGGTGAATGAAGTTGTCTAGCTCAGGAAGTTCGTCATCGAACTTGGAGTGTTTCCTAGCATGCAAGACCCTTTGAACATGTACTGTGACAACACATGTGCTATTGCCAATGCTAAGGAACCGACGTCTCACTCTACTGCCAAGCACATACTCCAATGCTTAGATGTGATCATTAGGCAATATATCAAGGAAGGCAATATAAAGATTTGCAAAGTGCACACAGATATGAATGTTGCAGACCCGTTGATGAAGCCTCATTCACGAGCGAAGCATGATCAACGCCAAGAAGCAATCGGTGTTATATTTTTGCCAGATATAAACTAGATTAGTTATACTCTAGTGCAAGTGGGAGAGTGTTGGATATATGCCCTAGAGGCAATTAATAAAGATGTTTTTATTATCATATCTGAAAATGTTTATAATAAGTTTTATGTAATGCTATAACTGTATTAAGTGGAAAAAATACACGTGTGATATGAAACCAAACCAGGTCCCTAGTAGTAATTAACTAGTCCATTGGTCAACTGATGATCAAGGTTTCCTAATCATGGACATTTATATCAATTGACAATGGAGTCATATCATTGGATGAATGATGTGATGGACTTCCGCCTAATATAGTTAGTGCAATAAGATCCTGTCACGAAGATCAACATTGCAATAACTAGAAACATAGTAACCAATCCTTAGACTGTGAGAACATATCTAATCACTAGTCCGGAGGGAGCTTTGATTACATCAACCGTCACACCATAACAGGGTGATCATAAAGGTGTCTCTCATGTTTCCCAAAGGAATACGTTGAAGCGTATGTTTCGAGATCGGAATTTGTCCATCCGCGTGACAGATAGATACCACTGGGCCCACTCGGTGAGATTACATTTAATGAAGCTTGCAAGCATGTGACTAGGTCACGGGAATGTAATATCACTAGACGAGTAAATGAGTTTGTCGGTGATGAGATTGGATCTTGGAAAAACTAGGTATCGTGAGGCAAAGGGAATGGGAATCGATGTTAAGGTTCAAGCGACAATATTCGTGGAACGCATAGGGGCCATCATGGGTTTCCAGATCCCGTTGTTGTTCATTGATCGGAGAGGTGTTCCGATCATGTCTGGAGTGATCCCGGACCGTAGGGTGGCACTCTTAAGGGTATATGATGCTTAGGAATAATTTCGACACCGACGAGAAAGGAGAACCAGAATCGTTCAGGGAAATATCCGATGGTGATCGGAGGGGTCCGAAAGGTGTTTCGGAAAGAGAGAAATTAAATAATATGTATTTAATATTAATTAGTGTAATTAATAATTAAATAAATATTTAAATGGCCAGCCCACCTACATGGGCCTCACCCGGAAAGGGGGGCCCAAGAGGGGGCCACACCACCCAAAGGGGGGGCCGGCCGGCCAGGCCATGTGGCATACCAAGTGGGGGCCACCTAGGGCCGGCGGCTGCCCTTGGTGGCCGGCTGTGGGACTTTAGTCCCACATTGCCTGGCCACTGAGGGTTGCCTCCCCCTTCATCCTATATGAGGAGGGGTCATCCTCCTCCCAAAGGTATCCAATTCCTCCTCCTCTCTCTCGGACTCGAGCGTGGTTCCGCAATTCGGAGTTGTGCAAGAGTAGAGGGATCTCCACCATCCGCACACCGTTGTGCCGCTGGTTCTTCGGTTCGAGCTACTCTTCTTCCGTTGTTGCCGTTGGACCGGAGCCGGGGGAACGTCGTCTACACCGGACACGTGTAGAGCTACAAAGGTGCTTCCCACTGTAGCCCTCACCGCAAGTACGACTACACGACCCTGAGGTTGGCGTCGTACGACTCCATCGCCAATGTTCGTGCGAACGTCAAACGCTTTCGGTCTTCAAGGGTATGAACATTGATTCCCTCTGTTACCTTGCTCTACCGAAGGATGGCGCAAGGTTTTTCTAACAACTGTGTTCGGTTACCATATCTGCATAGAAATAGATCTTGGCTTGTTTATGGTTCACGTTGCTAGGATTTTTTTTTTGTTTTCTGTCACTGAACCCTTTCAGCAATCTCATGCATTACTTCTTGATAAAGTGAATAAGGAATAGCACTTACACTTGCACCCATATCGCATAATCCATAATAGCAATGATCACCTATTTTGACTGAAACAACAGGAGTACCAACAATTCTTGCATTTCTATCTTGCCTAACAAAGTCAGAAGCAGCATCACAAAAATATATAGCAGTCCCGTCAACATTTTCAGTGTCGAGATCTTTAACCAAAGCTACTTGAGACTCAAATTCAATTTGCTCATCAGGTTCTATAACTTTTCTTTCACTTTTACTAACTACACCAGCAACCAAAGAATATTCTCTAACTCTTACAGAAAACAGTAGTTTTTTCAAAGTGAACAGCAATCAAAACACGCTCAACAGTCTGGACTTGTATCTCATTACAAGCAAGCATGCTTTCTTTACAAACATCCATGAAATTTTCATGATACTTACTCCAATTTTCTTTAGGGATATTAATATGAGAAGCAAAGGACGTACAAAAATCAACAGCTTTTTGAGAATCCAGACCAAATTTAGCACTAAGCACATTAAAACTTTTGGTTTCAACAAAAGATTTAATGCAATCATACTCATAATTTATATCTGATTCTTTACCTTTGTCAATCTCCCAATCCTCAGGGTTGCGATGAATTCTTTCAATAAGATCCCATTTAGCATTCACCCTCTTGCTTGTGAAAGAACCAAGAGAAGAAGCATCAAGCATTTCTTTGTCATGACGAGATAGCCTTGCATAAAAATGATTGACAATGATCTCATTGGGAAGCTCATGATTGGGGCATTTAATCATTAAATATTTCAATCTCCCCCGATCTTGAGCAATGCTCTCTCCGTCACGTGGCCAAAAATTGTAGATATAATTTCTATCCTGGTGAATTTCATGAAGAGAATAAAATTCAGAGTAAAAGAGTGACATAAGCTCTTTACAATCCATCGTATGAGAATTATCCAGAAGCCGATACCACTCTAATGCTTTGTCTTTCAGTGATAATGAAAATAATTTGGAAGTCCCAAAATAACTTTATCTTTCAAGATATTATGCCATCCCTAGGGAGCTGGAGGGCCCTTTTTATATCTGACATATCTCTCCATCAATATAGGGTTAAGGTTTCTATGGTCAACCACTCCTGCGTTGGATTTCTAAATTTAACCATTGATTATGTATCTATACCCTGTATTCCAACCCCCCTGATGTAATCCCCCCCCCCCCCCTCCAAAAAAAACATTGTATGTTTGGACCATTTTTTGGCCCCATTTAATTGAAAATTACACCATAGGGGCTTCCGCTACGGTAATGGTGTCAAAACAAATAATGAAAATAATTTCTCCTGATTACCCCTCTTGAGACACCTGTAATCTTAAATAGCTCAAATAATTTTCTTAATATAAAGCAAGTGATAACCAGGATGGACAGTTCCATCTTCTGCATAGCGATTACTCATAGCACGATCAATAATTCCCATCGATATTTTGAAAGGAATTCATTCAGTAGGTGGAGGAACCTTATCAACCATGGTAGTGGTGGAGGGTTCACTCCCAAACAGAGAAATAAAAGGAGAGGGATCCATAATGAAGCAAATTAACAGACAGAAATAAAAACAACACTTATAATAAAAGTTTTCATTACCAATTCCACTTACCAATAGTGCTTCACTCCCTGGCAACGACGCCATAAAAGAGTCTTGATGACCCACAAGTGTAGGGGATTTATCATAGTCCTTTCGATAAATAAGAGTGTCAAACCCAACGAGTAGCAGAAGGTGTTGACAAGTGGATTTCAACAAGGTTTCACTGCAAGCACTAAAAGGCAAATATTTATGGGTTTTTATTATAACAAGCAAATAAAGAACGAGTAAATAAAGGTGAGCAACAATAGTTGCTGCAAGTGGCCCAATACTTTTTAGCACAAAGGACAAGCCGGTGGTGTTACTTACGATGATTAAACGTTCCTGAGGACACACAAGAATTTTTTCAATTTACTTTCATCACACGCCGTTGATTAATATTCAATGTTTTGATAAGTGTTGTCTGGGTGAACTTATGCTAATGTGCCGCCCTTATTTGGACTAATGCACACTTGTGATTAAACTTCTTGCAAACATCCACAACTACTAGAAAGTAATTAATATAAAATCTAACCACATCATTAAACTCTAAGATTCTACACTCCCTAGCATAAAAGCTTGCAAACTGGGGTTTAGGTTTCTGTCACTCCGGCAACTGTAATGTCCCGGGGTTTTCCCCAAATTAGATTTTTGTTTGTTTTTCTTTTTGCATCATCATGACATCAGCATCATCGCATCGCATGTTTTTTACCACAAAAACTATTTTTATTAAATCCTATTTTATTTTGCTAAAATTGTCGTAAAAGTTTTACCGAGACTGTCGTCTCCGTTTTTGAAAATTAAATTGCCAAATTATTTTGCAAAAGAAAATAAAAGTTTGAGCAATGCGAGAGAGTAGCCCAAACCGGCCCAAGCCCACCTAACCTCCAAACCCTAATCCTGCTCCTGGCAGTTTTCCTTTCCCACCCCCTGCCTCTTGCAGCCACCCTCCTCCGTTTTCGTCGTTTCGCGAAAATGTCCTTCCACCTCTCAAAAGGGCCCTTTTCATTTATTTTCTAGCCCCTGGACCTTAGCCCCTTTTCTTTTTCTCTCTCTCTTTTACTTCTCTCCTCTTCTTCTTTCTCTCCCGCACCCGTGTCTCCTTCTTCCCCGCACCCGAGCTTCCCCTCGATCCCGAGCTCACCCTCACCGTCGCTCCGCGCCTCTGCCCCAGGCCGGCCGCCTCCGGCCACCCTCTCCCGTCCCCATCGCCTCCTCTCTCCTCCCCCCCCCCCCCCCCGCGTCCCCGCGTGCTGTTCCTCTCCTCTGAGCCGTCGCCGTCATCTTCCTCCCCTGCGGCCGGCTCCTCTCTCCTCGGCCGGCCCCCTGCCTCTCCACCCCGCGCACCTCTCCTCCCTCGCCGGCGCGTCGCCGTCCTTCGCTGCCTCGCCTCCTCAGCTCGGCCTGCCTCCCGCATCCGGCCGGCTCTCCTCCTCCCCGAGCTCCCTTCTCCTCCACCTCGCCATCCTCCCTCAACCTCGCCCCGCTGTCAAGCTCCCTCCGCCTCCACGCCGGCCGCCGCCGTTCCCCTCGACCACGAGCCGAGCTCTGCCATGGTCTCGCCATCCCCGCGTTGGCCTTGCCTCTGCTCGCGCCTGTGCCCGAGCTCCCTCCACCGTGCCAGCTCCTCTGCCTCCCGATGCGTGTCCCCATTGCTGTCTTCGTGTGTGCTACTGCCCGGTGCATCCCCGACGAGTTCCCGACGGCTCCGCGCCTCCGTACCCGATGCCCGCCTCCGTGAAGCCGTTCCCCGATGTTTTCCCGATCCCGTTCCCGACGTGTCCCCATTCTCGTCGTGAAGACTGAGTTCTCCGACCCGATGACCGAAGACGGATCCGCCAAGGTCTACCCCGACACCGGAAATGCGACAAGTTCTCCGTGTTCGTTTTGTGCCGGCCGCCTTCGTGCGTGTCCGTGGAGCCCGAAGACCGGAACCCGACAAGATCTCTGAACCCCGACACCCCGAGTACGACTACTTCGACGACGTCGACTACGGAACGACTACTTCGACTACGACTACTTCCTCTCCGAATCCGAAGTTTCCCCGAATCCGATGTGTGACCCCAACCCTAATCCCTATACCATATATGCGTATCTTATAAAATCATGCATGCTTAATTAACATCGCACCTTTATCAATTTATTCGAATTAAATCAATTTAATTATGTGATTTGTCCGGTGCATCTATATTGTGCACCGATCCCATTTAAAATGCTTTTGCCATGTGTTAGGAATAAAATTGGATCACCTTTAATTTGTCATGCATTCATGTCATCCACATGCCGGTTCTTTTGCCGTAGTAGTAAAATGCATCTTTTGCGTTTCCAGTGTTCGTTGCTTCTTCGGGAATAGGACGTTGAGTTGATGTGAGCAACGACGGGTTCTGCTACCTCTACCGGATTGCAGGCAAGTGATACTCCCTTGCTATCTTTGCTTGTTTTCTGTCTCTTACTCGTCCTATCTTTTGTTCCTTGCTAGCCTTATGTTACGATGCTTGTGCCCCGATCCTATTTGCATGTTACCTGGCAGCCCTGATATAACCACACCTCCACATCCTATTAACGTGTTGTTTGTTTACCTTGTTAGCCTTGCGAGTCGTAGTGCATGCTTAGGTGCTTTGCTTGAGTCCTGTTATCTCTTTATCTAGTCTTGTTGATAACATGGTAGCTAGGCTCAATTAAAATGGCAATCTTTAATTTCTGTTGCGATGGCAATAATATAATAAAGATAAGGCACCGGCGGAAGGCCAATCGTGGTGATTTGTTCTGCTAGTGTCGCCTAGGACCCGAGTTATTTTCTGCTGATCCAAGACTGAGCGCACTAACCACATGTGGGAGTTCTATGGGACTCCCTGCGATCTATTACCGGATCCTCAAACCTGTCTAGGTGCCACAAGTAGTTCGGGTGTTTCCATTTGCACGCGTACAACGATGATGATGATGAGAAGGTAAGATGATGATGGATACGTGGTTACTTACGGTAGGGTTGCGGACCGTGCGTTAATCGCATGTGGAAGGAGGGGCAATCGTATGAGTGTTCCCTCCCGAAGCCGTTCACGCAACGGTTAGGCCCACCTCGAAGCTTCGGCCGGACTCTCAAGGTGGATCAGACCTAGCTAGGTGGCTCCCTGGACTTGTTTGTCGATAAGGGAAGTATTACGTCGAACGCTCCACCGGTACACCTCTAAGCGAGTGTTTCGATGCGTGTGGGTTCATTGGTGCATCCCTGCAGGCTGAAATCTTTTCGAAAAGCCGTGTTTGCGGTTATGGACGACTTGGTGAAATGCGCTGGCTAAAACGATCATAGACAACTTGCACCTAATGATTATAACTTGACTAGTAAGATAGATTACTTGAATAATAATCCATAAAACTTGTCCACCGTGTGAGTTGCCCTGATTGCTTCCTCGCGGGTGGTTGATCGAGGGAGTAATACTTGGGCGGGTTTTTGATGTGGTGAGTAGTATAGTTGGTTCCTTATGCGCTCTCTTACCTTGTCTCTGATAGACAAAAGTTGTACCGTGTCTCTATAAGTTGTTAGTGCTGCTTGCCGCCGCCTCAATCGCTAACCCTCTTCCCCGGAATTCCAACTTTGATATCTTGTGAGTATTACTTGCCAGTACTGTTTATAGTACTGACCCCTTCGGGGCTGCTATTCCAATGCAGCTGATAGGTTTGAAGTCTGACGACGTTAGCTTGGGAATCCCTCCGGCTTGGCCTGGGCAGGGATATGGTGCCTTCGTTTATCTTCAGGACTCTTAGTCCAATTTGTATTCTTATCCGTAGCCGGATACTATTCGCTTCCGCTGTTCCTTGGTTCTTTGTATTGTATCTTTGCTCTTGACTCGGTGAGTCGTAGTTGTATATATATTCTTTTGTGGGTTCCATCGAGAACTGTTGTAATGTTATCACAATTCCACCCGCATAACGTGTGTGTTGCGACGTGCACGTTATGCCTGGTGGGCGTCCTTTAGGATCGTTATTATGCGAATTTGGCTGGAACGCTAAAATCTGCATAGTACCGATCTCGGGGCGTTACAGCAACCCTACCATAAGCAAACTAAATACATCATGCATTCTCCTAGGCTCTTAAAGGTGAAGTATCATGTAGTCGACGTCCACACGATACCACTAGAAGAATGACACCACAACTTAAATATCAAACCATTAAATATTACTCAAAATAACATGATTACTAGCAACAAGTCTTTCCCATGTCATCCAGAACTAAACGAACTACTCACAAGACATCAACTACAACGAAGTAATCAACACCGGTAATGTGATCCCGACGAGTATAGACAAGTTACAATACTAATGGTTACAACGGGATGAGATGGGGTGACGGCGGTGAAGGTGCTGTTGGTGGAGATAGTGTTGATGATGATCCCGATAGTGCCCAACGAGATGACGATGGCGACGATTTTCTCCTCCAGGAGGGAATTTCCCCATCAGATTTGTGCATGCCGGAGAGCCTTTTCTCTCTATCTGATTTCCACTCCGTAGTAGCGGCGGAAAAATAATTGGAGGTCCGGCCCGACGTTTTTAGGTCAGAGGGAAGAAGTACGCCGAAGTGGTGCCAGAGGGGGGCACAGGGACCACGGCGGGTCCCACCCACAGCCTGAGGCCGTCCCTATTCCCTGGCTGCATCCTCCGGCCCATTTTTTGGCTTCTTCGCTTATTTCTGAAAAAAAATGACTTTCTGAATTTTCGGTAATTTTTGGACGTCCGGAAGTAGGGTATCTTGACGGGTGCTTTTTCCAGCTAAATCCTGGCTCCGACAAATAAATCCTAGAAACTGTAAAACAAGCAAAATAAGATAAAATAACGTAAGTAAAGTGTTCTAATATGAAATATATCAATGAATAAGAATAAATTATGATATAAAATAGTGATTCAAAATGGACGTATCATATCCCCCAAATGACAATGCCAAAAGTAGATGGGATTCAAGCCTTTTTAGCATATATGTTATAAACATGCGCATCAACATGAGTATTATCAATGTTTAAAATAAATAGCCCGTTCACGATGGAGCAAAATCCATTAACCATTTACTCGCAAATTAATAACCATCTCTCGTCAAACATGAAGGAGATATAATGTTTCGACTCAAACTTGGAACGTAATAACAAATTTTCAATTCTGCGACAAATCCTAAAGGGAGGTGAAGTTGCATGACACCAGACCAAATGAAAATATGTAGTCTATCAATATCCACAATTTGAGGGTTGCTCTCTAAAAAATAACCCAGACAGCCAATGACTAAAAAAGAAAAGTCAAATAAATACATGATACAATAAGACATCCCATATTCAGTAATTTCGGAAGGATTGATTTACCCTATGTACAATCAATGAATATGAAGCCAGCGAAATATTGAATATGTGAATTTTGTTTGAACTTATGAGGATCCAATAATAGTTTCATTTCATCATTCATGTGAAGAAATTAATGCAAGATATAGTCGATGCATGAGCCTTAACCATGACCGAATTTTTATGTTCTTCGCCTGCTCCGCCCAAGTGGTGTTGTCCCCGGTGACAAAGTTGATGGCCGCGACTGCAAGCTTCGACGCAAGATCGGTAGTCCTGGACTTAATTGCTTTTTAGATTTTTATTGTAGGGCTCCAGATTGTAAAACATGAGGACTTGGTTGTAGTTCTGCATGTTCAGAGGGTCCTCTATGTAAAAGGTATGGCTACCGCTCTAACTAATTAATGCAGAGTCGGATCCTTCGAGACCCTTCCCCGTTCAAAAAAGAGAGCTCCAATATTTATTACCACATAGACGAAAATAAAGTAAAGATGGTGTATGCAAAAGTGGGTGTACACATAAGTACATAACAATAAAGATTAGTGAACATTAATTTCTAGATATGCATAATTCTAATGAGTTATTGATTAATAGATAAAATTTATGGTGGATCTATCTAAACTAATTCCACAATGACAAACATACAATAAATACATGACACAAAATTTCATCATATATTTACTAATTCTGTAAGTTTTAGTTGCACTCTACAGATGCAACACTAGTAAATATGGCAGCATGGAAAATATAAGATAATTAGTAGTGCTTATACAAATCTAGCACAAAAAATAGATGATGTGACATTTAATTGAACTTAATACCAAAAAATCTTATACAATGAAAAGAATAAATGTACAAGACTTAGTATATGTTTATCATCCTTGTGTCTAGGAAATGAATGCATGGTACAAGAAATGCATGAGATTTGTCATGCGTTCTCCTACATAAATACAGTAATTAAGTACCATATAAAGGAATATAAAATAAATATAGTGTATAAGAAGTCGGAGTAGATCTGTTTAGATATTAAAAATATGTGAACATTAACATAAAGATATGCATAGATGATTCAATGATCTACCAATATCTATGATTTGATGGCGGCCCTATAAAAGTACTCACAAAGGACGTTGGTAGACATGATCCTGAATAGGTAACGGACAAACCGGCGAAAATAATATTAGTGTCTTCTCATCACATGGCACTCATCAATAGCAAAACAAGGATGATTGTCTACAAATATGCAGTTTCTCTTTTTGTCATTGTGATCATGTAATTTATGTTGCCATCCTGTCATGCAAGTAAGCAAAAATTTCCTTGTTTACTCTTCAGTTTGAATATGAGAAAGAAAAACAGACTACATACATTCTTGTTTTTGTCTTTGTATACAAGCTAACTAAGGTGTTTATGTTTTCATACCGCATTTTTAGTTGGACGATGGGAATGTGAGCCTTTACAACACTGCAATGCTTCGTCATGCCACTCTGATTGCAAAGCAAGAGGATTTTATGAAGGTGGTCGCAGTTTTAGTTCCAGATGCAAAGATAGTCGTCTGGATAACTGTTGCTGCCAAACTTTGGCTGGAATGACAAAATGATATCGCTGATGGTTATAATGTTTGAGAAAAATAATGTTGATGAATAAAATCATCTCATGTATTTGATCAATATGCATTTGTTGAAGTGATTAATAAAAAATGACTAAATTGTGTTGCTTATTATACTTTCTTTTTCCTAGTCTTAAATCCCTACTCATTGCAAAGGTTGCACTATCGCATGTTCCACTCGAAACATCGTTAGTGGTTTAGTAATTTCTTGTACAAAGTTGTTAAGGATGCACATTTATTCGATCTTCCACGTGTCCCCCTTTTGAGAAACTCTTTCTATAGGAAAACACAGCTTCGGGCGACAGACACTTTGCCCTTTTCTCGTTATTATAAGTATTATCCTAAGGTTTCCCTCAGATATCCCATGAAAATACATTTATTTGACTTGGGTGTGAGCTTGTCTGACTAAAGTCGCCTGCAAAATGAATCCTAACCCCAAATCTTTAGAAAAGACAAATTGGGACTCTTCCTAGTCCATATCTCATATGGTGCCGTAACTAAGGATTTAGATGGTACATATTCCATGTCAGAGCTTCTATTTCTAGAGTGTAATCCAAAATGATAATGGTAGATATGACTGGCTCATCATCAGTCGAACCATATCGAACAAACTTTGATTACGCCGTTCAGAGACACCGTTTCTTTGAGTCATTCCTGGCGGCATGAGCGATAGAAAAATACTGCAGCTCTTCAGATGATCGCTAAATTCGTTACCCAAATACTCGCCTCAATGATTGGATCATAGAGCCTTAATTTTCTTGCCACGTTGATTTTAATTTCATTCTACAATTCTTTAAATCTTTCAAAAGATTCATACTTATGTTTCGTTATGTAGACAAATCGTATCTACCAAAATCATCGCTGGAAGTTATGAAGTAGGGAAAACCACTTATGGTTGTCATACTCATTTGGCCGTATACATCAATATGTAAATTTTCCAACAAGATTGACATCCTCTCATGAGAACCTGTGAAAGGCGATTTGGTCATCTTTCCAAGTAAACAAGCTTCACATGTCTCGTATGATTCAAAATCAAACGAAATTAAAAGATCATCAGTATGGAGCTTCTTCATACTTTTTTCTCACTTGTATCCCCTAAACGACAATGCCAAAAGTAGAAGGGATTCAAGCCTTTTAGCATATACTACCTCTATTCCATAATTTAAGCCTTTTTAGCAAGCTAGCTTGCTAAAAAAGGCTTATATTATGGAACGGAGGGAGTATGTCATAAACATGCACATCAACATGAGCATTATCAATGTTTAAAATAAATAGCCCGTTTGCAATGGGAGCAAAATCCATAAACATTGTATTTACTCACAAATTATAACCATCTTTCATCAAACATGAAGGAGATATTATGTTTCGACTCAAACTTGAAACGTAATAACAAAATTTCAATTGCGTGACAAATCCTAAAGGGGGGTGAAGTTGCATTACACAAGACCAAATGAAATATGTAGTCTATCAATATCCATAATTTGAGGGTTGCTCTCCAAAAAAAAAAAAACAGAAAGCCAATGAGAACTGCACTATTCTTGCAAACTTGCCTATCTTCTTGAACAGACAATACAAATATTGAGATTTTGGCCGATCCTAAAGGTAAACAACCTGTCGTGAATTCTTTCGAACCTGACATTTCAATCAATAATGTGCAGACTTCATGCTGGACTAAACTGCCTTCAGGCTGGTGTAAGCTGAAATTTGATGCTGGCTTCTTAGAGAGCACAAACTTAGGCTCGGGGGGGGGGGGGGGGGGGGGGGGGGGGATTCTTAGAGATGAATATGGGAACGTCCTTCTTTCCGCTTGGGGGCGCTCAGAACACTGTCCTTCCCACAAATGGCTGAAGCTCTTGCTGGAAACATGAGCATCAAATCTATAGTACCTTACTGTGTCAAACCGGTCATAGTTGAGAATGATTGTGCAGGTGTGATCAAAGCTTTGCAAAACAAGTTTACTGATAAATCTATTATTTCAGCGGTGGTGAGCGAGATACATGATTTGATCAAGCTTATTCCGGGCTCTAAGTTCAGTAATATAAATCGTGCAAACAATACTGTAGCCTATGAATTAGCAAAACTTGGTTTCTGTGAGCAAGGGTGTGTGTTATTCCAGTCAGCTCCTCCCTGCGTGGCTGGACTGATTGAATGTGAATGTGATCAGAACTTGTTGGCTTGAGTTAATGCAAGGTTTGCTCAAAAAAACTGATCTATGGTGTTAATTACAAGAGAATGTTTAGAATATGAGGTGGTACTGGTAATTGATGGGATGTGGTTTATTGGCTTGGTAAATCACATTGTAGTTTTATATGATAACTCTTTTACTAGCTTCCTTTTGTTGCCATTTATAGCAGCAAAATGATGAACATGAGCATGGTCCAACTAAATGTTTCTTCTCCCTGACAAGCTGAATATTGCCAGTTTGTATATACGTAACTAAATCCGTCGTTACATGTGTATCCGTTCCACTCATAGGATTAAAATTGGTGTGAGAACAAGATCTATGTGACTGATTTACAACATCTAGACGCTGCCCTATGTATTCAATATCTGAAATTCATACCAAGAGATGATAAAAGATTAAAACAGCGACAGAGCCATGGTAGGGAGTAGGGACAGACCATGGTAATTGGTAGGCTTGACACCATATAAAGTACTTGCTTTTGTGAGAGATATATTTTACAAATAACTAGACTGATACCAGTTAATGTATTATGAAATTGTAACCCCTGATGACTTTGAATTTGAGATTGTAATGACTGTCTACATGCTCATATTTCCATTGTCTAATTATACCATGATTGAGATGAGATTGGGCTGCCACTGTACGGCCTACTTCTCTTCATTTGAGACCTGCCAGCAGCATCTCTCCACAGTCGTGCATGAGTGCATCTAATAGATCCCCATGCTTCACCTTTATCACGGTCACAAACTTAGAGAAGGTAATTCTGTAAATTCCAGGGAATTGATTAGCTGAAGGTAAATTATTCACCAAGTGTGCTCCCGGAACTTAGGTTTTGCACCACTTTCAATCACTCTGACACATACTGCTGGAAGATCACACTTTGCCAAAAATGAGACCCAGCAACTCCAATTTGGATTTGAGTATACCTTAATTAAGTAACATAATACACCGTTTAACAATTTCTAGACTAGATTTATTTAAAAGCAGTTTCCCAAGGTTAAGCACACATATAAGTCGATCATAGAAGCCTAGCACAACGACATAGTAAAAAGGTGGGTTGGCAATGTTGACATAAGCCTACTGACATACTTTTTTTTTCCAGAGGCACGTATATTGCCAGCCATGTTAGCCACGCTTTGACCGGAAATCCATTTCGGATAGTGGGTGCATAGGCACATATTGTCAGCCATGTTAGCCACGCTTTGACCAGAAATCCATTTTGAAATAAAAAAATTACATATACTTCAAGACATTTTGTGCTAGCACAAAAAAATTCGTGGTGAAAAGACATTTTTTGTGAGCTGTGCAAAAAAGACAAATTCGGACAATACAAAATGACTTTGTACTTTTTGCACAGATTACAAAAAATGTCTTTTCACCACGAAACCTTTTATTTTTTATGCTAACACAAAATTTCCTGATGTATATCCGATTTTTTTTTAAGAATTTTTTGACATTTTGAAAAAAAAAAAAATTTAACACAACGGGTGCAGATGCACCCGTGACCCGAAACGCCGCCTCCCGCTTTGACATACTTCACAGCAACAAACAAGACAGAAAATCACTGGACTCAACAACTATATGATCAGCCATTTTGGCCGCACTTTGGCATACTTTGAAGATAAGACAGCACACCATATAATGGCAATCATGCCTTATAAAAATGATAAAAGTACCAATGATGCGGTGCAACAGATATCACGACCAAAAACTATAGGCCGGATCAGATGGGAAGCCTCAACATGATACAGGGAGAACAAGCCGAACCATTAAGTGGTTAAGTGTTGCTTTCCGTAGTGTCTGAATTTGTTCTAGTTGAAGTCAGGCTTCTCGGGGTAAGTGCAGCCAGAACGCTGGATGATAACATTTGCTCCGTAGCAACCGCCCTTTACGCTGTCCGCAATGCTCTTCCCTTGAACCAACTGAGATAGGAAGCCTCCAACAAAAGCATCACCTAATAAGAAATGCAGGGTAGCTAGTCAAAGAGAGCAACATAACCTTAGCTGAATCCCATTGTCCAAATTCTAAATCACGCTGCTCTTTCTGCGGGCTATATACTGCAAGAGATTCTATAAGGGAGAATAGTTGTATTTGTTAAGCAACTCTATAGCTTACGAGTTATGACTCAAAATCTAGTGGCATTTCGTGTCCAACTGCCATCAGTGCTCTATATACTGCATGACATTCCATAGGGGAGAAGAGTTGTATTTGTAATGCAACTCTGCAGCTTATGAGTTACCCGCAAAAAAAAAAATCTACAGCTTATGAGTTGACTCAAAATCTAGTGGCATTTCTTGTACAACCGCCATCAGTGTTGTTAACAAAATCTACAGCTTATGAGTTGACTCAAAATCTAGTGGCATTTCTTGTACAACCGCCATCAGTGTTGTTAACAAGTGGTGCAAATGTCCTTTTTGCTGTTATTGTGGGAATTTATAGTTTATTAGCTTATGTCAACATTGTTTTGATAATACACAACATTGTTTAGTAAGATTGTAGATTTACATGGGCTATTCAATATTTCAGATAGTAGAATATACTTATATACATGAAAAAGAAAACAAGAAAATGGTCAGTAGGCGTGCCAGTTATCCTAGAACATATATCTAGTATTTAATGACAGTTACCCTTTTTAAGCAGGGTCCTTGTATGCTCTTTGCGGATGATGTGGTGCTAGTCGATGATAGCCGGGCGGGGGTTAATAAGAAGTTAGAGTTGTGGAGGCGGACTCTGGAATCGAAAGGCTTTAGGCTTAGTAGAACTAAAACTGAGTACATGAGGTGCAGTTTTAGTACTACTAGGCACGAGGAGGAGGAAGAGGTTAGTCTTGATGGGCAGGTGGTACCTGAGAAAGACACCTTTCGATATTTAGGGTCTATGTTGCAGAAGGATGGTGATATTGATGAAGATGTGAGCCATCGGATTAAGGCTGGTTGGATGAAGTGGCGCCATGGTTCTGGCGTCCTCTGTGACAGAAGAGTGCCACAAAAGCTAAAAGGTAGGTTCTATAGGACGGCGATCCGTCCTGCGATCGCGCAGAATGTTGGCCAACCAAGAGGTGACATATCCAAAAAGTAAGTGTAGCAGAGATGCGCATGTTGAGATGGATGTGTGGCCACACAAGAAAAGACCGGGTGCGGAATGGAATGATGATATACGTGAAAGAGTTGGCGTAGCACCGATTGAAGAGAAGCTTGTCCAACACCGTCTAAGATGGTTTGGACATATACAACGTAGACCTCTAGAAGCGGCGGTGCATATTGGAAGGATAAAGCGGGCTGAGAATGTTAAGAGGGGTCGTGGTAGACCAAACTTGACATGGGATGAGTCCGTTAAGAGAGACCTGAAGGATTGGAACATCACTAAAGAACTAGCCATGCACAGGGGTGCGTGGAAGTTAGCTATCCACGTGCCAGAACCATGACTTGGTTTCGAGATCTTATGGGTTTCAACTCTAGCCTACCCCAACTTATTTGGGACTGAAAGGCTTTGTTGTTGTTGTTGTTGTTGTTGTTGTTGTCGTCCTTGTAAAAGTGACTAGTTTTGAAGGAAAGGACAAAAATATCAACTCATAACAAATAAGAAAAGCATACCTGCGCCATTCGTGTCAACAAGCTTCTCCTTGGGCAATAGGATCACAGGGAATGTTGTCACCTATTTGTAACATAATAAATATCTAGGTAAGCATGTTATCTCCACATAATTTGACATAAAGTTAGTGTTCGTTGTTCCATGAATCAGAAATCGGATGTGACATATATTTGAATAAGCAAAAAAATTGTTAGGGAAACAGATTGCTTTACCAGTCTGCTTTTGTAAGCAAACTTGTTAAAAAATGAAAGAATTAACTGCCCTTCTACAGCCTATGATTACACAAAACAGAACAAAAGTACTCCCTCCGGTCCGTTATAAGTGTCGGGAGCAAACACGTACGCTTGTTCAAATTTATACACAGCTTACAACATGTTTTACGGATCAGAGGTAGTATATAAATACTTTCAAACAAGCAGTTGCCTACAAGCAGGTTTCCATGACTAGTATGCCAGGTTATAATAAGCACGCTTAAGCTCACTTAGGCGCTGAGCAGAGTCAAAACGCCAAGCACTTAATTGCACTTAAACATGCGCTTACGTTTTAATCCTTGACCAGCGCCTAGTGCTTAATACAACCTTGTTAATATGTATGATTAGAAAGGTAAGGCTATTATCCAAATATTATGCATTGAACTGAAGATAGCAAATACCTTCCCATCCTCAGCCACAACTACTGGATCAGCACCTTGAGTAATCACAGCAATCCTCTTTTGTTTTCCCTCAGCCAGAGGCAGCTGTGAGATCTTCAAAGCGATCTCCTCAACATTCTCAGTCTACAAATATACACATGATATTTATCAGCAGCACAATAATAACCATATGAATATACTGTAGGAGGAACAGGTAATTACCTCCCACCCACGGACTTTAGAGAAGATCCTTGCCTCAGTCTCGTTTCCGAAGATGTAGTCGGCATACCTAAAGTGGTAATACACACAAAACATGTCTTACAAATGACCCAAAACCTCCATGAACTACCAAACTTTACAGGATGAAAGATTAGCATGAGTTAACAATTGGAGCATCTCATGACATGAGTGGACACTGGTTATGCATTTTGAGTCAAGCTGTTATACACTATCACAAATTATGTCAAAACACTGAGCATCACAGAGCAGGTAATACTTACGGAAGAACCTTCTCTTGGGCATCACGGAAAAACTCACAGATGAAGGGTGCAGAGAGGTTCATCAAGAAAACCTGAAAATAGCACGACCAATCAAACACAAGGGACTACTTCACAGGAAACCCTTTTTGTTCTAACATTTTACCTTGTTATTTGCAGCAGCATGCTCAGCAACAAGCTGAATAGATTCAGGAGACACCGTAAGGAAAAATCCAGCAATGTAGATGTATTTTGCTTTCTCAACTGTGAGAAACAAACAGGTAAAAAAACTGTGAGCAACAAATGTGACAACTGGAATTAAGTTAAACACCAAATTAGCATACTATAGCACAGTAAAGGTGATGTCATTTGGGAAATAAAACATTAACCATATGCTCCTATGTAACTTGGAAAAAATCTTCACTATCAATGGCAGAAGATTAGCATTGCTAACTTGATAAGGTAAATCCAAACATGAAAGCTCTGATGTTGCTCTGAATTAGAGCTACAGCTATAGACAGACCTGTTTGAAACAGGCGTACATTTGGATGCAAGAAATTCCCTTTTTAAAATATCATCTGAACACACCCTAAGGTTTACTCAATTCAAATAGCATAATGAGCAGCTTCAGAACTTGAGCTTCGGAGCATGTAAAAAAGTACATGAGCTAAGGGTTCACAAGAGCTCAAAACATATATCATACCTAGTGCCCAGTTCTCTGGTTTCTTTAGATGCTCAGATTTGTAGCAGTTCGCTGCAGATAAGTTCGCAATCAATGACCTGACCATAGAAAAGAAGAACATATAAATCTCAAACATTCTTAGAGAAGAAAGTGTTCAGGACAAAAGCACTGTAAAGGATAGGATAGAATCTGTATTTAAGTAACTAAGAAATACCAGACGCAAAGACTTATGTGCCTAACTTAGTTTCAAAAGTTAGGTGGCATTTCGATTTTTTAAAGCAAGTGTATTGCTGAAATAACTTTGTCCACTTCTATACACATCCCGGATAGCCCAAATCATGACAAGATGTCTAGGGAAACTTAACTTTGTTGAATAACAAAATGAAATGCATTACAGGATAATTCAACAGATAGCATCCGTGCTTGACAGTGTTAACAATTCTTCTAATTAAAGCAAGATGCACATAGCACTATTAACAACTACAGAAAAGCCGCATGGACATATTCCATCACTGTTAAGGATTGCAAGCATACAGTTATTGACCATATACTGTTAGTTAATATGGTAATATTTTAATCAATAAAAGTGTAAACAGCTAAACATGACAAATATAAATCATCAAAAAATGATTTACTATAAATAATTTTGAAGCCACAGAGTAGAAGGAAACACAAAGCTGGAAAGAGGTATTATGGTAGATGGGAGACCTTTCGCCACCAACAACACAGACAGCACATGTGCCTGTAGGAGCAGCCTCGTCCTCATAGTAATGAGCCTGGATGAGTATCAATAAGACCAAGGCCACATTAGTCAGTTAACCAACAGAACATAACATTTCTTATATGATAAAAAGGCAGGACGGACAAAATTTAAGAACTAACCGTAACACCTGCAGCTTGTGCATTCTTCTTCATCTCCTCACCATACTTGTCCTTTCCAATGCAACCCATGTAACTTGTTGCACCAGGGATTTGAAGCATCCACTGCAAGAACATGATTTAAAGTAAGCAAAACGGTGTGGCAAGATCTTTTGGTTAGTCATGGTTTTTGAGCTTACTTGGGCAACCCTGATAGAGTTCTGGGTGGCTCCTGGAACATCACAAACATTTTCAGGTACAAACAGTTAGAAAATGAACATGAGAAAAATAAATAACACATTCCATGTGAAGAAAACATTACCTCCAGCGATAAATTCAACATTGCCCTTGCTGGACAGCTCGTCATACCTGCCATGATTGCATTACAAAGTCAGAGAATAAGTGAAACAGTACACAATAACAACACTGGGATATCTCGGGTGGATGATAACGATATAGATACTTACATAGGCAAGTGCTTGTCCTCAGCGAGGATGGCATTGTTCAGCTTGACGTCATACCTAAAATAGAGCAGGGAGAAACATGTCAGCACGCTCATGATGACAACACAAGCTACACAATAATCAAGCAGCAGTATAGCATTAAAGCCAAGCACTATGCCGTTCTACGATCCAGCGTTACTGGCGCCAGCTTACAAAGCGCATATCAAGTTCCCCGGATTTGGAGATCTAACAAATTCGGCAAGCGAGTGGAACGATAGGGGAGTCTGTCTCGCGCGGAATTGGAGCGCAGAGACATCGCCGGCGGATCGACGAGATAAACAACCGATTGATCAAGTACTACAGAATTTTGGATCAGTGACATTATATTTTTCGATTTTGGGTCCCGCGCTGCCTGCATGTGTACCAATTCGCAGAGCCTTTTTGTCGTCTCGGATCTGCTGAGCCGACACGACAAATCCCTCGAACCTTAACAAAACTAAACCGTACGGATCCAGAAACTAACAGGAGACGGAAACAAACAATCAAGCTAACAACCACAGATCGGAACGCTGAGAGCGGTCCCGGGGGAGGGTGAGTGAGATCGGCGCATACTTGGCGAGGAAGGCTTCGTCGACGACGGCGGAGATGTCGAGGAGGGGGTTGCCCATCCCCAGGAGCACACCCTCGTATGCCGCCATTCTTCTTAGCTCCTCTCGACGACGGCGGCGCAAAGCGAGAGCGAGATCTGAGGTTGGCGAATGGCGAGTGCTCTGTTCCTGTGGTGGAAGGGACGACGGGTGCGCCGGGGGTTTAGTCGGGATCGACCAAACCTCGCGGGTCCGACCTGTCAGTACTCGTGGCTCGGCGTGGTTGGTGACGAAACAATGTTGTAATCCTACCGACCACATGCTAAAGCTACCAGCTCTGTTCTACATACACACGCTGACATGTGGGATCCAGTGCGTACGTGGCAGAAACTGAATGGTGGGCTGATGGCTCGGTGGAGAGATTTTTTTGGGGGCGAAAAGTGGAGAGATTTTTGGTGGGGCGATCGACGCATATGGGTCCTTTTCGCCCACCAACCCCGCAGAAATCGGTCGGCGCTCATTAGTGGAGAGGTCCATGGGCTTGCTTTTGAGAGAAAGAAGACCTGGGCTTAAAAGAAAGAAGTATCCGTGGGTTTGCCCAACCCGGTTTGTTGGCCTGTGGAATTGTAGGCCCGCAGTTAGACCAACTGATTCTGGAAAGTCTGTGGACCTGCCACGCACTTCGCGATGTTTTGGGCCCGACCCCGTTGTTGGGCTGCCTAAGCATGACCAGCCCGAGCTGACGGGCCTAGACAAAGCTTGACGTTTGGGGCCGAGTTTTGCACTCGGTTTTCCGCTTCAAACCCGGTCCAAAATTCTGGAATTTCCTTCCGGAGATGAGATCATATCAAACCGACTTTAAATTATGCGCCACCTTTGGATCGGAAAAGTCCTTCTTAGTCCCAAATATTTTAGTAAGCAACAAGCCCCAAATATTTTTTTAGAAAAATAGCTAATTTTCAGAGCGGACAAATGGTTACCGAATCCCGCGGAGCTCTTTTTTTTTTTGAAAAAATAAAAAATTAGTATTTGAAAGTTTCAAATAATTCAGCATAAAATTCTAGATATAGATAATGTTGAGAACTTGAGATCTACCATCGTGCAAATTTTCAATCCAAAATCCATTCTATTATGGGCTGAGTAAAAATGATAAATGGGTGGATCTAGGTGCGATGAACGGTTCATATTTTTTAAACGTGAAAATTTTGTCACATTTTTCTTTTTTTTGTAGACCATAATATAAAGAATTTTGAATTGAAATTTTACACAATGGTAGATCGAGACATTATCTATTCCTAATTTTTTTTGCCGAATTGTTTGGAACATAGCAATGTCGATTTCAATTTTTTCAAAAAATGGCCACCATGGAGCTCGGGTTACATTTGTGGTTTCCAACTATTTTTGCACTATTTAATCCTAAAATAGATTTTTTCAACGCAATATATGTTGAAAATATGAGCAATTTTCCGCATGATTTAATCCATATATATAGTAGATAAAACATGGCTAGAATAATAGGAGGTAAACTAGTCATGTAATGTAACAGAAAGTACGCGAAAACCAATTCTACACAAGTTGCTAGAGGCAAAGTCTGAAGCATGATCTCAAAAAAGCGGAATAAGATGACATACGGAATGCTGGCTGAAGAAGACATGTCGTCGAAGAGGACGTCGACGTCCGGGAAGAAGTCGTCGTCTGGGAAGTAGTCGTCGGAGTCCGTGTTGAAGAGAAAGGCAGTAGTCGCGTGTTGACGCTCCCCAAAAACCTTATCGCCTCTCTCCCGTACAGGATTGCAAGAGACGGGGTTCCGGAGGCCTACTGTTCCGTCACGCGGTGCACGCCGCGCAACGGAATGAGGAAGACTTGATCGGCGGCGCAGTGCTCGAGAACCAGGAGCGACCTCTCTTTTATAGGCACAGCAGCAGGAGGCGAACGGGCACCGCGGAAGAGGAAACAAAGAGACGGGAGGCGAAGTGGACAGCCGGCGGCCGAAAACCGAACAGCCATCCAGATTCATTTCCCACTAGTGCAACGTTCCAGCTTCGTGTCCGTTTATATTCGTCCATTTACGTGTGGCAAAAAGAACATATCGGCTCGGCGAGATTCCCGCAACCCGCGGCGCGCGCGCGCGTCGTGACGTGACGAGGAGGAGGAGCGCGCGTGTGGCTCTCTCTTATTCTCTCCCTTTTCTATGCCTCATACTAGTGGTAGCAGGCCTCACCTTATAAGCTGGTGAAACTCTCTCCCAACTAGCGGTGTGGGACTAAACTTTTTGTCCCACCTCTTGCCAAGTATGAATGGGCCACATGGGCCTCTAGAATTTTCAGAAATTATGGAAATAAACTAAATGGGCTAGCCATTTTAGGCCAAAATTCCAGCAATCCCCCACAAGATTCTAGAGGCACACAAAATTTGCTTTAGGTTCCAAGCACTGTTTATATACCGGTGTTATAGTGGAAACTGTTAAGTTGAACTTCCACCTAGAACTTCATATTAGAATAGTTTGCAACTTGAACAGTGGACTATGCCTTGAACTGCAAGTTTTCTGCGAATCTAGTTTCACACAAAGTCTTGACCGATACTGCGCTACCGTGGGACTTTCCCGCGGGTGGAGCTTATACGTCATACTCCAGGGCCTTTCATGAGTTTATTAGAGAGCACCCAAC
Source organism: Puccinellia tenuiflora (assembly GCA_012064385.1). Taxonomy (NCBI): domain Eukaryota; kingdom Viridiplantae; phylum Streptophyta; class Magnoliopsida; order Poales; family Poaceae; genus Puccinellia; species Puccinellia tenuiflora. The sequence goes on from QRDG01000506.1 coordinate 722,549, forward strand.
TCTCATAGACTGCGACGTTTGATAGTCAGGCTCATATAGGTGTGTTCCTAAAAAATGTTCTGCAGGACAACATCTCCTCTTTTTTTTAAAAAAAAATTAAAGACTCTTGGAACACATTAAGATATACATCAACCTGCCATGCAGTTCAGAAGAGTATTGCATCTTCACGGAGTGATATTATATAAAGTAAGGATACTCTTCTCTCAGTTGTTCAACAGCTTGTCTCCCAATTCTACTTCACGGGATCTCCGATCACATAGAGTAGGTTGCCACTGCAAACAACTCATACTGTGGGTCTCATACCCATCTCCTTCGATGCATTATCTATCATATTGCGTGATAGACCCTTTGTGAAGGGATCTGCCTAATTTTTAGATGTTTGGATATAATCCAACGCAATAACTCCGGAGTTCTTCATTTTTCTGACAGATTTCAGTCTCCTCTTCACATGCCTTGATGACTTCATATTATCCTTTGAACTGTTAACCTTGATGATCACAGTTTGATTATCACAGTTCATTAGGATGGCGGGTATTGGTTTCTCAACCACAGGTAAGTCCATCAAAAGCTCACGAAGCCACTCTGCTTCAATAGTGGCAGTGTCTAGTGCTGTGAGTTCTGATTCCATAGTTGACCTCGTTAAGATGGTCTGCTTGCAAGATTTCCAGGAAACAGTGCCACCACCAAGTGTAAACACATAACCACTTGTGGCCTTAATCTCATCAGCATCAGATATCCAATTTGAATCACTATAACCCTCCAGTACCCTCGGGTATCCGGTATAGTGAATACCATAACTCGCAATGCCTTTCAAATAGCGCATAACTCTCTCAAGAGCATGCCAATGATCATCTCCCGGATTTGAAACAAACCGGCTCAGTTTACTTACAGCAAAAGAGATGTCAGGCCTCGTGGCGCTAGCCAAATACATAAGCGAGCCAATAATCTGCGAGTATCTCAATTGATCTCTAGTAATTCGTCGATTCTTTCGAAGCAACACACTAGGATCATACGGTGTTGGAGAAGGCTTGTAGTAGCTATACCCAAAATGACTCAAGACCTTGTCCACGTAGTGGGATTGAAGCAGTGTAATCCCACCGTCGTCATCTCTCAATAGCTTGATGTTTAAGATAACATCAGCTACTCCTAGATCCTTCATCTCAAAACAACGAGATAAGAAATCCTTGACCTCCTTAATCATGTTAAGGTTGGTACCAAATATCAGTATGTCATCGACGTACAGACACAAAATAACTCCCTCGCCCCCACTATGGCGATAGTACACACATTTGTCAGCTTCGTTTACAACAAAGCCTTCGGCAGTTAACGTTCTTTCAAACTTTTCATGCCACTGCTTAGGGGCTTGCTTGAGACCATATAGCGACTTCAATAACTTGCACACCTTTCCTTCCTGACCATGTACTACAAATCCATCTGGCTGCTCCATGTAAATTTCCTCTTCCAGCTCTCCATTTAGGGAAGTCATCTTAACCTTCATTTGATGAACGAGAATACCATGTGAGGCAACCAATGATATTAGCACTCGAATGGTGGTCAGTCCAGCAACATGTGAGTAAGTATCAAAGAAGTCCTCACCTTCCTTTTGGGTATAACCCTTGTCCACAAGCCGTGCCTTGTACTTTTCGATAGTACCATCAGGCCTAAGCTTCTTCTTGAACACCCACTTACATCCTACATGTTTGCACCCATAAGGACGATCGGTGATCTCCCAAGTTCCGTTAGCTAAGATGGAATCCATCTCACTACGGACAGCTTCCTTCCAGTAGTCGGCATCTGAAGATGCATAAGCTTCTGAAATAGAACTGGGAGTGTCATCTACGAGGTACACAATAAAATCATCACCAAAAGACTTTGCAGTCCTCTGTCTCTTGCTCCTTTTAGGAGTTTCATTGTCATCCTCCACAGTATTTTCATGGTGTTCTATCGGAATGGTGGGTTCAGGAATTGGGACAAATTCCTGACTAGATGAACTTGGCATCTCCTGATTTGATGAGCTCGGCATATCCTTCATTGGAAAGATATCCTCAAAGAAAGTCGCATCGTTCGACTCCATAATTGTACCAACATTCATGTCGGATACCTCAGATTTTACTATCAAGAATCTATAACCAATGCTATGGAATGCATAGCCCAGAAAAACACAGTCCACGGTTTTTGGTCCAAGCTTGCGCTTCTTGGGAATTGGTATATTGACTTTCGCCAAACAACCCCAAGTCCGCAGGTAAGAGAGTTTTAACCTTTTCTTCTCAAACTCCTCAAATGGGGTTATCTCTTTGTCCTTTATGGGAACTCGGTTTAGGACATGACACGCAGTCAATATCGCCTCCCCCCACCATGCCTTGGAGAGACCCGATGTGTCTAACATGGCGTTAACCAAATCAGTTAGAGTACGGTTCTTTCTTTCAGCTACTCCATTTGACTGGGGTGAGTAGGAAGGCGTCCTTTCATGAATTATACCGTGTTCCACACAAAAGGAATCAAACTCATTGGAAAAATACTCTCCACCACGGTCGGACCTAAGCCTCTTATTCTTTCGATCAAGTTGATTTTCTGCTTCCGCTTTATAGATTTTGAAGAAATTTAGAGCTTCATCTTTTGATTTCAGAAGGTACACATAGCAGTATCTAGTGGAGTCATCAATTAACGTCATGAAGTATCTCTTTCCACCTTTTGTCAGCACGCCATTCATCTCACAAAGATCAGAATGTATGAGCTCTAGAGGTGCCAAGTCTCGTACCTCCGCAGTCGTATGAGACTTGCGTGGTTGTTTTGCTTGAACACAAACTTGACACTTAGAACCTTTGACAGTGGTGAAACTGGGGATTAAATTCAATTTGGCTAGCTGCATCATACACCCAAAATTAATATGACAGAGACGAGAATGCCATACATTTGATTTAGCAGTAGTGCAAACATGATTCACCACTTTATTACAAACGTCTGACAGTGATAGGCGGAACAAGCCTCCGCACTCATAGCCTTTACCAACGAAAGTTCCAAACTTCAACACAACAAATTTATTGGACTCAAAAACTATCTTGTAGCCATCTCGACACAGAAGAGAACCGCTAACAAGATTTTTATTTATGGAGGGTACATGATGAACGTTCTTCAGGCGCACGATCTTTCCCGAAGTAAACTTCAGATCGGCCGTACCAACACCACGAACAGAAGCATGTGACCCGTTTCCCATCAGCACGGAGGAAGTCCCTGCGACCTGATAAGAAGAAAACATTGAGATATCAGCACAAACATGTACATTGGCACCCGTGTCAATCCACCATTCAGGAGAATGACACACTGATAAGATAGTTGGAAATATACCATACCTAGCATCTTTCATTTCAGTATCTCCAATGACAACATTAGCGGTCTTGCCGCCCTTCTCGCGCTCCTCAAAACGGTTGGGGCATCTTGGAGCCCAGTGATTAGGATCACCACAGACATGGCAGGATCCCTTCTTCCTATCGGTCTTCCTCTTGAAGTTGGTAGACTGTGAGGGCTTGTTCTTTTTATCAAACTTGCCTTTGTCCTCAGACTTACTCTTGTTCTTGGGCTTGTAGGACTGGAAGTTTTTCTTCTGAACGAAGTTAGCACTCGAACCTCCCTCAAAACCTCGAGCTCGTGTGTCTTTTGCTCTCGCCTTTTCTTCCACATCAATCGACCCGATGAGATCCACAACGGAAAACTCCTGTCTCTTATGCTTCAGAGAAGTAGCAAAATTCCTCCACGAAGGAGGGAGTTTGGCAATGATGCCTCCGGCAATAAACTTGTCGGGTAACACACACGAAACTTGCTCAAGTTCTTTAGCAATGGACTGTATCTCATGAGCCTGCTCAACAATGGAGCGCTCACCAGTCATCTTGTAGTCAAAGAATTGCTCCATGACATACAATTCACTACCTACGTCCGAGACCCCAAATTTGGCCTCGGGCGCATCCCACATGCCCTTGCCCGTAGTGATGGACAAATATGGGTCGACAATCTTGTCGCCAAGAATGCTGAGAATAGCAGCCCTTAACAGGGTGTCGGCTTCCTGAAAAGCTTTCTCCTCTTCAGGGGAAAGCTCTCCTTCAGGCTTGCCTTTAGCAGCGTGAAAACACTTCATGGTTTCAAACCAGAGAGTGGCTCTCGCACGCCAGTTCTTATACTTCACCCCATCGAAAGCAGGGGGCCTCATGGAAGCAGCAAAGCCAACAGGGGAAAATTGCCTAAAATAAGGTTTTTGGATTGTTGAAAATATGAGCAATTTTCCGCATGATTTAATCCATATATACAGTAGATAAAACATGGCTAGAATAATAGGAGGTAAACTAGTCATGTAATGTAACAGAAAGTACGCGAAAACCAATTCTACACAAGTTGCTAGAGGCAAAGTCTGAAGCATGATCTCGAAAAGGCGGAATAAGATGACATACGGAATGCTGGCTGAAGAAGACATGTCGTCGAAGAGGACGTCGACGTCCGGGAAGCAGTCGTCGTCTGGGAAGTAGTCGTCGAAGTCCGTGTTGAAGAGAAAGGCAGTAGTCGCATGTTGACGCTCCCCAAAAACCTTATTGCCTCTCTCCCGTACAGGATCGCAAGAGACGGGGTTCCGGAGGCCTACTGTTCCGTCATGCGGTGCACGCCGCGCAACGGAATGAGGAAGACTTGATCGGCAGCGCAGTGCTCGAGAACCAGGATGGCTATGTTGCTGTTGTTAAGTGAAAGGAGCGACCTCTCTTTTATAGGCACAGCAGCAGGAGGCGAACGGGCACCGCGGAAGAGGAAACAAAGAGACGGGAGGAGAAGTGGACAGCCGGCGGCCGAAAACCGAACAGCCATCCAGATTCATTTCCCACTAGTGCAACGTTCCAGCTTCGTGTCCGTTTATATTCGTCCATTTACGTGTGGCAAAAAGAACATATCGGCTCGGCGAGATTCCCGCAACCCGCGGCGCGCGCGTCGTGACGTGACGTGGCGTGACGAGGCGGGCGGCGGAGGAGGAGCGCGCGTGTGGCTCTCTCTTATTCTCTCCCTTTTCTATGCCTCATACTAGTGGTAGCAGGCCTCACCTTATAAGCTGGTGAAACTCTCTCCCAACTAGCGGTGTGGGACTAAACTTTTTGTCCCACCTCTTGCCAAGTATGAATGGGCCACATGGGCCTCTAGAATTTTCAGGAATTATGGAAATAAACTAAATGGGCTAGCCATTTTAGGCCGAAAATTCCAGCAATATATGCATATCCTCAATGTTTTAGACCAGGAGGGCTGACTTTATCATGTCAGGCCTTTTCACGGGCGACTCAATCAAACGTTTTTTCTTTTGTTAAGGTTCATGATATTTGCTACAATTATTATTTTAGTTTTCGTTTATCTTGTGTTTTGTGTGTCTCTCTTACATCTTTTTGTTTTCCTTTTTTGATGTATTTGTTCCATTACATTTTTTACTTTTAAAAATTATTTATGCATTTTCAACTTCTTATGTAATGTGATTTATACGGTGGAATCGGTGGTGTCACAACAGTGTCACACTTCCACCCATTTACAGAAATACCATCTGCCTTCGTTAGGGATGTAAACGGATTGGATCGAATCGGATTTTATCGTTACCATATCCTATACCATATTGTTTCATCGGATTCGGAGCGGAGCGGATAATGACCGGTTGCGGATTCGGGGTCGGATATATCATACCACGGATTCGGGAGCGGAAGTGGAGCGGATTCGGGGCAGAAAAAATTTAATCGGATATGTACGCGTATAATAACATCGGCGAACCATACAACCAAAAATAATAGTTCAATATCCTAATAGCCTAACAAAGTTGTACTCCATAGTCGTAACAATCACTATGTAAATTGAGTTTTTATTTAATGAACGAAATTTACAACTCATTAACTACTAATTATTTTCTATTAGGTTAGACGTTTCGGTAGAAAATCGGATTATTCGGATTAAAATCATCGGATAATCCTATTTAATTTTCAGATAATCCATATTCGGGGCTATTTTTTATACCGTATCCGGTGTCAAATTCGGAATCGGATATCCTTATCCGTCGGATTTTTTCAAACCAGATATGGATTGCTTAAAACGGTTTCGGAATAGGATTCGGTGCGGAAATTATCCTATCCGTTTACAACCCTAGCCTTCGTATTACCCATCTCACGCAAACCTCCTTTTGTCCAGGTAAAAAGAAAGACAGGGAAAACTGATTCGTAATCAACCTTTGCTAACTCCCACTAGTAGGAAAAGGGCTATTACTGGCGAACCTAAATAGCCTACCGTTGGCGAACGTGTGGTTCGCCAGCGCTCATATCGCCATTGGTAACCGCTTACCGCTGGCGAACATGTTTTTCGCCAGCGGTAAGTAACTTACCACTGGCGAACCACTGCCTCGTTCGCCAGCGGTATGTCACCTACCACTGGTGAACCAGTCGCATGTTCGCCAGCGGTATTCCCAGGGCTTACCACTGGCGAACCAGGCTCCTGTTCGCCAGTAATATGTATTTCTGAAGCGGACCTGCACTTAAAAATAGGCAAGATCCATGTGTATAGTGCAAATCCCTGTATCGAATCGTTTGCACACACAGTTTACGATGAATACCATAACATTGTATCAATTTATTACACGAATGATCCAGAATTAAAAATAATCCATTACAACTTTACATAGCTCGAAGCTAGCATAAACAGAAATAACAGCGGAAGACTATAATTATTGCATGGAGTCCCAATCTTCATGTAGCCACAGGCGAAAAACATGTTGGTTGTAGACTCGAAAATCCGTTCCTTACTCATCGTCGGAACAACCTGCAACAGTAAAAGCGTTGCAGCCAAAAATTGGTCAGAACTATTTGTATGGATTTGGCAAGTGATACTTGTGGACTCATAAAGCAAAAACTTCTATTATCTATATTCATATTTGGCTGGTGGAGTTGAAGGCTATTTTGCGTAAAGCCAACTTTATCCTATCTTTTTAAACACTTTTCCTTTCAAATAGTCAAAAGATCATTCCGTGGAACACATCCAGGAATATCTTCCACACACAAGTTCATCAAATTTTTACTTAGGAAAATTAGAATGATGAGATCTCCCGTTGATGTCCTTGCTCGATACTCACAATTGTCCGTAACCGGGGACACGGCTAAGTACTTAGTTTGACACTCTCGAGAGGTTGTGCATGTTCACCACTTGACTCAATCAGCCCATTCTGACCTTGACCCTTCTTGAAGTGAAAAGGAAAGGAGAAGATTGAGACGAGACCTTTTGGAAGAATTTCCCCGACCACTGCTGTCTTGACCCGTTCCACCTACATCCACTACATCTGCTTGTCAAGTCGGGCCGGTTTCATGCAACTTACTTAGTGAAAGAACAAACTATGCCGAGATGTCGCCTAGAAGGGGGGTGAATAGGAATCCGGAGCCTTTACAACGATATTGGGGCACACACCCACAACCAAATTGGGGGCTCCCAAATCTCCCCGAAGCTTCACAACTCGAAGTCTTTGTGAATCCTCCAACCGTCTAGGGTACACAATGCACCCAAGAGGCACAAAGCTCTTGGGAACACAATGCACCCAAGAGTAACAAGCTTATCAACGTCAATCCGATGAATCTTCGTGGAGAGCACAACCCGATGCAACTAATGCAAAAGGCAAGAACACACCAAGTGGTCAAATCCTTCTCTCCAAAATCCAACCAAAACAAGTAATGCTATGGAGGGATTTAAGAGGAAGAACAAGAGGATGAACACAAAGCAACCCCAAAATCTAGATCCAACGAGTTCCCCTCACTTAGAGGAGATTTTTGTTTGGTGGAATAGCGGATCTAGATCTTCTCTCTTGTTTCCCTAAAATTGAGCAAGAATCATCGGAGGGAAGTGGAGGAATCGAGCTCTCAAAATGTTTAGCAATGGAGGAGAGAGGGCAAGAAAAAAAGGCTTAGAGAAAAAATTGGGAAAGAAGCCCTTTTTATAAGGGGCTCCAAAAAGGAGCCGTTGGGGCAAAAAATGGGCAGCAGGCAACCCGGCCTGGGGCCGGCTAGCAGCCTGCCGGGAAACGTTCCATCGAACGAAGCCAGAAAAGAAACAGCGAAGAAACAGAGCAGCCGGCCTGGCACCCGGCCTTGGGCCAGCCTGGCGCGCAGCTGGGCCGAGCAGCAGCCCGAGCCGGCCGGGCAGCCAACACGCAGCTGGTCCGGGACAGTGCTCGAAGCTGCCGGCCTCGCACCGGCCTGGGGCCGGCCCGGCACCCTTTTTTTCTTTTCTAATTGATTTTTCGGTATAAATGCAATAACTTTCACCCACGAACTCCGTTTTCGATAATCTTGGACTCGTTGGAATCGTCACAACGAGGACTACAAGAATATGCAGAGAAACATCATAGTCCAAGAAAATATTATAAATACAAATGGGGAAAGGTAAAAGCTCCTTTTCGTAAACCGAAAAAGCCGTATCTTTTGCAATTGAAGTCCGAACAACGTGAAACCAATTTTGTTGGAAAGAAGACGACAAAGGCTACCCTTGGAAATAGCAAACAAGCAATGAAGATTTTTCAAAGAAATGGAAGAGATAAATCTTCCGCACGGATGAACCGGCAAAATCTCCAATACCGAAAACGCAATAGGGGACTGATGCACCTAAAATGCATCTACTTTTCGAAGCACTTTACTTCATAATTTGCTCTGGAATCTTCCCATATTTGAATAAAACTGCTGAATCTGACGTTGTTTTTAGCAAAGTCTCTTTTCTGGTTGTTTTTGCAGGAAATTAAATCGGATAAAAATACCACGTCAATTTTTATGGAAAAGAAGGGCATCGTGCAAAAGATGGACACGAGGAAGTGTCCGAGGGCCAAAAGAGTGGGCCCCACGTGGCCAGATTCCTTGGCCACGTGGGCCCACCCATCTGGGGCCTCGGGCACCGCCTCTCCTTCGGCTTTCGCGTACCCCCTCATATATACGAAAAAGTGGCTGACCTAGGAGGAGAGGTCGATTCGCGAAACAGAGCGCCGCCGCCACCACGATCTTCATTTTCGGAGTCAGATTGATCCAGGATTTCTCCCCCGGAGGAGGGATCCGGAGGCCGTCTTCACCGCCATCTTCACCGCCTTCATCTTCATCGACCATGAGCTCCCTCACCATCACCATGTGTGAGTAGTCCGCTGTAGGCACATGAGGTGGATGGGGATTGGATGAGATTGATCATGTAATGATACCCGTTGTCCGAGATCTTAGGGGTTTATCTTGAGGATATTTTTGTATTGTGTTGATGCACTTATGCTATGTTTAATGCTTGCTACTAGGGCCCGAGTGGCATGATTTCAGTACTGAACTTATTTTGCCCCATCATATAATTGAGTTTGGTATTTATCTGCAAAGTGTATCACCTGCTATTATGTTGAACCTGCGAACCCTAAATGTGACATATAAGGAAAACAAGGGGGAGATGTTTTAGTTTGAGGATTCTATGTGTTCATGATGTGTTAATGCGTTGTTCCGGGCTATTTGAAAGGGTAGACCTTAATTACCTGTAGTTCCAAGTTGGCCCCGGTGAAATGGGTAGGTAGGACAATAGATGTTGTGTAAATTCTCTTGGTTAGTGCGCACAACTAATTATGGAACACATACCTACATATATCGGAGTTAGAGATAAGTCCCATTGCTATATGAATCTTATTATATGATCAATCTTATTCATGCAACACCCCGCTGTCACCTCATGCCTACGTTTTAAATCTCTGAGTTACACTTTCACTTTTCTGGTGAAAACTGGGAAACCATTGTTCATTACTGATGTTTTATTTGCTTGAATCATCCTACTGCCATCACTATTACTGCTGCAAGTTTATTGATATACAGGTGTGGTTGAGAGTGACGCCTCAATTGCTAAAGTCTTATTGGTATTCTTGTGTTCCCATCGAGTCGAACTATAAATTTGGGTAATACTTCCCAACGAAGATTTCAGCGATCCCCTATACTTGTGGGTATCAAGACGTTTTTTGGCGCCGTTGCCGGGGAATCTAGCTTTATTGGTAAGACAACTTGTTATCATTTATTTTCTGCATTTGCTTGTTCCCAACCATGGGAAAGGAAAAGAACACTCCGAAGGAAGTATGGCCTTCCACTACTCGAGGAGGTACGGACTTGCCAAGTAGGCCAAAATTTTCACCTAATGCTACTTCTGCTATTGTTGCTAAAAAGAAAGGTAAAAATATATCTAGTTCACCATTGTCTAAAATGTCTACTAGTACTGAAAATGATTTAATATGTGGTAGCATAGACAAAGAAGTGACACCTGAAACACCTGAAACATCTGAGATAATTGAGACACCTGAAATTCCTGAATCTTCTATTATTGAAAATGTGGAGTCTAAGTTAGAAGATAATGAATATTCTGATGATGAGCATGAAACTTCTTCTGAGGAAGAAGATGCATTTACTATGGCTTTTATGGATTCGAATTTTGATAAATTGGAAAAACTTGATAGCTATGCAAATTCTCCTCTTGATGATTATTTCCCTGTCAATAAGGAAACGAATGCTCCAGCTATTAAAATTAAAGACAAAGATTATGAGTTTAGTGTTGATCCTGAAATAATTGAAAAAGCTGAGAAGTTTAAGTTTTATGGGAGAGATAATGAATTTCCTTTTGAACACATTGCAGTTTTGCATGATTTGTCTGTTTTATTTGGTAAAGATGAAATCCACCAACGTTATTATTTCTTAAAGTTGTTTCCTTTTACCTTGGGAGGAAATGCTAAAATTTGGTATAATCATCTAGAACCTATATCTATTACTAGCAAAGAGGAATGCTTGCAGGTATTCTATAATAAATATTTCCCTACTGATAAGATCCACGATTTAATTATTGAGATTACCAAATTTTCACAGAAAGAGAAGGAGGATTTACCCCAAGCTTGGGGGAGGTACAGTAAGATGGTTAGGAAATGTCCTACCCATGTCTTCAAGAGTAATGAAATCCTTGATATATTTTACAATGGACTAACTGAAAATACTAGAAGCTATCTTGATAGTATTGCAGGTAATGTTTTCAGGGAAAGGACCGTTGATGAAGCTACTGACTTATTGGAAACTATCTCTAGAAATTATGAAGATTGGAATATTGAAGAGTTTGATGGAAGAGAGATATTCCCGGAGAAGAAAGGAGGCATTCTTGAATTAAATGAAGAAGGAATGAAAGGAGCTTCTAAGGATATGAAAGAGAAGGGAATTAAAACCTCTCATCTCAAGCAATTATCTGAATTGGGTGTTAAACTTCCTACTGATCAACCTTGCTTCCCTATTCAAGATAATGCTGTAAGCTCTATGGAAGGTAATGAAAAGGTAACACCTCCTGTTGAAGTATCTTATGTTAATGATTTTGCTTATCATAATAATCCTGAAGAGCATGATATTAGAATGAGAATTATGGAAAACTCTCATAAGATTAAATTTCTTCAGGAAAATTTAAATGCTAGTGTGGGAGAGGTTAGAAGAATTGTTAAACACTGTGAAATGATGAATAATCAAGTTGAACAAATGGTTTCTCTTCAAAATCAATTATATGAAAATCTTATTGAGAAGAAACAGGTTTGTGGAGTTAATACTAGAGGTGGTGCAAGTACTCAGGATCCTGACTATCTTGAAAACCACCCTAAGAGGAAAGAGCAAGAGGCTCTCAAAAAGAAATCTTTTGCAGGAAAATCTCCCAATGGAAACAAAGATAATGACAATTCTCAAGAACAAGACAAGGATATTTCTATTTCTGATGCTGAGACTGAAGATGATAATTTTGTAGAAGAAGAATCATCTCCACCTGATGAAGAACAACAAGAAGAAGAAAATAATGAAGAACCTGAACCTACTAAGAAAGAAGACCCTCAACCATCTATTGAGAAGAACAAAAAGAAGAAGCATCCAAATCAACAAAAAGGTAAAGAGAGGGATCCATGGGTGCAAAGACCCATACCATATCCCCAAGAGGTAGTGAAATCTTTGGATGATGCTAGATTTGAGAAGTTTCTTGAATTGATTAAAACCTTATATCTACAAATTCCTCTTGTTGATGCTATTAAAATTCCTCCATATTCAAAATATATGAAATATATTGTCACTAATAAAACGAAGATACCTAATGAAGAAATTACTACTATGCTTGCTAATTATTCATTTGAAGGGAAATTGCCTGAAAAGCGTGGAGATCCCGGTATTCCAACTATTCCTTGTCATATTAAAGAAACCTATATGAAATATGCCTTATGTGATTTAGGAGCTGGTGTTAGTGTTATGCCTTTTTCTTTGTATAAGAAACTTAACCTAAACAAATTGGTTCCAACTGAAGTTTCACTGCAAATGGCTGACAAATCAACTGTTGTGCCCATAGGTATATGTGAGAATGTTCCCATCTCTATTGCTAATGTTTTAATACCTACATACTTTGTCATATTAGAAATGCCTGAGGATGATAATCTATCTATTATTCTTGGAAGACCTTTTTTAAACACTGCAGGAGCTGTGATAAATTGCACTGAGAGCAAAGTGACATTTAATGTCAAAGGAAATGAGCATACTATTTATTTTCCCAGGAAGAATCCTGTCACAATGATAAACAAGAGTGTGAATTCTATTCAAAGAAATACTCTTATAGTTGGAAGCTTTGAATTTGCACTACCACCTCCTGAACCAAAATATGCTACCATGATGATTGGAACTATTCCGATCAAATATGAGGTAACTTGAATTTCTTCTTTATATATAAAATAAGAATCAAGTATTATATCTTTTACATATTATTAATGAGACTTGATCAACCTCATTACTAATGTGGAAATGATGAAAACTTGATTCCCATAAAAATTGTGGTGCATTTAAATTTTGTTTATCTTAAAATTTTAGAGTATATGCATAGATATAATTATTTCAGAGTTCAGGAAATTCCAGAATATGAAGTTTGAAAAATCCTCTTCAGAAAATTTTCTCGAAAAAATTCCAGAAAAATTTGGGGGTAAGTTATTTTACCAGAGGGGCCAGCAGCCAAAAGTGGGGTACCAGGAGGCCACCAGGGACCAAAAGAGGGTGTCCCACGTGGCCAGATTCCTTGGCCGCATGGGACCCACTAACTTGTCCCCCAGGGGGAGTTAGGTGAGTGATTTGTGCCCATCTCCTTCCCCTCGACAGAAAACCAGCCCCAGGTATTTTCCCAAAAAATTCCCGAGCTCGTTCTGTCGGCACAGTGGAAACCAGGGTACCACGGGCCGGCCTGCCAGGGCCCACAAGATTCTTTGGATAATTTTCACTAAGGACCAGGCTCTCCAAGCCTGGCGAGCTTCGCGAGGATTTTCCCCTCACGAAGGGTTTTTCTCCTCGCCAAGGATTCTCTCCCTTGGCGAGGGATCGTAACTCGACAAGGTGTCTCCGACGCCACCCGCAATTCCGCTAAGGACCCAGCCGGAGGGCTCGGCGAGGCTTTTCGCCTCGCGAAGCTCCTTCCTCGCGAAGCCATCTCTGCCCCCGCAGCAGAGCGCACATGGGCTCTGCGCCATGTGCAGAGTGACGCGCGTGCCTACGCGCGATGACGACGACGCCTCAGTTGCTGTTTCCATGTATAAAGCAGTCAACAAAGCGGAGCCAAGCAAAGCGGACAACGAGTATTGCCTCTTTGGTCATAAGGGAACCGTCTGCAGCTACGCTCCAAGGACGACGTCACCGTGGGTCACCTCCCACCTCGGCAAGCGCCAGCCCGCCGTCCAGCTGGTCGGTGACCTTTTTCAGCTTTGGTGACGCCGTTCCCCTGCCGTGGACCGCGTCCACGGGCTTTACCTTTATGGTGGACTTCACCTTTATCATGCACCGCGCCTCCTCCATCGTCGCCATGTGGTAACCCTTCCCGCCCAAATGTTTGGGCGGAAGAGGTCCAGGACGCCTATAAAAGGAGGGGGAGCACGCCAAGCAAGGGTTCGATCTTCGGTTTTTGNCAACTTAGGTTGTTGAGCCCGATGGTTCTTAGTTTACTTCTTTCTATCATCAATAAGTTGACCACTATCAACCGTACCGTAGTAGAAATTCCTCCCATGTCGGAGGAAGACATTGAAGCTTTTGTACATTTCTGGCTTGTAATGTTTAGCAGTGTGTAATAAAGTGGACCCGCAATGTTTCTGTTGTACTACTCTGAGGGATGTAATATTTACGGATAAGTCCTTTCGTGGGTGTTATGTCAACGACTTGTACACTACAATATGCAGTGGTGTGCTGGGTCACCGCAGAGGTGCAACCCCAAGAGGAGCCTCAAAATCCAGGAATGCAAGGGCACCAATATGGTTATTTTACTATAGATGGAAGTGGTGGGTACGGTTACCCACCAGCATACTAGCTTGATCGCAAGCTTGGGGGAGTATTTCTCTCCCTTTCAACTCCGTTGTTTTATATCATCTCTATCTTGTTATGTTTTAGTTTTTTGTTCTTAAAATCACAAAACACAAAAAGATTTTATTTGTTTCTTTTACTTGTTTACTTCTAGTTATTTACTTTATGCATCACAAAATTAAAAAGAATAAAAATATTTTCGTTTTCTTGAAACCAATGCAAAAACAGAGGTGCAGGAATTGCTGAAATCTGTTCACTGTTCTATTTTTCGTCTTTTTTTTCTGTAACTATGATTGAGCTGAAATTTCAACCACTACTGCAAATTTTCATAACCTACACGCCTACAAAATATGACATTTTTCTGAGGTGTTTAGGTAGGGTAGAAACAGTACTGTATGCAGTAACATTTTCTGGCAGATTTGAGTTTTTGTTGCGTAGTTCAAGTTGGGAGTGGAGAACAACAATGATGAGTTGATGTGCATGAAATGGATGAAAGGTATGACACCTTTGCCATGCTTATCTGGACTTTTTAATAACAGCAAGTGTGCACATCATAGTTTCTTTAACATCTAGGGAAGTGGTAGCAAATGTTTATCATCTCCGTGTTCTAGTAAATTATATGATGATGCAAGTGAGATATTATTTAGTGGCAACACTTGGCTATGGATTGAGTAACTGTGGCTCCAAACAAAGGTCTATGCATTCCACTGTGCTTACTAAACTAGCCAACCAAAGAGAAGTAAAAGAGTTTTTCAAATGTTAAAACATGAAGTCATATGCTTGACAAGCTTAGGGGTTGCTAGTTAGCCCAAATGTGCTGTCACATGGCAAGGTTTCAACATTGCACTAAATTATATCTAGTTGATATCATGTACTTTTGTTTATGGATGCTTATCATGGTGCCAAATAAATGTGGAAATTTATCAGGTTTAAGTAGTTGTATAAATGGCTAGAGAGATACCTGGGCCGCTAATCTAAGCCATGCTGTCATGGTGGAAATTTACTTACATGCTATGTGAACCTTCGGTGATGCACCCCACAATAAAAATCTATACCAATAGTAAATAAAAAGGGTGTTGAGATTGTTCCTTATGTTTGTTTGTCTTGTCATTTTGACATGGGCTTGTTCCATGTCCTAGGACAAGAGGTACCCCAGTTGATCCTCTTGATGTCGCTATTATACAATGAATTTTGCTTGAACTTGCTTTGTATCCCAAGTTGAGTAACACCGTGGTGTAGGCACTCGTATTCACGGGGCATGAGGCTGTCAAACATAAGTTGGTCAAGCATATGAGTCATGAGAGGATCACAAAATAATTTGATAAATCTGAGAGCAAGTTGTAAGCACAATGAGTTCACTAGTCAATAAAAGAAAGAATCAAAAGATCTCCAAAGTCTTGACATGATTCAATCTAAAGCAATGCAAGAACCTTTGTTTATTTTTACAGTTGAGCAAACTCATCCAAGTGTTGACACTTCATGTTTTTCTCTGGCAACAAATATAAATGCTTAAACACTAATTAGATACACCTTTGCTAGCACTTTGTTATTTGTTATGGAAGTTATGTTTTGAATACTTGTTGATATTAAACGGTGTTTCATATGTATTGCAAAGTTCTTGTCAAAGTCTTTTTCATCGCTTCTGCACTACGTTTGAGTTGTTCGAGGACAACCAACGAGCTAAGCTTGGGGGAGTTGATGCACCTAAAATGCATCTACTTTTCCAATCACTTTGATTCATAATTTGCTCCGGAATCTTCCCATATTTGAATAAAACTGCTGAATCTGACGCTGTTTTTAGCAAAGTCTCTTTTCTGATTGTTTTTACAGGAAATTAAATCGGGGAGAAATACCACGTCGGTTTTTATGGAAAAGGAGGACATCAGGCAAAATATGGACACGGGGAAGTGTTCGAGGGCCAAAATGATGGGTCCCACGTGGCCAGATTCTTTGTCCGCATGGGCCCACCTAATTTGGGCCTCGAGCACCCCCTCTCCTTCGGCTTCGGCGTACCCCTTCATATATATGAAAAAGTGGTTGACCTAAGAGGAGAGGGCTATTCATGAAACAGAGCGCCGCCACACCCACGATCTTCGATTTCAGAGTCAGATTGATCCAGGATTTGTCCCCCGGAGGAGGGATTCGGAGGCCGTCATCTTCACCGCCTTCATCTCCATCGACCATGAGACCCCTCACCATCACCCATGTGTGAGTAGTCCGCTGTAGGCATGTGAGGTGGATAGGGATTGGATGGGATTGATCATGTAATGATACCCGTTGTTCGAGATTTTTGGGATTTATCTTGAGGATACTTTTGTATTGTGTTGATGAACTTATGCTATGTATAATGCTTGCTACTAGGGCCCGAGTGGCATGATTTCAGTACTGAACTTATTTTGCCCCATCATATAATTGAGTTTGGTATCTATCTGCAAAGTGTATTACCTGCTATTATGTTGAACCTGCGAACCCTAAATGTGACATATAGGGAAAACAAGGGGGAGATGTTTTAGTTTGAGGATTCTATGTGTTCATGAAGTGTTAATGCATTGTTCCGGGCTATTCGAAAGGGTAGACCTTAATTACCTGTAGTTCCAAGTTGGCCCCGGTGAAATGGGCAGGTAGGACAATAGATGTTGTGCAAATTCTCTTGGTTAGTGCGCACAACTAATTATGGAACACATACCTACATATATCGGAGTTAGAGATAAGTCCCATTGCTACTTGTTTATTATCATATGATCAATCTTATTCATGCAACACCCCGCTGTCACCTCATGCCTACGTTTTAAATCTCTGAGTTACACTTTCACTTTTCCGGTGAAAACTGGGAAACCCTTGTTACTACTGCTGTTTTACTTTGGTTACTTGAATCATATTACTGCCATCACTATTACTGCTGCAAGTTTATTGATATACAGGTGTGGTTGAGAGTGACGCCTCAATTGCTAAAGTCTTATTGGTATTCTTGTGTTCCCATCGTGTCGAACTATAAATTTGGGTAATACTTCCCAACGAAGATTTCAGCGAGCCCCTATAGTTGTGGGTATCAGGTGAGCCCCTATAGTTGTGGGTATCAGGTGAGCCCCTATAGTTGTGGGTATCAGGTGGGGAAACTGAGAAGGTTGTTGATAGTAACTTTTCGAAGGTTGGAGCGTACTCCCCTTCACCAGGACCGGCAGGCCCAGTGAGGGTTCCGACCGACAGTAATGAAACTTTTATTCTTGAACTGTCAGGGTCTCGGGAACACCCCAACAGTTCGGTCGCTTTTGAATGTTCAAAGGCGTTATGATTCCGATGTGATGTTCTTGTCGGTGACTCACCTAGATGACAATCCGGCCGACTGTTTAAGGAGGAGGTTGAAGATGGACTTTAAAATTGTGAATCCAAGCGATGGGAGATCTGGTGGTGTTATTTTATTTTGGAAGAAAGAAGGTGTCATTCAACAAATTTACTCTAGACCAAAGTATATAGATGTTCGAGTTGTTGAAAGTGATGGCAAAGTTTGGAGACTTACAGGTATATATGGAAAATCTCGATGGGAGGATAAGTATAAGACATGGGATAAGATGCGAGAGCTTAAGAACAATAATGATCTGGCATGGGTGATCTTTGGCGATTTTAATGAAATCTTTTTTCACATGAGAAAGAGGGAGGCAATGCTAGACCATAAAGATATATGCAAGCGTTTAGAGATGCCCTCAACGATTGTGATTTGGAGGTTCTTGCATTTTTGAGTGATGTGTTTACGTGGAGAACACGAAGAATACGAGAGCGGTTAGATCGGGCTATAGCTAATGAATCTTGAAATGTTATGCATCCTAGAGCTATGGTCCAGCATTTGGACTTTCTTAGATCTGATCATAGACCAATTATGATTGATACAGACTATCAAGTCCAGACTACTCAACGTACTAAACAACGAAGATTCGAGGCTAAGTGGTTTCGAGAGAGGGACTTCAACGATGTAGTCCAGCAAGCATGGGAAGCGGCAGCTACGGTTTCGCGTGACGGTGGTGTTCTAAGCAAGCATGGTCACATGCATAAATCCTGCATGATTGGGACGCTTCGGTTCTTGTGCAACCAAAGAAACGATTACAAAAGGCTTAGAAAGAATTAGAGCTAGCAATGAACGGGCCTATGAAGGACGAAAATGAAACAATTGCAAAAGAAAAGGCTGCTCTTATTGAAATCCTTCTTGAACAAGAAGAAATTCATTGGCTGCAGTGATCTAGAGCGAATTGGCTACAATATGGTGACAGGAATTCGGCGTTCTTCCATAGTTCTGCTTCGGCTCCACGAAAGAAGAATTTCATTAAAAACTCAGAAATAATGACGGTGGTTGTGTTGAAGGTACGGAGTCTCTAAAACCATTGATTTATGATTATTTCTCACATTTATTCACTGATACGTCTCCGACGTTTCTATAATTTCTGAGTGATCCATGCTAGTTTTGTGATATTGTCACATGTTTTTACTGTCATTTATATCATTTTTAAGCATTTTGTCGGACTAACCTATTGACAAGATGCCTAGTTCCAGTTTCCTGTTTTTGCTGTCTTTTTGTTTCAGAAATTTACTTCTTAAAATATTCTCGAAACGCGCTGGAAATTTTTGTGGATTTTTTTATTCGCCAAGACGAAGTACCAGATTGAAGGGGAGCCAGAGGGGAGACCCACGGGGCAGGTGCGGCCTCCTGCCACGGGTCAAGGTGGACCCGTGGGTGGGGCCCGCCCCTACCCGTGGGGTCTCACCTCGAGGCCCTCTGACGCCTATAAATTGCCTTTAACTCTAAAAACGTCGTGGCAGCTATTATTTTCCAGAAACTCGACCCCGACGCGCCGTCATCTCGAACCCTAGTTCGGGGTCCCATCTGAAGCTGATCCCGGCACTCTGCCGGAGGGGAGATCGATCCCGGAGGGCTCTTCATCGCCATGCCTTCCTCCGAGATGATGTGTGAGTAGTCGCACCTTGGACTACGGGTCCATGGCAATAGCTAGTTGGTAGTCTCTCACCTTTGTGCTTTATGTCTTATGATCTTGTGAGCTGCCTAACATGATCAAGATCGATTATTATAATGTTATGTGATGTGTTTGCTCAGATCCGATGGATTATGAAGTTATGTTCAGATTGAGCATGATTCTTATATGAGTTATTTATGTTCTTGCATGCTCTCCGATGTGCGTAGTTGCTTTGGACAAGTGATAGTGTGTATCTCCAAGAGAGAGTAGTTATGCTAGATAGTGGGTTCATGCCCCCTTTTGTTCCTGGGCATGAGTGACAGAAACGTCTAAGGGTGAGGGTGTGCTATTGCTACTAAGGGTAAAACAGCGGTGTGTAGTGTCTCATTTGATATTAGTGTTGCTTACATCATGCGCTTTACTTAATGCATATGTCTGTTGCTTGCAACTTAATACCGTTGGGTGAAAGGCTGGATAGCGATCCCACGGTGGACTTATTAGACAAAGATGCAGTTGGACTCAACGGTCTTTGTTCCTTGTCGTGATGCCTCCCTAAATATTATCATGTTCTTTTTGTCATAGGTAAATTGGGGTTGTGTCATGATCTTGTTAATTGCCTAGCTGCAATTCGTTCACCCATCACATGCATATTTTATTTACTTGAGAGACTCCACTAGTGAACCCATGGCCCCCGGCCCATCTTTTTACATTGTTCACAACCTCATTTTCTTTCTTTTAATCATCATTAGTCCTCTGGTCACTTTTGCATTTATTCCATCTCATCATACAATTAACCGCTTTGTGTTCTGCGAGACCGGAGAGATTGACAACCTCTCCACTGTTGGGGCAAAGTATTTTGGTTGAGTGTGTGCAGGTCCACGTCTGTTGAAGGTTAAGCGCCATAGATCTTCAACATTCACCTCGTTGTTGATTTCAAAGTCCTACTGGTTCGATAAACCTCGGTTCTTTAATTGAGGGAATACTGCTGCTATCTACAATTCCGCCTTCGCTTCGGGCACCACCCAACTTCGCCAACACTCAACAAGCATTCACCTCTGAAGTTAACCAAGTAGACCCGGCTGTGATGTAGAAGATTCATCCAAAAGTAACATATGTGATGAATGAGAAATTGATAGAGCCTTTTTCAGCGGTTGTGTTCAGTATTGGAAATTTTAAAGCCCCTGGCACGTCTATGGTGATGAGATAATTCAAGAAATTCTACAGGCTGTGAACACTGGATTATTCCAGAGGGGTGGAACGATACCACGATTTTCTTGATTCCGAAAGTTGATAATCCATAATTGGTTACTCAATTCCACCCAGTTAGCTAATGCAATGTTATTTACAAAATTATATCAAAGATGCTGGCGATCAGAATAAAGGGTGTCCTTCTTGATGTTATTTCCCCTATGCAGAGTGCTTTTGTTCCTGGACGGCTTATACAGACAATGTTCTCGTGGCTTATGAGTGTGTTCATTCGATCAAAAATAAGAGAAGCTGTACGAATGGTTCTTGTGCAGTTAAGTTGGACATGCATAAGGCTTACGATTGGGTGGAGTGGATCTTCTTGTAAAATATGATGTGCAAGCTTGGCTTTGCGGATAGATGGATCTCTCTTATGATGGCGTACGTCTATTCGGTAAGATACCGAGTTCAATTTAATTCTGAAGAAACAAACATGTTTGTTCCCACGAGAGGATTGAGATAAGGGGATCCACTCTCTCCTTATTTGTTCCTTTTATGTCCGGAAGGTCTTTCTATTATTTTGTGGTATGAAGAAGAAGTTAGTGGCATCAATGGGGTAAGGGTTTACAGGAATGCACCGTCAGTCTCACATCTACTTTTTGCTGATGATTCATTAATCCTCATGAAAGCTGATACGTCTAATCTAGTATATTTTTCTCCCCAAATATATACTAATGCCCTTGTGAGAGCAGAAATATGTGAAATTCTACATAATGATACGGAGGCGCTTTCTGACAAATATCTTGGGCTCCCGGCCTTGGTGGGAGCGGATAGGAGTGATTCTTTTCAGAATTTAATTGAAAGAATTATTCAACGTATAAATTGATGGAAGGAAAAGAAATTGTCGATTGGGGCAAGGAAATTCTTCTGAAGGCGGTTGCCCAAGCAATTCCTGTATATGCTATGTCTGTATTCCATATCCCAAAAGGGGTGTGCAAAGGTATGATGGATGCAATTGCGAGTTTCTGGTGGGGTGATGATGATAATTCTAATAAGATGCACTGGTATGTGTGGTGGAAGCTTTGTTATCCTAAAAATGGAAGTGGTTTGGGGTTTATAGGGATTTCCATTCTTTTAACCTTGCCATGCTAGCGAAACAGGGCTGGAGGCTTATTAATGAACCAAACTCGTTGTGTGCTCGTGTTCTCCATGCTAAATATTGTCCACAAGGTGATACCTTAAAGGCTGGCCCCAAGGCGGGATCCTCTTTCACTTGGCAAAGCATTCTGGCTGGATTAACCACCTTCAAGAGAGGGTATATATGGCGAGTGGGCGATGGAGAAAAAAATCAATATTTGGCAAGACCCTTGGATTCCTTCAAGTCCAACAAGGAAGATCATCCCTCTGAGAGATAATATAGTTTATCATCTCTCTTATTGATCCTAATACGGGTACTTGGGATGACCCTTTATTAAGAAGCATTTTCCTTCCGTGGATGTTCATCGGATTCTTCAAATTCCGTCGAATAACCAAGGTTTTGAGGACTTCATAGCTTGGAGTGTGATAACCCACAAGTGTAGGGGATCGTGTGTAGCCTTTTCGATAAATAAGAGTGTCAAACCCAACGAGGAGTTAAAGGTAGGATAACTATTCTCTCAAGTTCTATCAACCATTGACACAACTCTACGCACACTAGACATTTACTCTATCTAGGAAATAAAACTAGAAGAAAATACGGGTGTGTAACGATAGTTTTGCAATATAATAAAGAGTACGAAAGTAAAGTTTGTTGTTGCAGCAATAAGGTAACATAAGGTAACAGTAGCATGAGTGTGGAAAAGTGGTGGATAGTGTGATGGAATTGTCCAAGATTAATTAGTGAAGTTACTTAGTTCATCTTCTTCGATGCAGTTTTCTATACGGGAGAGGCAAATATACATGTACTCAATTACTTGTGATTACACATACTATATGATTGGAACATTAGCAAGCTTCCGCAAATACTAACAATTTATTAAGGTTTCCCCAACCATAGAATTAAGTTTAAGGTCCTCTTTATCCCATACGTATAAGATTCAGGCTCGAGTTCTTAGGTTTCTGTAATGTCCCGGGGTTTTTCCCCAAATTAGATTTTGCTTGTTTCCTTTTTTGCCTCATCATGACATCATGCATCACAATCACCTTTCATTTTTGGCAAAAGAAAAATCAAAATATTATTTTAGCTAAACTATTTTTTATTTGCAAATTAAACCTAAGGTATATTAAAACCCATCACTCCCTCCTTTTCTAGTTTCAAACAAATCCCAAAATAATATTGAGAATATTTATAAAACCTATGTCAAATCAAAAAGCTTTGAAATTATTTGGGCAAAACCCCCCTCCTCTCCTTTCTTTTCCCTCTTTTCTTTTCTCTCCTTTTCCTTCTCTCTTTCCAATTTTTAAAAGGACTGAATTCTTCTTTCCTTCAGCATGCAGCCCACCAATCGGGCCCAACTCACCTTAGCCCTTTACATGTTGTCGTCTTCCTGCTGGAGAGAGCACGGAAGGAGCGTGACCCCCTCGCATGGCCGACGTCAGCCGCGCCCACCCCCTCTCCTCCATAAATTCCCCTCCCCAGTGGCTGCACGCCAAACCCTAGCCATCTCCCTCCACTTCCCATCCTCGCGCCGCCATCTCCCTCTCCTTCCTCCTTCTTTTTCTTCCCCACCGAAAGCCACCACCGGAACGAGCCCCGCCGCCCCGATGCCATGGACGTCCCTGTGCCAAGCTGAGCGGTGGAGAAGAAGCGCCACGACACCCTCTTCCTCCTCGTCCTCAAGCACGAGCCGGAGGAGCCCCAGGACAAACACGGCTTCCTCATCTTCAGTACGGTCCCCGGCGAACTTTCTCGACTTTCTGCCGCCGTGGACCTCCTCAAGCACGCTCGACTCCTCTGAGCCCCTCTCGGTGCGCATATCTTACGATTCCCGCTCTTCTCCTTCTCGATTGCAGGATGTAGTCATCGCAACGATCTGCTCGCTTTTCTGTCCGCCATGGCCACCATGGCAACAATGCAAGCCTGCACCTTGGCTCCTTTCTGGCCCCTGCACCTTGCGCCCGGTGCAGCACACACGCACACACCAGTCCGCACCCCAGCACACCCTGATGCACGTAAGCCTCCAGGTCGAGCGCAGCATCAACCACGCTGCTGCAGTTTGCCCTCGTCTCCTACAACTCTGAAGTCTGAAGCCTGAAGCTTTTGGCTGTTAAATTCAGTTAACCTCGATACTTTGGCTTCATTTACCTGCAGATCCCGATTCCTACACAAACAGGCAGCCGGCCCCATTGGCTGGTGCCTTTCTCTTCTACCCGTGAGACCCAAGGTCGAACCCGTCTTGTTGCAGTAAAGCCCACCCCTTTTCTATTTTTATTTTGCAAACTATGTTTATATCATATCTTCTAATCTATAAGTTCAAATTGAAAGTGTTATATATGAAATCTATTCAGAAATGTGTGAGGAATTTGAATATCTCATCCATGATCATGTTTGCATCATATAGTTTAATCTTTAGTTGTATTTTGTATTCCACCTAAATAATTAAATATGGAATGTGAAGGGGTTACTCCTTTTCTATTTTTATTTTGCAAACTATGTTTATATCATATCTTCTAATCTATAAGTCCAAATTGAAAGTGTTATATATGAAATCTGTTCAGAAATGTGTGAGGAATTTGAATATCTCATCCATGATCATGTTTGCATCATATAGTTTAATCTTTAGTTGTATTTTGTATTCCATCTAAATAATTAAATATGGAATGTGAAGGGGTTAATTTAAATAATGTTCCTATTCCATTTAATTTTGATTAGCTCACTCCTGCCTTGTTCCTCCTTGTTAAATTAACATTTAATTTTGATGTTTAGAAAAATAATTTGAACCATATGCTTAAATGTCGGAATCAAACTATGTTTATATCATAGTTTGCAAACTATGTTTATATCATATCTTCTAATCTATAAGTCCAAATTGAAAGTGTTATATATGAAATCTATTCAGAAATGTGTGAGGAATTTGAATATCTCATCCATGATCATGTTTGCATCATATAGTTTAATCTTTAGTTGTATTTTGTATTCCATCTAAATAATTAAATATGGAATGTGAAGGGGTTACTCCTTTTCTATTTTTATTTTGCAAACTATGTTTATATCATATCTTCTAATCTATAAGTCCAAATTGAAAGTGTTATATATGAAATCTGTTCAGAAATGTGTGAGGAATTTGAATATCTCATCCATGATCATGTTTGCATCATATAGTTTAATCTTTAGTTGTATTTTGTATTCCATCTAAATAATTAAATATGGAATGTGAAGGGGTTAATTTAAATAATGTTCCTATTCCATTTAATTTTGATTAGCTCACTCCTGCCTTGTTCCTCCTTGTTAAATTAACATTTAATTTTGATGTTTAGAAAAATAATTTGAACCATATGCTTAAATGTCGGAATCAAACTATGTTTATATCATATCTTCTAATCTATAAGTCCAAATTGAAAGTGTTATATATGAAATCTGTTTAGAAATGTGTGAGGAATTTGAATATCTCATCCATGATCATGTTTGCATTATATAGTTTAATCTTTAGTTGTATTTTGTATTCCACCTAAATAATTAAATATGGAATGTGAAGGGGTTAATTTAAATAATGTTCCTATTCCATTTAATTTTGATTAGCTCACCCCTGCCTTGTTCCTCCTTGTTAAATTAACATTTAATTTTGATGTTTAGAAAAATAATTTGAACCATATGCTTAAATGTCGGAATCTCTGTTCCGTTAAATTTGGCTTAAGTTGCATCTCTCATGTCTTGCCATGGCATGCATGTATTGCATCTACATGCTAGATCTTTTGCCGTAATATAAGATGCATATTTTTCGTTGTCCAGTGTTTGTTGCTTCTTCGGGAATAGGACGATGAGTTGATGTGAGAAACGACATGTTTTGCTACCTCTACCGGATTGCAGACAAGGACTACTCACTTGCTATCTTTGCTTGTTTTCTGTCTGTTACTCCTCCTATCTTTTGTTCCTTGCTAGCCCTACGTATCGATGCTTGTGTCTCGATCCTATTTGCATGTTTACCTTGCAGCCATAATATAGCCACACACCCCCCCATCCTTTTAACCTGTTGTTTGCTAGCCTTGCGAGTCGTAGTGCATGCTTAGGAGTTGTTTGTGGTTTATCTCATACATTGCTGATGCTTAGTTGGTATAGTTTAATTAATGAAGACCTGTTATGTGGGAGAACTTATATAAAAAAGATAAGGCACTGGCAGAAGGCCAGCTATGGTGATTTGTTCCGCTAGTGTCGCCTAGGACCCGAGTTCTTTTCCGCTTGTCCGAGACTGAGCGCACTACCCACACATGGGAAGACTTATGGAACCTCCCTCAACTTAGTACCAGATCTGCTACATTGTTTAGGGAGCCACAACTAGTTCGGGTGTTTATTTGGACATACGCATAAGCATGTTACTGAAGATGAGAGGTTACTACTATGGGGGGCGCATATAGATTGCGGTATGATGTGAAGTGGCCGCTCATGGTAGTTGTGCCACCTAGTATGTAGACGCAAACCTTTGGGCCCGCAACGGAGTTTTGGCCGGGCTCCCGACGTGGATCAGTCTCAGATGGGTGGCTCCCTATTTAATGATGTAGTGAAGGGAAGGGTTGTGTTGAGATATCCTTTGCCTTTGTGGCTTGTGGGTTGATCGAACGTGTATGGTTACTATGGTGCACCCCTGCAGGGTTATCTTTTCGAAAAGCCGTGTCCGTGGTTATGGACGACTTGGGTAATGTGCTTGCTAAAAAGATCATAGACATCACTGTAATACTAAATAGCTAATTTGCTTAGTAAATAGCTTTACTCAAATAATTAAACTGATTAAAACTTGATCAACGTGCGAGTGCCCAGACTTCTTCCTCGTGGGTTTGTGATACGAGGGAGTCGTACTAGAGCGGGTTTTTGTTTGGTGAGTAGAATAGATTAGTCGAGTTTGCGCTCTCTTTCCTTATTCTAATTAGATGTAAGTTGTAACGTGTCTCTATAAGTTGTTAGTGCTGCTGCTTGCCGCCGCTTCAATTGCTAACTCTCTTCCCCGGAATTCAAGTTTTGATATCTTGTGAGTATTCCTTGCCAGTACTTCTACTAGTACTGACCGCTTTGAGGCTGCTATTCCAATGCAGTCGACAGGTTCGAAGTCTGACGATGTTAGCTTGGGAATCCCTCCGGCTTGGCCTGGGCAGGGTTACGGTGCCTTCGTTTATCTTCAGGTCTCTTAGTCCAATTTGTATCTTGTCCATAGTCGGACAATATTTCGCTTCCGTTGTTATTGGATCTTTGTAATGTATCTTTTGTACTCTTGACTCGGTGAGTCGTTGTTGTATATATGTTCTTTTGTGGGTTCCATCATGAACTATTGTAATGATCATCACAATTCCACCCGCATAACGTGTGTGTTGCGACGTGCATGTTATGCCTGGTGGGCGTCCTAGGATCGTTATTATGCGGATTTGGCGGGATCGCTCAAATCTGCATAGTACCGATCCCGGGGTGTTACAGTTTCTGTCAATCCCGCAGAACTTTCCCCTTCTTCTACACATACTACACCCTATGATGATGATCCAAGCGCGCATAAATATAATGGGCACCAAAGAACTGTACCATATCAATATATAACTCGAATAAACCAAAGATGTTCAACTATCCTACCATAGGACAAAAGAAACTACACAAACATGACATGGATCATAGGTTAATAATTTATAGCATCAAACACCATGTTTACATAGATGGTACAAAGGTGTGTGGGAGGATGAACCATTGTATACAAGGAGGAATTGGCAATGGAGATGGCGGTAAAGACGGCGGAGAGGGCAGCATAGGACACAAGGCGGCGCCGGTGGCCGGCGGTGGCGCATGGACACCTCCTGCGCCGCTGGCCATCAAGGGGATGCACCGCCCCTTAGCCCTCTTCCTCCATGGGTTTAGGGAGCCCTCCCCCATGGAGATGGGGACCATGGGGGAGGAAAAAACATGGCTTTGGTGGCTGCAATTCGTGGGTATGGGGTGTCCCCCATGACCTAGGTTTCCTTCATTTATATAGCTTCTCGGATTACCGTCATCCCATATAGGGTTTCAGTAGACCGGGCTTATCTCCTCCGTCCGGACTCGGAATGAGCTGAATTATATGTCCAGATCCATTAGGAGAACATTCCCTGCAACTTTTTTGCGACCAAACTTTCTCCATTTGATGTCGTATTCTGTCTTGTACGTGACAATCTTCAAAAAGAGTTTTCAGACAGATTTCAGGAAAGTTCCAATTCGACTCCAACAAGATTTCCTTTCATATTTTTGATAATTCCTACACATCAAAGTATAAAACAAAAACATTGTGCACTTTTGGAACTATTAGTTGGTTATTCCAAATAAATCATAAATTTAATATAAAAACAAGTGTTAAAAGCATAAAAGTAGCATAAAACAATCAAAAATTATACATACGTTTTGGAGGTATCAACATCTCCAAGACTAATTCCTACTCATCCTCGAGTAGTTAAATGATAACAAAATAATTTTTGATGTTGAATGCTTTATCAGATATTTAACAATTATATGATAAATGATGTATAGATAATGAAACTTTAGCAACCATGTTACCTAATGAAAAGATATAAACGAACTAAGAGTTCATACTATGAAATTTATAAACATCAAGCAAGTTGTAATGATCATAATAAAACATGATAGAGTGGTATCTTGCTTGCCCTTTCTGATACTGCAAAACATAAATGCAGGGCACCTCCGAAGTTCAAGTGGAGACTAGAACAAAGATATCAGAGATACAAACATCACAGCTATAACTCAGTGATAACCCCCAAGAGTAGGGGATCACTGTAGCACCTCTCAATGTGGAAGTAAGGTATCGATCCGCAGGAGCAAGAAGGAAAAGTTATCTATTCCCTACAACTAAAGTGTCACAAGTTTTAGTTGATTATGCACTAAAAAAGTTTAAAGAACAACATGGTTGATTTAATGGATGGAAGTTTAATGTAACAAAACAAGAGTGTGAAAGTGTCCCAATCCTCTTTAATGCAAGAGGACAAGACAAGGGAACAAGGGTGTAAACGGTGCTTTGGAAATAAGGCCTAGGGATCATGCTTTCACTAGTGGACACTCTCAACAATAATAATATAATTGAATACATAGATAATTTCTCCTCATTATGCTACTCTGAATTAATTTTTGGTTGGATAAAGAACACCAATCCACTGTGTAGGGCTACAAAAGCACACCTTAAAGTCGCATTCCACATCTAGGGAACCCCACACTGCCAACTTGAGTTCCCTAAATAGTACTAGACAAACACCACAATATCATAGAGACATCCAACACAAATAATAACTCATGATAAGTATTCATGTAATCTTTAGCCTAAGAGACACATATGGTCCACGCACTGTCAACTTCACACCATGGGAATAAGGTGACTCCGGCAATCACATCAATAAAACCACTTGAGTAGCATAATTCATAAGATGATGAAGAGTAACATCTATGGATTCAACTAGATTACAAAGCTCATGATCACATAAAGATCACACCATGGGAGAGAGAGATAAACCACATAGCTACCGGCATGAGCCTTCAGCCCCGAGGGAGACTACTCCCCCTTCATCATGGAGATGAGGAGCTTGATGGAGAGGTTGATGAAGAGGTGCAGCCCGGAGTGGAGACGATCTTGCTGTAGATGTTGATGATGAACACGCCGGAGGGGGGTGGAGCCCTCCGAAGATGGATTTCGGTGGCGTTTCCCCCCTCCGATCTTCTCTGACGGCAGCCCTCTGCCTCTCTGTTTCTGGTTTTGCCTTTCTCCGCCGCCTCCTCTGGAAAAACGTCGGGGGACCTCTTTTATAGGCGTTTTTAGGTCATGAGGATGCTTCGGGGCGAAGGATCGATGCAAATGGGGCCACGAGGGCCCATTGGGGTAGGCCCACGTGGCCAGGTACAGGGGCCGCGTGGGGCACTCCCTTTCGGCCTTCTGGCCTCCACTTTTTTCCATCCTTTTTCCTAATGCTTTGTTTCTTCAAAATAATGATCCCCGTAAATTTTCAGCTCATTTGGACGTCGTTTGGGTCCCTGAAACATCAAAATATAGAAAATAGGGTTTTCTGCCAGTGCAGGGTTAATTCCAAATAAATGGGGAAACTGTGAATTATCCCCAAAATCATTATAAAACAATGATATAACCCTTATATGATGCAAATATGATTGAAATATGAGAATTATAGTGCAAAGTTCATGTATGCATTTTAGATGCATCAACATCCCCAAGCTTAACTCATGCTCGTCCTCGAGTATGAAAGTGATAAAACTAACATGAACTTTGCAATATAATAAAAAACATGGATATAAAAGATGATTGCTACTGCTACACAAAGTCAAATGATTCATTATTTCAAAAAAAGTAGCAATGTGCAAACAATTTATAAAGTGATATCAAGTATTCAATGCAAAGATGATCAATGATAGTTCACAAAGTGCAACATAAAGAGATAGTACTATGGACATGCTCTTGTTACAGCAAGAATAAAATTCCGTGCAGGAATAAAATTCCTTGTTACAGCAGGAATAAAATTCCCGAATAGAAATAGCAACCTTTTCAACCAAAATGGGTAAAACTTGGCACTTTATTAAAAATTTCAGAAACTAAACTAAGAAAACAATCTCTTGTTACAGCAAGAGGACACAAAGAAAATCCAAATAAAAACAACCGGGTTGCCTCCCGTAAAGCGCTTTCTTTATAGCCATATAGCTAGGCTTACTTACTTGGTATCAAGATGGTTGAAGTGAGGTGGCTTGACATCCCCAAGCTTAAATTCTTGTAGGTAGGGTGAGCTTAGGGGTTACATCCCCAAGCTTGAGTTTTTGTCCCTCTTGATCTTTGTTTATCACCCTCAATTCTTCCACTTGAAAATTCTCTTCACACATAACTCATCATAAAACTTGATTAGAGGGGTTAGTGTCTCCATAAATTAAATCCACATAGGTACAGCAAAGACATATCATGAATTGATTCTAAACATTAGCTACTGTTACTATGGTTGTGTAATGCTACTTGATCAAAAGAACCGCACAAAACACAAGTAATGAGAGCAATGCGAAATAAAGACAGAATCTGTCAAAAACTAGACAGCCCGTAAAGAGTGAATTTTCAGAGGCACTTACGTTGCTCAAATCATAAAACTTTGAACTAATGAAATGTGTGTTAATATCTGAAGATTGCTGTCGTAAAATTTCAGGTGAAAATTCCTCTTCTGTGATTTTTAAAAAATTTCTCAGTGAAGCTTAGGAATCTGTTTTCTGGACAGCCATGATAGTTTTAATGATGCTCACATAGTAATAAGAATTGAAATGCAAAGGTGAGCATCAAGAGAAAAATATGAAACGCATTTAAGTCTAACCCACTTCCTATGTATTGGGATCTTGTAAGAAAATAAATCAATGAAGCACAAAGCAAGTAGCATAGGAGGATAAAACAAGTGGAATTTCAAAAGTTTCAATATAAAGAGAAAAGACTTAGTATTATTGAGATATATGAAGTCATGTCTCCTTCTCTCATAAAAACTTTCAGTAGCATCATAAGCAAATTCAACAATGTAACTATCACATAAAGCATTCTTTTCATTCATCATCATAAAAATATTATTACTCTCCACATAAGCAAAATTCTTCTCATCAGTAATAGTGGGATTAACACATTCATAGTCATCATTGTAATCATCATATATAGAAGGCATAGTATCATCAAAGCAAATTTCCTCCTCTATGGTGTGAATAGGAGAGTTCAAAAATAAAGTAGGACTCTCATGAGTGAGAGTATTAACACAAGTAGCAAGTATATCATTTTTATCCTCACATAAAGTAGTAACAACTAAACATGGAGGATTATCAATAAGCATAGGACCATCATCTAAAGCATCATCATATAGCATGTCTAAACCATGTTCTTCATCATTTTTAAAATCATTATCAATAATGTTCTCATTAGGCATAGGTAGATATTCTTCCTCATCATCAGGATCATAAAAGCAAAGTTTATCATTAGCAAAATCTTGAGTGCTAGCCTCATCCATAGGTGGTGAAGGTGGATGTTTCCTCTCTTCATTCTCTAGTTGTTCATCATTTTCATCTTCCTTTTGCTCTTCATTGTCTTCTTCTTGGGGCTGCATGGGCATCCCCAAGCTTAGGCTTTTGTCATCTTCTTCACATACACTACTGGAAAAAAGGTTACCGCCGGCGGCCGTTTTTGGCCTATCCCCGGCGGTTTGCAAACCGCCGGCGACCACCTCGCCGGTGGTAATGCCTTACCGCCGGCGGTTTGCAAACCGCCGGGGGTAAACCTCGTTAGCGCCGGCGGTTTTGTTCCAGACGCCGGGGGTACAATTAGCGCCGGCGGTTCCGTAACCGCCAGGGGTATGTCGACGTAGCGCCGGCGGTTTCCTCTACCGCCAGGGGTATATCGTGGTACCACTGGCTGTTTATCTCTAACCGCCGGCGGTAACAATTACAGGGGACAAAAAAATTACAGCAATATACAATATACACAGCAGTATATACACAGCAATAACAAAGTCGACCATCACAGTAGCAATATACACAGCAAGATACAGAAAAGTAGCCAAAGTGTTCAACAATAATAAAGTCGACCATCAGTAGCAAATATTACACAAATAGACTCCAAGTATACGGATTACACAAATAGACTCCAAGTACTAGCAAACACTACAAGTAGTTATCAATCCGGAGTTGCATGACCTAGCTAAACAACAATGAGATAGAAGACTAGGGAGGCGGTGGCGGCAAGCATCATCACGACGAAGGGGGTCCTCCAAGTCTCCCTCCTCTGTCGCGCTCGAAAGTTGGCATACTGAGCTTCAGCCTCCTCCAAAGTGGCGTACCCCTTGTAGTTGTTGCCGCTGAAACGGTGGACCTGCCTCCAGCAACTCTCCCAGTCGTGGTAGACTCCGGGAACCCTGCCGTGGAACACTACATACGCCATCTGCACTCACAAACAAGAAAGAAATGTAAGTTGTTAGCACATTCATAGATAGAAAACATATAGTTATGCAAACAATTAAAAAGCATCAAATGGCTATACTTAAGTAATTTTATGACTAACATTTGCAGGAGACAAGTTTTTGACTCATGTTTCCCTCGGCGGGAAGGGACGGACGCCGTCCAGCGTGTTGAATGTCCTCTCGTCACAGCTCACATGTAAGCGGTTTTCAATCTCTATTTTACTTGGTATGACTTTGTGGTGGAACAAGCCACCACTCTTGAGGGCATCCCTAAAGATTATTGTGCTAATCAACCGCTGGATGGCACGGAACTCGGCTCTCACTTCTGCATCGGTGGTGTCCCTAAGCTTGTTGACCTTATTCTGAAGACTGGATGGCAACAAGAGATCTTGCTGCTCCTTTACAACTGCCCTCATCTGTAGGATGGCAAACCAGGCTTCCATCCCATTGTCAGATGACGATTGCTTGAGGCAGGGGAAATTGGTCACGTGGTTGGACACATAGCAGCCTTTAACTTTCTTCTCTTGCCTGAGTTTGCTGCTGCCAACCTCGGCTACGAAGCCGCTGAGGGCTTTATCAAGAGTAGACTTGACCTCGGTGTAGTCTTTCCGCTCGTCACGCCCGGAGTCGAGATAGATGGCATTGGAATGATACGGGTGAAAGATGATGAGGGTGCAGTACATGAGTCTGCGCAAAAGAGTTGGAAATAAACCATCATCCTCAGCTATTAAGGAAATTCACGAAAGAATGTAATAACGGGTACTTTAGCAACCGAATACTTACTCGGGGAAGTATGGTATGACAAAGCATTGCTTATCCTTATTTGCCACCAAGAAATCCTTGATATACGTCGCGAGAAACGCCTGTTCGTTCGCGGTGGTACCTGGAGTCATGTAGAAGGGGTCCATGATAGCGACGCCCGGGGTTTTCTCCACGATGAGATCGTGCGCCATGCTGAGCGTTACCAGGCGGACCAAGTTCCGGTCAAGCCGTTGCATGTGAAAGAGCCGAAAGATGTCTTCATACCGAATGAATATCAAGTCCGCGGGGTATGTGGTGACAAAGCCAAAGTTAGTGGGCACCCTGACCGTGATCACCGGGTACGACGGATTTGTTTCTCCAAGAAGACGCAGCTCCTGGATTAGAACTGCATCATGCAGGCTCCTCATATCCGGCGGCAGCTGACTGACATTGTGTGCCGGCAGCATTGGCTGGCCTAGGTGATGCAACTTCCTCCACGGGGTCGACACCTTGTCAAGAACCACTTTCTTGTTTGCGGCGGCATCATTCACTGACTGCTTGCGCTTCCTGTTCTTCTTCTTACGGCACGCGGGAGTGCCGGCTTGTTTCGATGCCTCCACGGTCACACAAAGGAGTGTCCTCGGGGTAAGCCCAACTTGCGGCGGAGCTGTGAAGGCGGTAGTGTCCTCCTGCTCGGGAGTTTCTTGAGAGGGGAACAACTTCTTCTTGAGGGTATCACGGGCGGGTGCCGTGGAGGGACCAAAGTCGCCCGCCAATTCATCGATGAACGTATCGATGGGAGCCCGATCGATGTCCAACGCCTTGTCGTTCTGCTGTGTCTCGGGCTCGAGAGGATCATCTGCAGGTGGAGTGACTATGGCTTGGCTAGACGGCCCCGGCGCAGCCTCAGGATTGACGCTCCCATGGCTTGCCTCTGACCTTGAGACGGCGTTGTTCAACCGAATTAAGGCTTTTGGCCATAGAAGCATCTTGTTCTTGAGTTGCCCGACCTTCAGCATTTCAACTTGTTCCGGGGGTTGAGTAAGAGGATGCATGTCTTCGCATCCCGGTAATGCCCGATCCACGCGAACCCGGAGCATGTTCTCGTCCATTGGCACGGTGTGGAAAGTCTTGGTTTGTGGGAAGATGACGGCTCCCTTCGCAACATCCTTCAACTGGTTGTCCACGTTCAGGAGCAGCAAGGTGCAAGGATTCTCGGGTTCCTGTTAAAACATGTGTAGGTAAGAGAGGAGCGACGACGAGGAGTAATTAACTTGCAAAGGCTTTGAGAGGCTCAATTAACTACCTTGAGGTTGTCGAGCACGGATCGTGCCGTCGGACCGAGGCAGGGCGTGCAAGTGACTGAGGGGCTGCTGGTGGCCCCCATGGCCGGCGAATGCTCTCTAGCACCTGCATTGCCGGTGGGTGGAGTCACCAACAATATGGGTGCGCCTTGAGCCCGTGTAGTAGGAGGCTTGTTGTTCGAGTTGCTGCCGCCCAGGCTGATCACCGGGATCGGTCCCTCTTGGTTGTTTCGGAAATAATCTTGTAGCGATGACACCACAGTAGGAAGTAATTCATTGAACCTGTTGGCCAATGCGTCATCGACCCTGCTCTGTACCTTGTTTTCCACCTCGGCGTCGAGCTTGCTTTCCACCGCGGATGCCACGCGTTGGTCCATGCTTGCTTCCAAGTCGGCCAACCTTTTCCGAAGAGCCTCATTCTCCTGGTCTAGATGCGCCTGCCGCGACGCCTTAGTTCTGGGCATGTCCAACCCATGGTCAACAAGCGAGTGAGCTCCTCCGGCGCCGGGGACACGTTTCGGCTTCTCCAACAGCGGCCGCTCCTTCACGGTGTTCAGGCCCCTGATAAAAGGCGTATCCCATGGGACTTTGCTCGTCGACGTCTGGGACGAGGAGCCAGATTCGACTGCTTCTTCGGTGAGCTGCCAGAATTAACATGAACAATTTTAGAATGTAATGGACTTGGTGAGCAGTAGCAAATTGATTAGCTGGTAAATTGCTTACCACTGCCTTCTCAAGAGCCTGCACCTTCTTGTCGGTGACCAAGTCAACTCCCACCACCACTTGAGGTTTCGTGACACGTTTGCCACCCATTTCTTTACGGTACCGGGACCGTACAAATTGTCTGAACAGCTTGTTTTTGTACTTGTCGTAAGGGTTCTCGAGGCCAGCGTCCCTGTAGGCCTTGTCCTCCTTCTCCCATATCGGCTCCTTGCCTTCGTAGCCACGGCAACCGAGACCGTGGTGACCGATGTTCTTATCCGCCAGGTTCTTCCCCCAGGCCGATTGCCGTTTGGTGAACTCTAGCTCCTCGTTTTCAAGGAATTTTTTATACTCCTCCGGCGTCATCCGCGGGAAGTGGTAATGGATAGTTTCCCAAGTCTCGTTGTCACCAATAAACCCCCTCAGCATGGTTTTATAACCGCTGAGGTTCTTGCTGAACTTGGCGAGTGCTGTTTTGTTCACGATGTTACCCTTGAGATCCTCATTATCGTAGGGCTCAGGGAACTGGTACCGCGAGTGCAGCCGCGCAAGGAGTTGGCGACGCCGATGTTCCATTTTCTTGGTTCGGAGTTTCGTCTCGTTGACACTGACGACGTCCCGAAGGATTGCTCCCAGTTGGAGGCCGTACCCCCTCGCCAGCTCCGGGGGGTGGGTAGGAAGACCGGTCTGCGGGTTCACCGCAAAGAATGTTTCCTTTGTGGCACCGACCTTGTTTGGGCGCCGCTGCTTCCGTTGCTTCCTGGGCTCCGCATCGCCGGCAACACCACTGTCGGTGGTCTCGGCATCGCCGGCCCTCTCATCACCGACATCATCGGTGGCCTCATCATCTCCCATGTCATCATCGGTGGCCTCGTCGCTGTCGCTGCCTCCTGAATTCTCCTCCAGCTGCTGCTCCGAGGCCATGAGCCGATAGTGCTCATCCATGTCTCGCGGAGAAGACATGGCTGTATCCAAGTCTCGCTGAGAATTCGACATGGCTAGCTGTACCTAGCACTTCACAAGCTAGAAGAAAAGACTTTAGATTCACGGCGAAAATTCGGCATGACCTTTGCTAAAAATGGTCATGCCGGAGTGCCAGAAAATCGCCGGAACGGAAGTTAATCAACATTCCGGCGATACATTGGCACTCAATGTACCTGTAGAGACATATATATATCACAGCAGCCACCATAATAAAGAAATACAGTTAACATACCCCATTTATGAACAATCACCATTCAGGAACCAGTGTGCTGCTTAACCTAACTACATAATTAAAACAGTTGGCTTAATATTAGGGATCATTGGACCTGTGGACCCACATCTAACAATGAATTATCAACATTAGTAGCTTATCACATTTGTTACCATGAAGCCAGTCTGAAAAAATTTAATAGTAACCTGTTTTCCTACTCTGTAGGAACAGTAAATACATCTCCTACATGATTCAAATATTGGCAGTAGAAAAGCGAACAACATATTATGTTTTTTAGATGGAAATTAGAGTATGAAACAAGCATATTATGATCTGATCCTCTGCTACCAAGTAAAAAACAACATATTATGTTTTTTACTGTCATTGTTTCAGAGTTTTCCAATAGAAATATTTTAAAATCATTTCTTCTTAACTGCGCGCAAATCCTCTAAAGTATATGATCTGATCCTCTGCTACCAAAATTAAAAGCACATTGCTGCACAGTTAGAGAACATAGACGGACCTGGGCGCTCGAGGACGATCTCCTCAGTGGAGACGACGGTGAGCCGTGCGCCGGCGTCGTCGCTGCTGGCGGCGTCGCCGAACTTGGCCCAGTTGCGGCGCTCGACGTCCGCCTTGGAGAGGCGCGCGCGGGCGAGCTTGCGGACGCGGGTGTGGTGGTGACCTTGACCTGCTGGATGGAGGAGGGGGCCGACGGCGTCCACGAGCTCTTCCAGGCGGTCGACGGCGTCTACGAGGGAGCGAGGGTTACACGGCGTCGGCGGGAGCGAGGGCGAGGGGGGAGAGAGGGAGGGAGGGGAGAGAGAGAGAGGGAGGGAGGGGAGAGGGAGGGAGGGGCTCACCGGGGCGGACGGAGGAGGGGGCCGACGGCGACGGGGACTCGGCGATGGCGGCCGGGGAGCTGCTGGACGGCGCGGGGGCGATCTCGATTTGGAGGACACGGCGTCGATTTGGGGCAACAAGTCCACTAGGGCGGGTCCCACAAGTAAGTGGAACATAACTTACCCCCGGCGGTTTGTAACAGAACCGACGGCGCTAAGTTATGTTCCACTTACGGGTGGGACCACGTGTTCTTATCGCCGGCGGTTCTGTTACAAACCGCCGGGGATAAATTGGCCTTTTTTTTGCTGCTGTGTATTTGTTTTTCTGGTTTATATATCTGCTTTTTTTTATTTTTTTCGTGAGAGACCTGCACACATGCATCTCGCTTAGTCATTAAAACTATCAAAAATAGCACACATTTTATTGTTTTCTTTCTGCATTAATAGTCATTAAAACCATCGATAGGAGTTTGCGAATGTTACTTATACATCAATATATATTTATTACATACACAATACTATTCTTGATCACACTCTTCTCTTCTGCTTGCCCTTCCGCTTAGTCTTTGTGACCCCACCGGTATCTTCGTCGTGACTCCTCTGTGTACGGAGGAAGACCTGACCTAGGTAGCGTCGTCCTTGTTCTTCTTAGTTTGTATATTTTATCGTCTTCATCGGTTTCTTCCATCATTGGGTCTCCGACGAGGCCGTCGAAGTCTTTCTCGTTGGCGACTCCATCCATTCCGACGAGGGCCCTTTTGCCTCTCCTTACGACAACACGGCTGGGCCTAGACGGGTCGGTTATGAAGAAGCATTGCTCGACGTGCTTAGCCAGTATCCATGGCTCATTTTGCGCGGTGGGGTTCTTGGTCTTGGATTTGTCGGGCATACGCATGGTTGTGAAATACTCGTCTTCTTTTGTGACGTCCGTAGCCCATCTGACACGGAACATTGGTAGCTTCTCCCCGACGTAGTCGAGCTCCCAGATTTCCTCGATCCTTCCGTAGTATCTTTTCTTCTCTTCACCCGTGTATGATTCCATCGTCACACCCGAGTTCTGGTAGTCGCTTCTTTTGTCTCTCTCCTCCGTATAGAATGTGTAACCGTTGATGTCGTATTTCTGATAAGTCATGAGGTTGGGCGCGGGCCCATAAGACAAGGCCAATAGCATTTTGTCTCCATTGCTTGTCATTGGCGGGGGATTGGCATCAATCTGGTCTTTGAACCAGCGCGCGAAAGAGGAGTTGTGCGCTCTAAATACCTCTTCTTCCGTCATCGGCCAGTTAGCGGTGTTTTTTATCATGGTTATGTGCTCCTCCACCCAAGGCTCGACATCGGTCATGTGCTGTAGCGCTACTAAGTGGGCCCTGTTAAAGTCAGTTCTTCTACCATCTTGATCCACGTCCAGTTCCCTCTTGCCAGTATCGTGGCCTACTCCATCGAACCTGCCAGCGTGCTTGCTGGCGGGCAAACCAAGCGGACGTGGGTCATCCTCGTTTAGATAATTCTTGCAGAAAGAGATGCACTCCTCGGTGAGAAAGCCTTGGACGATGCTTCCGTCCGGATGTGCCCTGTTACGAACGTATCCTTTGATGAACCCGTTCATTCTTTCTAACGCCATCATGTTGTGAAGGAATGCCGGCCCGAGATCCTCGATATCGTCTACTATATGCACCAGCAGATGGACCATGATGTCAAAGAATGCGGGCGGGAAGTACATCTCCATCTCGCATAAGATGGTGACGATCTCTTCCTGCAGCCTCCCAAGTTTCTTGACGGTTATCGACTTCCGAGTGATGACGTCGAAGAAGCTACAGAGGCCAGTCAACGTTGCACGAACGTGCGGTTCCATTATCCCGCGTATTGCAACCGGAAGTATCTGCGTCATCATGACGTGACAGTCATGAGACTTCATCCCGCTGAATATTTTTTTTGTCGGGTCCAGCCATCTGCGAATCAGCCCTGCGTAGCCTACAGGATATTTGACTCCTAGGAGGCAGTTGATGAATTGTTCGAGCTCGTCAGGAGTTAGAGTGAAGCAGGAGGGGCGAGGAGTTTCGCTATGCTTAGCCGCCCTTTTGCGCTTGCGATTATCCGTCTCCTCCTCATCCGGATCCAAGTGAAGCTCTTTTCTGATATTCAGGGCCATCAGGTCGCGTCTTGATTTCGACCCGTCTTTGGTGTTGAGCATGTTGAGCATAGTGCCAAGCAAGCTCTCGCAGATGTTCTTCGTGATATGCATGACATCAAGGCAATGAGGCGTACCGAGGATCTTCCAGTACGGCAAGTCCCAAAACACGGACCTCCTTTTCCATACCCCCAAGAGCGGCCCAGGATCCTTTTTCTTCTTCTTATCTCCTTTCTTCCGCTTTTGCTTCTTTATCTTACCCGACGGAGGGCAGTCTTTCCTAGTTTTTCAACAGAGTATCGATCTCTTCGCCGCTACGCTTACGTGGAGCTGTTTCGGGCTCATCCTTCCCATTGAACAGATCTCCACGCTGCCTCCACGGGTCATTCTCGGATAGCCACATTCGATGCCTCATGTAGACGGTTTTCGAAGACCCATCCTTACTCAGCTGTACAAATGGCGTCTTTCCATGCACCTCACACATGCCTTGTGTCCGTGGCACACCTGGCACGCGATATATCCGTATCCGAGATAGTCCTGCACTGTTGTGAGCAGTGCAGCTTTCATACGGAAAGTTTCTTGCCCATAGGCGTCCCAAGTTTCTATCCCTTCCTCCCACAAACCATCTAGCTCCTCCTTCAATAGCCCGAGATACAGGTTGATATCGCTCCCTGGTTGCGTCGGCCCTTGGATTAGGATACTCATGTGTATGTACTTCTTCTTCAGGCATAGCCATGGGGGGAGGTTGTACATCCATACAAACACGGGCCAAGTGCTGTGCTTGCTGCTCTGGTTGCCAAACGGATTGAGCCCGTCGGTGCTCGCACCCAGCCTGATGTTCCTTGCTTCTTTTCCAAATTCTTCGTAATACTCACCGTCTAATGCCTTCCACTGGCTTGCATCCGAAGGGTGTGTCAGCACTGGGTTTTCAACCCGATCCAGATCCTTCTTCACCGCCTCCTTCCTTTCCGCGTGCCAGCGCATGAGCTTAGCTTCCTTGGGGTCCGCGAAGTACCGCTGGAGACGGGGCCTGAGCGGGAAGTACCACACAACTTTTCGAGGAGATTTTCTCGTCCCTCTCTTGTATCGAGATTCGCCGCACACTGGGCATGTATCGAGGTTGGCGTGCTCATTTCGATAAATTACACAGTCACCGATGCAGGCGTGGTATTTCTTGTGCGGTAAATCGAGAGGGCACACGATTTTCTTTGCCTCATTTAGGCTACCGGCACACGTGTTACCTTCAGGAAAGTGCGTCTTCATCCATCCGAAGAGGTCGTCCACGCTTGTATCCGACCATTTGTGTTTGCCTTCATCTCCTAGAATATCGAGAGCTGCTCTCAGACGGCTCTCCTCCGTCCCGCTAGCTGGGCCATACAACGGAGTTCTCGAGTCTACCTCCAGTTGATCCAGCTTAGACTTCGTCTATCGGCCGATGTTGCTGAGAAGAAGTCTTGAACATGAGGGTCCTGCACGGCCGCGGTTAGCGGGGTATATTCCTACTTAGGTCCTCATCGTCGCATGTTTTCCCGGCCTTCTTCACATCGTCCGCCATCTCCCACCTCATCTTCATTGTCGTATGTGGCATCCGCTTCCTCGTCGTGGTCATCATCATCATCACCTTCATCGTCGCTACTCATCCATTGAGTATGGCCCTCCATGAAACCAAACCTAAGCAGGTGCTCATTCACAGTGCCTGAAATGGGGTCGAACAATGACACTAGCTTGCATCTTCGACAAGGACACTTTATATGCATGCGCTTAGTTCGATACATGTCGGCCGTCGCGCGTTCCACGTATCTATCAACGACGCTTTCTTCATCTCGA